>SKCR01006513.1:0-516122 GCA_019454045.1 Zanthoxylum bungeanum
CATTCAAATTACAATAATATCCAAATGCTTTTGACTTTTTGATTTATTTACATTATTTTCTTATTTTACTTATAATTATTTTATTTTTTGATTTAATTCTTCTATTTTTTATCTCATTTTTAAATTTATATTTTTTTCTCTTTTACTTATTTAACAGTTTTTATATATTTATTTTATTTTATAATAAATCTTTTATATTTTTATATTTATTGTTATTTATTTTGTGTTTCTTTGTTTATTTTAATTTTCTTTTGATTCTTTATTAATTTATTTAACACTATTTATATATAATAGAAAATATTCTCTTTTATATTATTAATAACTTTTTAGAGAAGAGTACATGTAATAACACAAAAGAAATACATGAAAATATATAAAAACATAAATTCTAATTTATGTTGCCTCCAACTTAGTGATATAAATTTACGTTTTTATATATTTTCATATATTTCTTTTTTTGTGTATTATTATATGTACTCTTTTTTGAAAAAATTATTACTAACATAAAAGATATCATTTTCTATTATACAAAAGTAGAGTTAAATAAATTAATAAATAATCAAAAGATATTAAATAAACAAATAAACTCAAAATAAATAACAATAGATATAAAATATAAAAGATTGATTAAACAAATAAAAGAGAATAAATATATAAAGACTATTAAATTATTTGATGGAAGTAAGTGGCAAAAACGAACTACCCAAGGAAGAAGAAGTATACGCTTTGAATGAGAGACATAAGGTAAATATTACAAAGATGCAAGACGTTATGGATGAGGTAAACCTAGGAAGTGAGGACGATAGACGCATCACTTACATCAGCAAGGACCTAGAGGCTCAGGTACGCGAAAAACTAATCCATCTTTTACAAAAATATAAAGATTGCTTTACGTGGGACTAAGATGAAATTCCTGGTTTAGATACAACTTTAGTAGAACATAGGTTGCCAATTATGTCAAATCATAGGCCATATAAGCAACCTCCTCGGAGATTTGCACCCAATGTTATGCCTGACATTAAAAAAAAAGTCGAGCGTCTCTTGAAGGCGAAATTCATTAGAACGACCAGATGTGTAGAATGGTTGTCAAATATCGTCACTGTCATGAAAAAAATGGAAAGATAAGGATATGTATAGATTTTAGGAATCTAAACTTGGCAATACCAAAAGATCAGTACCCTATGCCTACAATAGATTCCTTAGTAGACTGCATAGCAGGATATCAAGTGTATTCTTTTATGGATGGGTACGCAGGGTATAACCAAATCTACATCGCCGAAAATGATATCCATAAAATGGCTTTCAGGTGCCCAGGGTCTTTAGGATGTTATGAGAGGGTGGTAATGACATTCGGCCTAGAAAACGTCAGGGCCACTTACCAACGGGCTATGAATCTAATTTTCAATAACATGATCAGTAATTTTGTAGAGGTTTATATGGACGACATAGTGGTTAAGTCTATGACCATGGGCGAATATTTTAGCCACTTGGCAATGACTTTTGAACGAATGAGGAAATTCAAATTAAAGTTAAATCCTGCCAAATGCACTTTCGGGGTTTGCGCAGGGAATTTCTTGGGCTTTCTAGTCCACCAGCGGGGAATTGAGATTGATGCCAATAAATCTCGCGCAGCTACTGAAGCCAAATCACCCCAGAAAAAAAAAGAGTTGCAAAGGTTCCTAGGGCAAATCAATTTCTTAAGAATGTTTATTTCTAATTGTGCAGGAAAAACTAAATTTTTCTCATCCTTGCTAAGGTTAAAGGAAAAGGACGAATTCTTCTGGACCGAAGAACATCAAAAATCCTTCAAGAACCTGAAGAAATATTTATCACAATCGCTGGTGATGGTATCCCCTGTGCTAGGACGGCCAATGAAGCATTATATATCCGCTGAAGAGCAATCCATAGTTGGAAGATTGCACAGGACGACAATACGAATGTCGAAAGAGCTATCTATTATATCAACAGACGATTGTTGAAATATGAATGTAATTATTCTCCGATGGAGAAGTTGTGTTTGGATTTGTATTTTACATGTACTAAATTACGCGCCTACCTTAGGCCGACGACTGTGTACTTAATTACAAAAATTAATATGATAAAGTACATATTTTCTCATCTTATTCTGCATCAAAGAGTTGGGTTTTTGGTCTCTATCATTGTCGGAATTTGATATACGACATGAACCCTAAAAAGCCGTAAAAAATCAAGCCCTGGCGGATTTCTTAGCTGATCACCCATGTTTAAGTACCACTAAAGAAATGAAAATGGAAATAGATGAATGCAGTTTAAAATATTGGACGATGTATTTCGACGGGTCTAGCACGTCAAAAGGAGTAGGAATGGGAATAGTCTTGGTCAGTCCGTTGGAAGAACCATTCTGTTTCATCATCAAGTTGGACCAAGGTTGCACCAACAACTAGGTCGAATATGAGGCTTTGATATTTGGGTTGGAAATACTCCTTAATATAATAGTGACACACGCGTCCATTAAAGGAGATTCACAACTAGTGATCCAACAGGTGACGGGAGCCTTTGAGTGCCAAAGTCCATCAGTCATGGCACTGGAAGATATAGCCAAAGAGATGCTAGATCAATTTGACTTCGTAGAGCTGGAACACGTCCTAAGGGCGAAGAATGAGGTGGCCGATGACTTGGCCCAAGCAGCCTCAGGGTATAAACAGACAAGCATAGATGGCGCATATAGGAGAGAGGAGACCAAACCAGCCCTGGTGAGGCGAAAGGGCGTGATGGACGTCATGACTGCTGAAGTCCAAAATGAGGAAGATTGGAGAAAAAATATCAAAGAGTTCCTAAGACAACCAGAAAATGGGAAAGACCGAAGGCTAAAACTAAAAGCCTTGAACTACGTGGTATCGGGAGATGTGTTATACAAAAAACGCCAAGATGGTCTGTTATTAAAATGTGTAGAGCTATCAGAATCTAAGACTATTATGGCCGAAATACACGAAGGGGTCTGTGGGGCTCATCAGGTCGGAATAAAGATGAGGTGGTTGATCATACGAAACATATATTATTGGCAGAAAATGGGAGAATCGTGCGTGTTGTATGCTAAGGAATGCATTGCTTTTCAGAAGTATGGGCTCATTCAAAGAGCACTAGCGACCGAAATGATCCCTATTATTAAGTCGTGGCCATTTATGGGATGGGCTATTGATTTGATAGGGAAAATTTATCTTGCATCTAGCAAAAGACATACCTTCATCATCGTCACCACAGATTTCTTCACCAAATGAGTGGAAGCAATTCCGGTAGTAGAGATTTCTCAAGAGCAAATTATCAAATTCATAAAAGAGCATATTATCCACCGATTTGGTATCCCTCAGACATTAATGGTGGATCACGGTACTTCTCTTAATGGTGAAAAGGTTAAGAGCTTCCGGACCGAATACGGGGTCCAGCTAGTAAATACTACTCCATACTAGCCCCAGTCAAATGGTCAGGCAGAATCATCCAACAAATCCCTCACAGGATTGATATGAAAGATGATAATGGACAATGCCAGGCAATGGGACAAATGCTTAAGTCAAGCTCTATGGGCTTACATGATGTCACTCAGAACAAGTACCTCGGTCAAGCCATTCCAACTAGTGTATGGCCAAGAGGCTGTACTACCAGTTGGGTTGTACTTCCAGTTGAAGTCAATGTTAAATCTACTAGGGTGGCACCACAAAAAGAATTGACAATGGAAGATTACAATGAAACAATGATCCAAAATCTATTAGAATTGGATCATGTCAAATGCGATGTCATTAATCATTTGGAAGCACAGAAGTCAAAGATGGCCAAGGGACATAATTGGAAAATCATGGCCAAATCGTTCAGAAGAGGTGAGTTAGTATGGAAATCTATACTGCCACTAGGTGCCAAGAATCCTGCATATGGCAAGTGGTCGCCTAATTGGGAAGGCCCATTTAAGGTAGAAAATATGTTGTCAAAGGGGCCTACCATTTGAAAATTTTGAATGGAGAAATACATGTCAGAGCGATAAACGACAAGTACTTGAAAAAGTATGTGCCTTCATTATGGGAATACAAGAATGTGATGTTCTCCGCTTGAAAATAAGGATGAAACACAATAAATAGATATAAATAAATGTTATAATTTCATTAATACCGAACGACAACGTCTCAAAAATACAAATAAAAATGACGAATGCAACGTTCTAACAGTACATATAACAATACATGTCATTATCTACTAATCGAAGGCCGCTGAAGCTCATCAGTTGAAACCTTCAGGAGCAAGAATGTTTCCCTCAAGTTATGCCATTCTTTCTGCATCTCCAAGTCTACCGTCACCAGATCGGCCAAGCCCCGCTCAAAATCAACCTGAGCCAAATCTTTGAACTCGGCCATTAATATCTGAGAGGCAAGGGCCCTTTTATTAGCTTCTCTCCTCATACGACTTTCTTTTATAAAGTGCTGAATCTCCTGTAATTGTTGTTCTAAATCCAGCAACACTGACTCTTCAATAACCATTTCGTCCGTAGCTTCCCTTATAGTTTGTCGAAAATTATCAAGAGAATCGCAGAGTCTTTCTTTCTTGGTTATTGAAGTACGAAGTCCAGCCTTTTGACTGTGTATGTTCCGATAACGAAGAATAAGGGTCGGGACCTCGCTTTACAAATCATGAAGAGAAAGCCGGCTTTCCACTAAAATGGGCAAAATATGAAGACTCAGCAGTCGGTCTAGCTCAGAGGAAATTTCCTCAAACTTAAGCATATTCTCTGACAGGGCAGCTTGACCGATCTCCATTACCGTAAGGGAGGTATATTGGCTGACAATCTCCCGAAGGGCTTCCAAGTCTGTAGTAGCCCGGGCCGAAGATGAGGGAGGCTGGGATGAAGTAGAGGCTAACTGGTCAAGATCGTTCAAAATATCTTGGACCGATTGCAAGAACAGATTCGACGCCTATTTACAAATAGAAAAAAATTAATTAATCAGACAAAAAGACAAAGAAAGGAAAATGATAAGGAAGAAACTCTTAGAGCTTCGGGCTTGTGAGCAGAACTGGATGATTCACCAACAGTTGCCATAAAGACCTTAAGTGGCGCTGCAGGTTCTCCTCTAGGAGATTGGGATGGGGGAACATGAGATGTCGCTTGAAGAGGATAAGACAGAAAAGCTGAGGATGACTGTCGTTCAGAAGCAGAGAATTATTGCATCGAGGGGACAGTAGATGTTGCCCGAAGATGAGAGGACAGAGGGGCCGGGGATGATGGTCATTCAGGAGCCGAAGGTTGTTGCATTGAAGGGACATGAGAGGCTGCCCGTGGAGATGGTGATTCTCGCGGCATGGCTTCCAGTTGGGCCTCTATAGAAGAATCAGAATTGGTAGTTTTAGAAACATAAATAACTTTCATCTCTTCATAAATGCAATGAATTACATCGTCTTTATACAAAGATTGAGCCTCCTCCAGTAATTCCAATTCGGCCAGATTAAATAGACCGTCCATATCCCTATAACTCCCCATAAACCCTGCAACAGCCCATCTGCGTACCAAAGGATAAATCTATTTGAGATGACGCCAAAAAGGCCCGTCATCCGGCCAAATAGGCTCGTCCTCTGGCCGAACACGCTCGTCATCTGTCTTGCATAGTTGGGACAAGATCGTCCAATGAGTGATGTTAAAACAAGAGATGGTCCTTTGAGATTTCCTCAATAAGTGGTCGCAAATGGTCTAATACTACACTTGACCCGTACCTTGAGGATCAGCCCTAGTCGAATGGATGGTATCAGTTGCTTCATCCCCTTCTGGTGGGTGTTGAACAATTGGAATGTCGGCAGCCTCACCCTCATCTGTTGGAAGTGCAGCGATCGAGATCTCGATAGCTTCAACCTCCACCAAAGTTTGAATCGGTTTGAGCACACCAGAAGATGATTCCGTCCAGGAAGTCTACACGAGGAGTAAAATATCAATAAAAAAAATATTTCACAATTTATACCTTCGCCCGACGATGTATAAGGGGCTCGTCCTAGTGGGAGCTATAGGTTGGGGAAGGCTGTTTTCGTTTAACTTGTTTAGTCTTATTCGGCCCAGTTTTCTCAGTAGGCTTCTTAGACCGAGCTGCCTCTGAGGGTTTTAGGGAAAAAGAGATGCGGGAGAAAACCAAAGAAGAAGGCAAAGAAAAGAGTCTCTCACGATCGGATGATAAAAAGGGTCAAAGAAAGAATAGACCGATGTGCAAGGAGAGAATGCGGTACAAGAAAAAGAAGATAACAAAGAATGAGCTTTAAACAAGCATTGTTCAATGTCCGAGAGCGAGAGAACTTTAAAACATTCTGATGAAGTATAACGAGAATGAAATAACCGAAGGGGCCATCTTTGAACAAGGCCGAATTGGCAGACAGTGAAGTTAGGAGAATATACCTCCACTCCATCCTTGTCGTTGGCTCCTACCAAGATGTCATGAATCAGATCACAGCTACATAAAAACTTACGCCATTTACGATTGATCGATTCATCCCTTTATGATTCGGGAAGCTCATAGACAAAAGAGGAAGCTGTTGCACGAGGAGAAAGGAACGAAAGATGGGACTCGGGAAAGGATATAAAAGTACTCAAAATAGTGCGAGGAAGAAGGGACGTTGGCCCCAGTTGGCGAATAAGAGGATTGCACAAGAATATGAGCGGGTTGATTCAACAAAATCAAAGAATGGCAAATAGGCTCTAAGCTAAAGCTGGATGATCCAAAGAAGGCCGGATACGATCGGTGAAATCCCAGACCAAAGATGTTTTTGGAGAATGGCCAGGCCTCGATAAGTAGCCGCCAACAAAAAAGAAGCCAAGTCCAAATGATGGCCGTTGGCAATATCCGACAAAATAAGGAGATAACTCGCCATGGGTTTTTGACTGGGTGTGCAAATTAAATATTTGCAAAGCCAATAGAAGATGAAAGCGGCGAGCCCTAGCACCGAGATCGGACCGGTCGACTTAGAGAAGACATGAAAGATAGCAGAATAAGAAGAGAATGACAAAACGTCCATTGAAGGAAGAGGGAAACGAAAGGTAGTGCAAGCCGAAATGGTCGCGCCCAAAGGGTTAACCTAGTCAATGCACTGATATCCCGAAGGGTGACGGTGAATGGACCGGAAGGAAATAGAAAGACGTTATAGTCATAAGACCAAAAGAGCAACGACACGGGGAACATGTTTTGGTCAAAAGAATGTAGGGTTAGAGAGAGCTCTATGAGAGGAAGCAGATCAGTGTCTTCGAAAAAAGTATGGGTTTCTGCATGTAATTTCATCCGTTTGAACCATGTCTCAAACGAGGAGTCAGGTTTAGGTCAAGTGCGGATAGGATTGGACTGGGCAAGAGGAGACACATTCAAAGGTTCCGAGAAAAGAAGGTTAGAAACAGAGGGAAATAGTTGAGCCAAATGAGCCGTAGCAATGGCGTTGTCATCAACAAAGATAGGGACCAAGGAACACTAGTCATAGTTTTCGTCAAGGGTATGGATGTCTAATACACCCACAGAATAGTCACCTAGTGTAGCTGGTAATCACCAAAACTTGAGGTAGCCTTTTTCGAAACGGAAGAAGACAAAGCCATTAGAGAAATTGAAGGAAAAAATATGGAAGGTTTTACAAGAAAGTAAGTAGAAAGTAAAGTGAGGACAAGAGCAAGCCAAACCATTATATAACAAAGGTGAAAAGCTCGCCTTAGGACAGGTGTCGCAGCCTAATTTGATGAAAGAATGAAAGAGCGGTAAGAGAAAGGTCGCCCTAGACAGGTGTTGTGACGTAATTTGACGAAAAGGATAAGAAAAGGTGACATGTGACATGATTTGACACCGAAATGACGTGAAAAATGGCACATTAATTGGCGCCATGATGAAATATGTTGGGAAGATTGCGCATTTATTGAGGAAATGATGGACTCACATAGGGAATTAAAGGACGACCCACAATACACACAAAAAGACAACAAAGCGAAGACCAGTGGGCCGACGCCAATATACAGCCAGTAGATACCGCCCTAACTAGAAATTCACCTCGATTTCACTTTCCGACTCAATCAAAGCAAATTTGAGGGATACTTGTTGGCAAAGAAAATCGCCTTAGGACGAACGAGTCAATGAGGGACGAAAAGTAATTAGAGTGAACGGGTACCATAGGATGATTTGTAATCAGGACGACGAATGGAATAAAGGTCATAACGATTACCATACATTGCAGTTGATCCTACGACCTAGCGATTAGGCCGTAACTACCCACGATCTGGCAGTTTCACACAGAACGCAACAGTTAGATACATGATCCAGTAGTTACAAGAATTCATTATTTAGATGCATGATCCTGCAGTTATAAGCATGAAACGTGGAAGTTCGTGGACCAAGAAAAGTGAAACCGTTCAAGCAGTTAACAGAGACTCACTATAAAAAGCTCAAACGTGGGAAGAAGAAGAAAAAGAACAAATGAAGACTCATTATGAGCATTTTATTTTCATTTTCGTAGGTTTGTAATCCATAGATTGTAACTTATGTGCTTCTGCCCCCTTAGAGGCTTATTCACTTAATCAAACACCCATTGCTGGGACCTTGTCTCAGGAGGTTTGAACCTTATACGCTATTTGGTAAAAAAATTGCACAAACAATTAGTAACAAAAATAATTGACAATTTCTTTTTAAAAAAATAAGAGAGAGAAACAGGAGCGTTGTCCTCGGATCCAGTATGATACAAAGAAGACGAAGAGGATGAAGGTTTGGAAGATTCATCGCCGGATGCAGCTACCGTAATTAGCAATTCTCGATCTCTTTCTCTATTTCTACCGGCCATGACGATCGTCAATTTGTCATCCCCATCAGCAACAATAAATAAATCGGTAATATTTTTTCATTAAAAAAATTACTACTAGCCGTCAGAGGCGCCAAAAATTTTATTTATGAGAGACTATTCTCAACACTATAAATAGTCATTTTATTGAACATTATTGAGAGTATGTAGGAGTAGACCTATGTATGGTTTCGGTTTGAAATGGAAATCGAATTATAACAGAATTAAAAAGAATTATCTGGTTTTAGTTTTTCCAATTTAGGTTCTGTTGTTGCAGGGGGCCATGATTCCCTCCAACAAACTTTTATTTTTTCTTTTAATTTTATTTATATTAAATCTAAATTATCCATTTTCTATTAAATCTCTAACTCTCAATAATATCAATAAAACAACTAATTTTAAGGATAATTTAAATATCACAAAATTTACCAAAAAATCTATAAATATGACCCATATTTCATTTTTCCTACACACCAATAATTCTTTCATTCTTAATTTTCTCAAGTCTCAAACTCTCAATTGTCTCAATTATTCTTTATTTTTTACAATTCTCTTAATTTTTCAAATCTTCGATAGTTTAAAAAAATGGCAAGCTCATATGAGAACATCATGTCCAATGTCCCAACACAAGAGCGACCAAAATATCCAATATTTTTAAAATTCATTTTCATTTATTCGAAATTGAAAATGAAAGTCGGAGAGTAATATGCAACTTATGCGATAGATCTTATAAATTTACTGGCGGCTATGACAATATGAACAAATACTTGAATAGATATCATGCCCCTAAAATCAGACTTGATAAACCCAAAATCAAATAGGTAGATACACTTCATCTAGTAAAGGTACAAATTCTTTAAATTTATTTCAATATTCTGATACTAAAAATAGAGAAGAATTTACTAAATTTACTTGCATTACATCTTTTTGTTAGGGTTGGTGCTCAGAGTACTAATCCGGATTGTATTTATGTCCGATTCATGAATACGAGCAATTCTATTTTCCATAATATTACTAATTTAATGGTAACACCCTTGTCTTTTATACACTTATTCGATCTAATTATGATCGAATATTCAATTACGATTAGATCGAAACTAAATCTGATTTAGTGATACATGTATATTAGACAAAGGCCTTGTGATTTACAATATAGTGCGCAGTTACAATGTAGTTTGTAATTGACATTGGGAAACACACTATAAGATGTATATCCTTAAATAAAGTTCCTGGTCAAGATTTACTAACACGAGTCGGTTAGTAAAATCCGTTGAGACCAGTACATGTCATATATCGTGACTTGATCCGATGATTTATCCCAATGAACCATGAGTCTCGGGAGACTCGTATAGACATGTAGGTGTTTATTTGATAAACACTGAATGACTCATTGAAGATTTCCTAATATATGGTACACCAACGTCAAAATGAATCTTCTCGAGTTGAGCGAGTATAGTGGTCCTTCGACTTGAGATATCACAGTGGGATATATGAGTTATCCTCCACACTTTGATGGTAGTCACATCACTGATCTATTTAGATCATACCTCCGCATGTTCGTTGGATGTGTACTGATGCTCATGATATCCAGTGCATATCAAGAGAGGATCCGTTAGTCCTGTGTACAGGGCATAAACATCCTACACGTGTTTATGATCTAATAAATCCATGGCCGTGGTATAACTCCGAAAATCAGTTCCGAGTGTTATTTAGAGATTGTAAATTGAAAGTCGACTATATTATACCGATGGATTTGACTTTCTCATCTATATCCCAGGTATAATATGGATAGCCTGTGACAGAGAGATTATACGTATGCAATGACCTCGACTTGCATAGTTTAGCGAGATTATCTGTGGTCATCATAATTCATTAGTTGGTGGATTATGAACACAAAATTGGATTTCTGACGGATAAACCTAAACTTAGAGAGTCCCACATTATGAAGTGTACTCGTTGAGCATTTGGGCAACGCGTTATGAATAATACAGATTATTCATAATACTTCACTAGATTAAATGAGTTAATTCGGATCGTTTAATCGGTTAGTTTTGACCAATTGTAATTATTGTGTATTTATATTTGATACATAATACGATTAGATACACATTAATTATTCATCAAATGAGATTTTGACACATGCCATAGATTATGTATTTGTTATTTATTGTAAATAAAATACATATATAATAATAATTATATTAATTGATTATTTGGATATTTAATTGTTAAATATTTAAATGATTAATTAATAAACTTTTTTCATAAATGTTATGAAATTTGTCAAATTATTATTGGAACATATAGCATGACTTAATAAACTTTATTTGTCCAAATATGATTTGCTAATATAAATTTTAAATTTAATTTGATTGGATCAATTTTTCAATGGATAAAATTACCCCCATAAGTCGGCAACTTGTATTTTTAAGATTAAAAATTTTTCATCTCCTAATTTTCTTCCATGGCCGAGAGTCATACAGAGAATGGGTTTCAAATTTTGTTTGAAGAATCCATGAAGAAATGAAGGAAAATCAAGAAAAAGGTTAGGGAACAAGAGATTAAAAGTAATATAATTTAACCCTAAGCTTGGAAATTTAGTTTGTTGTTTCTTGTTTCTTGATGATCTAGAAAGGTTCTAGAGTTCCTTTAATTCTGAAAAATTGGGGCTTTTGGTTATGGATGATGAATTGGAATTATTGATGCATGTGTGAAGTAGTTTTGGATGGAATTATTATAATTTTTGTCCAATTTGATCATTAGATGATATGTTGCCATTCTAGAGTGTTATAAACACTCTTGTAATGCCTAGAATTTTTCTTCAATAGTTCATGTGTGGTGACTTTGATTGGTGTTTTGATTAATTTGATTAATCTTGAAAAATTAGATTTAAAGCGTGAATTTTAGTAATTTTAGTTTCTGGATCAGTTCTGGAAAAACTGGAATTTTTTTGATGAATTTGATGTCATATGAATGTTTGGATGTGTTTTGGGAGTTGGAACAATTGCTGGAAAGTGTTTCCGAGTTGAAATAGGTTAAAAAGGCGAAAAATGGCGTTACCGAGTGACTTTTGAGCCAATTGAGTAATGGCTGTCCAAATAGTGAGTTCGTCACTGTTCGGCCAGCCCATGTACTGCCCTAACACTATTGGGGGCTGATCGGGTAGTCTCCGTAAGTGTCGGGTGGTTGATTCGGTCATAAATACATTTTACTTCATTTTTCGTAAAAGTTTTGAGACATTTTCTTTATATTTATGTCACTATTTGATATCGAATATATAGGTTTAAGTGAAATATGAATAAATTATTCATATTAGATATTGAATAATTTATTCGGTAATTTAAAAAAGTTTTAAATTACGATTTCGCCTGAACTGCGCTTCCGCTGCGCCCTTCGCCCAAAACCCCAACAAAATCGGTTTCGGAGCAAGTCTGATGCTTCATCCATTACATTAATTCATGCTTGATATTTGATATTTGATATTTAATCCAATTTAAGGTTCACACTTGCATATAATCTATTTATATTCTTGACTTTTTCGTTCTACGCTAACGGAAATGTAATGAAAATTTAATGGTTAAATTGAGTTATGTTTTCTATAGGAAGAATTGAATTGTTTAAAAAATGATTTAGATTAGAATTCTGCATCTGATGTAGAGCAATGCTTGAAGAAAATCCCCACTTAAATGTTGGACAATTATGAACCATAGCGTCAATATTTGTAAAAGACATTGTGTTTTTTTTATACAAATTAACTATGTGATAATGGAAATTGCTATTTTATTATTTTGTAATTAGATTACTTGAATATATAAATGATAAAAGTCTTTATGATTAGTTCCGGATTAACAAGATATGAGACAGTATCAATCCATAAAGGTTAATCATTAAATATCCTTAGTCGTAGTATTATCGAGACTAGGAGTGTTCACGGATCGGGTCGGGTATGGGTTTTTTTTTGATTTTTTAATGACCGGATCAGGTCGAGTCAATCGAGTCAGTTGACCCGAAACCCAAAAATTAAGCACATGACCCGCGAGGGGTTGGGTCAGAAGGGTAAAAAAACTGCGGGTCGGGTGTGGTTAATATAATATGTAGTAAATATAATATATATTTTTTTGATCCACATTTTACAAGTGCGTCCATAGCTGAAATGACAAAAGCTCTAAATAATATGCTGAGAATCTTGGGTTCGATTCCCAGCACCAGCAATACCATTTTCTTTTTAATGAAAGAAAAAAATTCGAAATTGTGGAAGAGAAAATTCAAACTTGGGACCTCTTGAACACCAAGTACATACTTTCCCACTCCAGCAATAATTAATTCTGTGTAAAATCGTATCATAAAATATATATATTATAATTATAAATATTTTGTTTAAAAAATAAAAATTTCGAAATTGGTGAGAGGATTCGAACGTGGACCTTTTTGAAGACTAAATGAAGACCCTACCATTTCAGCTAAACTTATTTCTTGTCAAAAATGTATCATTATATATATATATATATATATATATATATATTATAATTATCATTTACTTCGGTCTGGTCTGGTCCAACCCGACTTTTCTAAACTAAACCAGTGACCCGACCCGAAATATCGGGTCAGGTCCAAATTGAACCGAAAATGAATTTTAAAATTACTAAACCCGATCGGGTCGGGTCGGGTCGTTGCGGGTCAGGTCGGGTCGCGGGTGGACCCGACCCTATGAACACCCCTAATCGAGACTGGACATAGATAATGCAGAATAGACTAGTATGGCACTTATGCGTGTTACGGAAGCGTGACAACATAGTTCTCATATATTTAAGTATTGGATACTTATGCAAGTGAGATAGGAGGTTGTGTTTACCGATGGTACGGAAATAGCTTCGCTCTGGATAGACCCATCGGAATCCCATTGGTAGTATGACTATGTGTCTATGGGAATCCGAATCAGGGTAGGTGTATTTGGTCTTAACTTGAGACTTGCATCGCTAGTACTTGCGACAATCAATACTCTTTGATTTTGGTCGTCCGGGACTTTAATAGGTTCTGAGTACGCCTCTTCTGGGTTTATTGAGAATCGTAGTGTATTGGGTGTGATGTCAAGACGGG
Organism: Zanthoxylum bungeanum; assembly: GCA_019454045.1. NCBI lineage: Eukaryota > Viridiplantae > Streptophyta > Magnoliopsida > Sapindales > Rutaceae > Zanthoxylum > Zanthoxylum bungeanum. The sequence goes on from SKCR01006513.1 coordinate 13,897, forward strand.
AGTATCACTTCAGTCATATGGAGATGATGATCACGGAGGGATACAGAACTGGTACTCTAATATGTTGCAACCATCGGGATAATATGACAAGGTCATGATTATCCGATTAAAGAGACTAGTTGCTTGTGATCCAATATATGCTTCGTACGGGGCAGACACTATTCCAACCACAGGCCTAGCATGTGACATCCGATACTGGATCACAATATGTAATACTACGTATACTACGACTGATAAAGATTATATATTCCTTAAAGAATATTTCTGGAGAATTGGGTAGGCGAGGCGCTTTGCTAAAAGCTAACCATGTCTTATAAAACGGTAAGAACGTGGTACCGGGTACGCACGTGTTCTGATGGTCCGACGACCAGATTTACTGCCAACATATCCAGAGATCTTATGGGTCGTTTCTCGAAGATTCACTGATGACGTTTGATCTGGGATTAATTAGTAGAGAGAGAAAATTAATCTAGGATTAATTACGGTAAGAATTTAACTGGGATAAAATTCAACTAGAAGAGAGAGAACGATTAATTTGAAATTAATCGATTAAATAATATATTCGATATATTAAATGAAATTAGATTTCATGACGGAATTAAAATTGGATTTTAATTCCGGCGAACGAATTAATTTAGAATTAATTCGCAAGCGATTTTAATAGTAATTTTACTAGGCGTGATTATTTAATTAAATTTGATTTAATTACGACGTAACGAAAAATTCGTTAATTTGGAATTAACGAACCCGAGCCCGGAATGTATTTGCGGGCCCACTTGGATTTTGAATCAAGTGGGGCCCACAACAAGTCACATCATTAGTCATTTACTTAACTTTTATTTGATAGAAGTTAGTAGAGAATTTTGTGATAATTGGATTTTGGTATATGTCTTTTGATTTTGGAAAATCAAATAAAAAGTCAACACTTAACATAAAATTGAAAATCACTTATCTCTCTCAATAGTCATTGCCGTGAGTCTTCTTCTCCAAGAAGAAAATTGTTGCAATTTTTTCTTCAAGCTAACACTTAAAAGGAGTCATACAGAGGTGATAGGGAAACCATTCCCATTAAGTTTAGAATCCTTCTCAAGCTTGGAGCTTCAACATACAACTTTGGAGGAGTTTGGAGCAACTTCAAAATAGGAAATTTTTGAACTCTACACCAACATCCAATCCGTTCAATGTAAGTATTTCCGCTACTTCTTTGCGTATTCATACATGATTTTATGCTTTAAATGATCTTGGGATGATCTTATCAGAGCCAGGTTAAGCATGAAATTGAATTAGGATTCTTAATCTTGAATTTGGGTATTTTTGATTTGAGCATGATTTAATCAAATTGTTTATTTGAGTATGCTTAGATAATGATAACTTTGTGTTATGCATTGTAACATCACCGATCCAGGAGATGTTACCGGCAGGGGATAGCTGTGCTAACCCCATAAGCCTCTGACTATCTGACCGTAATGTAAACTACTCTAATGCAATGTCATGCATATAAACCTTAACTCAGCCAGTTATAAAATACTTTTATTACTTGTAAATACATACTCTATAAATGCTTCTTTTTCAATACTTCAATAGACTCTTATATTGACTATCACAACTCTAATGCATACAAATTCCTTGACTTTGAACTTGACTTTTACACTTGTCACTTAAGTACTGGTGGACTCCAACCCTTGTGACTGCATCAGTATCCATCCTTCAGAGCATCGTCCTCCGGAAATCCTGCAAAACATGAAAGCTGGAGGGGGGTTAGATAGTCAGACGACCTAAGTGAGTGGACTAAAAATTGAAAACTGATAAAAATCTTTTAAAAACCATGTTTTCAAACATCTTTATATGAAAACTCTATTTCTGAAAATTTCATCTGTCTGAAAACTGTCTTTAAAACACTAGCTTCCGAAATATCTTTACTAAGTTCAACTTTTGAAAATTTGAATACTGAAAAATCTGAAAGCTTTATACTAGAGATCTGAAAATTAAGAACTATTATTTAAAAACTTATTTATGAAAACTGTATACTGAAAACTGAAAATCTGAAATCTAAAATCTAAAAACTGCTCTACTTCCAGGACCATCACTCAACTGGACGTCACTCTATACCCATGATCATAACTCAACTGGGTGTACTCTAGAACTGGTGGTACCCTACATCTAAGACCAATACTCAACTGGCAACGTAGAGCTCTACACCCAGGACCATAACTCAACTGGCTGTGTAGCCACCAAGTTCTGAAAATCAGGATTTCGGAACCCTGTAGTCCCTAGTCCTGCTCGAGGATCTGAGAGCGTCCCCTCAGTCCTCCACATGTGCACATGCTCTATGTATCCGTCAATTCCAACTGTGTCTGAAGTTACATACTGGGGTGAGGTTTTACCTCATGCCCCGAAAACATAAAAGTCATACTTTAAAGCTTAAACTGTAAATACTGATCTCTGAAAATCATATTCTTTCTCAAATCACAATTATATAATATTAACTGAAAACAAAGATTTCTAATGCCCTAAAGCACGAAAATATAAGTCTGAAATAATAATAAATATATTAGTTTAGAAGAAAGAGGGTCCACTCACTGTGACCAAGCCTAGCTGAGCTGGCACTGAATCCTTGATCGTGATGATTGGGTTCCTGTGGATAAACTATGGTAGAAACTTGATTAGGATTATCATATTCGATCAACATCGACACATTTTCTTAAGATTTACTCGAAAATCGAATACTTAATACTTATTACTGTTCTAATTTGATGTAAGATATGAAAATAAATTGATACGAGTTTTTAAAGGTGGTTACTAAAGAGTTAGGATGAAATTGGGGGCTTAAAACTGACTTGGTGTGTTTCTGACCTAGCGTCGCGATGCGCGGCGCACATAATTGGGTTTTCAGCTTCAACTAGCGTCGCGACGCGAACTCTTCCTGGGTCGCGACGCCCCTGCGATTTTCAGATTCTGTTTCTCTTCTTCAACTTCTCTAAAACCCTTCTTAATCAATCTCTAATCCAATTTAGTGTTTCCTAACTTCAAACCAATAACTCAAACATCACTAATACTTCATTTTAACTTACTTTATCCTTCCATTAATCAAAATCGCCCTCAATTTATACATCTAATTCATAATGTAAATAACCCAAAATTCAACATCTTAAACCCATATATCTATTTACCAAAATCATCAACCCTTAAGCTCTTATTCTCATCAATTAAAACTCAAAACATGATATTATCATCATCAAATCATCTATTTTATCAAGAATCAAAAACTTGAAATTTGGGTCAAGTTTCTTTACCTTTCTTTTCCTTGATTTCCTTCACTTCCATGGTTGCTCCAAGCTCCAAGCTTCAATCTTCTTTTCCTTCCTTTCTCTTCTCATTTCTATTCTTTTTCTTCCTTTCTCTTCTCCCTTTCTTCTTCTTCTTTCTTTTCCCTCAATTTTTCTTCACGATTTCTTCTTCTTTTCCCCTCTTCCAAATTCGTTTTTCCCCTTTTTGGTATAGGTGAATAGTTTCCCTTTTATAGGAGGACCTAATTGATACTAAGAAAAGTGTGGAGAGTTCTAGAGAAATGGAGAAATTGGTGCATTTTGTCATTTAGGTCCGAAATCACTATTTACTCAGAATTTGACTTGCGTTTTTGACCTAGTTATGGTCCGAATTTGGGAAAATGATTAACACGAAAGTGTAGGTCTTGGTCTAAGCTTTCCGATGATATAAAATTCATAAAATTCTGAGTTTATATGTAAAAGTTATGCCCAAAATACTATATATAGTATAAAAGGGCATACGGTACAGTTTCTTCTCGGGATCTCGAAAATTTTACCGATCGTTCCCGAAGTCTTTTCATAACTCTATCTGAATACCGTCATGATTTATTTTACATTCCTGGATCTTGTACGCAATAATATCGTCATAGGTAGTAGTAATATCTACATGTCGTTACAAATTCTCCACTCCTTAAATAAGATTCATCCTCGAATCCTCTTTGGCGCCTAACTCATTGTTTCCTTGATCTTCTAGTCTCTATCATTTACTGGCTATTTAATCCTTCTTCCTAGGTCCTCGTTCTGTAATAAACTCTCAATAGCTGGTTTCTTGGTTTCCATTGAGGATTCTAATATCTAATTCCAATACTTAATGTTTCTCCATTCCGTTTGTCCTTCTTAACCTTAGAATCATTTCCTATCTTGATTGTATCTCATCGATCCCTCTTTCCTAATCTTTTCCTTGTACCCCCTTATTCTTTACTTCATTCTATCGACTAGTATAGACTTCCTTGGTCTATTCTGTCTTTCTGACATTGAGTTTTCTCTTTACATACTTATTACAATCTTAAGTTCTTGCCATTCCTTGATTACTATTCTATCCTAACCTGACAACTTCCTTCCCGTCTTCTCAAAGTCTTATCTGATTATCTGCGAACTACATTTGATCTTTTCTTTTCTATTATTCTGTCTCACCTCTCTCGACAGCTGCTTTGTATTAACTTACTTCGCCGTTCCCGCGCTATAATATAAACCTACCAAACCACCCATAACCCGCTGTTAAACCATCCCAAACCTGTAGTGGTTTGGTCTTCTCACATGTGGTCACAACTAAGTATATTCTTTTCTTTAATTTCCATATTAAAGTAAACTGGCTCTTTTGGTTTTTATATTACATTGCTCTTCTATCACTACTTATCTAGTATGTTCTCTCTTATTGTTATTACCCTTTGACTATCTCACTTCCATACTGGTATCAACCATCTTGTTGATTTACTTTTCTGTTTAATTCTCTATCTGCACTTATTATAGGTCATATACTCTTTCTTTTTGAAGGGTATCTGATCTCACTTGTCCTTTGATTATCCTTATTGTTATTATTTACCTCTTATCACTACTTATCTAGTATGTTCTCTCTTATTGTTATTACCCTTTGACTATCTCAATTCCATACTGGTATCAACCATCTTGTTGATTTACTTTTCTGTTTAATTCTCTATCTGCACTTATTATAGGTCATATACTCTTTCTTTTTGAAGGGTATCTGATCTCACTTGTCCTTTGATTATCCTTATTGTTATTATTTACCTCTTATCATATACTTGGTTACTACTTATTCTCTTGTTACTTTATCTAATGGTTTCCCTTTTTATCCATTACTCGGATTATCTTTCCTTCTCTTGTTATTCTGATATGATACGGTCCTTAAGGGTCATAACTTTCAGTCTTTTATCACTACTTTTATTCTTACTTTGTTTGAAGTATTTCCAGGTTGTGCTTCCGTTTTATGTATTATCGCCATTAATCGAGGGTTGGGATGGTGGAAGTTAATCTCAAACTCTCGATACCTTGATGATACATACCTTTATCTAGAGCTTTCGCGTTTACTTATCTGATGTCTCTTCTAATACTGGGTGTACAGCTAGAAATTTTTCTAACTTACTCTTTTGTTACTTTAACTTTTTAATATTACTATACTCTTCCTTTGGATACTATAGTAATCCTCTTGCTATCCTCCCTATGGGACTCTTTTTGCTATTATGGCTCCTTCCTCGTTCTAATCTGTCACATTTTTACTCACTTACTTTTCTAAGAATTGTTTCTTTTTGCCCACTACGAGCATTCCTTACTTAATCTCCGACCTATATATTATTCTCCTTCTGCAATCCTTACTTCTTCACTCTTATGAGGTCCTTACTTAGTTTTCCATAAATGATTTTCTATAATCTTTGTTCTTTTAATCCTTCTAATTTCTTGAAGGTTCCTTCCCAATCTTAGTCTCTTGACTCCTTATTCCTTTGTTCCCCTGAAAACTTTTATTTACCTCAACCCCCAAGATCATCTTCCTTTAAATCGTTGGTCCATTTCTTTCATTCTTCCTTACATCCTCGTTTTACTCAATACCATAATCCATTTCGTGCTTTTCCTAAACTTATCATCACTCTTCTTCACAAGTTCTTTTCTTCACTACGTCTAGTGTTCCATAATTATTATCAATTCTTTATTCTATCGCTTCTTAGAAAAATATACTAAATTTCCTTGCTATTCTTATATCATTCCCCAATTTCTATTTCCTTACTATATAAGACTAACTACGAGTCATTTCTCTATTTGTTTCTTAAATTTCAACCTCTTGTTCTTCTTATAAACTTTGATGTGTTCTCTTTATACTACTTTCCATACTGATACACTTAGCACTTTCTTATATTTCTTACGTTTTCACAAGCCCATCTTTATTCTTTACTATAAATCTTTGTTAATTCAACTTATCTGTGGATTCTATAACATTTGATCTATTCCTGGACTCATACTAGTCTTAGCAAGCCTTACTCTGAATCACCTTGATCGTTGTACTGTTCTAGAGTTCCCTTGTTTCATTCTTAAAATTACATTGATCATTCTTCTAGGTAATCTACCTCTCAAGGTCTTTTTATCTCCTAAAACGGACTTACATCCATTTCTTATGATCACTTTTACTCATACTAATAGGAACTAATTAAATCTCATTAATCTTTTTCTTTATATCTCGGGAACTTCTCTATTCTTATTCTAGTCCTCTATGTCCTGATGGAGCCTATTGCTCGAATAGGATGGGTATGGGGTAGTCTTTATCCGGATAGCTTCCTTAACTGGTATCTCAAAAGAGTGAGGATCTGGGTAGATCGGGCTTTATCTATTAGATTTCTTAGTTAGGGTAACTAACTGCTGTTCCGGTCACCACTCATCTTATTTAACTATAGGTTTGAGTTTGTAAAATCCAAAGTCTCTAAATCTCTATGGCATTCAGCATCTATTTGAAGATTGCACGATCGTCCTTAACTTTCTTTCTTCTTTATCTTGTAATGGCCTTAGTTAATCGTAGGATTTACTACCTATACGAGATGGTTCACAGAATATTGAATCAATCTCAGAGGAATTCTTCTTGGTAAGAAGGGTATCTTACTTAATGAGAGAACTTTTTATTTAATCCTTTCACCTTCTATTCTTTTTATTCTTACTACGCTTATCTTATATTGCTAATCTTGACATTATCTTTTATTGCTCAACTCCATGTCTCTAGTTCATATCATCACAGGTTCCATCATTCCTTATCTGTTTCTATTTACCCATGTATCTTACTTCTGCCTCTCAAATCCATACTCTCTATTCTTGTTGTAAATTTCGGCTATGGCACTCTACATACGCTTCATGCTGCTGCTTTTTTCACTTCTAACTCTCTTTATCCTTATAGGTTTATCCTTGTATATTCTCATGGATTTCTACTCGACTTTAGACTAATCTACCTTCCAAATCCCTGGGTGCACTCTTGTCAAATTTCTTATGGTCATCTTATACCTATAAGGTAAGTTCTATCAGAGTAACCCCCTTATCTGGTGTCATCGAGGAGTATTGAAGGCTAGATGGTTCAGGGTTTCGTCTTCATCAAATTTAAGGGAATACGGTAGCTAATCGTTTCTACTACTCTCTTGGGAATCGACATTAGAGTTTGGGTATCTAGAATCCTTTTTGATATCTAAATCTATTGGGGCTCTTAAGAGTATCCTGAATTTCTTACTTCTTTTGTCTCTTTGACTATCTATGAGAGGATTTCGAAGTCTTTTGGATTACTTGGAAGGATTTTCTTGAGTAGGAATGGGATCTTAATCGTGCTAGGCAACTCTAATACTTGTTGGTGCTTTCGTTACTTTCTTTGATTGCCATGAATTCTAGTGTTTTATTTTCCACTCTTATTTTACGTCCTTTATTTGTCTTATTTCCTTTCTAGTTTTATCTTTCTTTTCTACCTTCCAAGGTGGATATCCTTAGGCTTTTCTATTTTCTTCAATCTCTTTACATCTCTGTCTCAAACTGGTTTAAATTTCCAAGTATCTTTCCTTCTAGTCTCATCTTTTCTCACATTTCTTTGGGACTTATCAATCTGGTTTCCTAGCTTATTCGGAACTTCGAAAAGTAATCTAAGATGACTATGGAACAACCCTTAACTAGAGTTAGGAAAAGAAAGTCAAGTAGTTGGGAAATATTTACTAACCTGTTTGAGAAGCTTTGAGGACGTACTCGAGGATCGGATATTGGAGAGGTAGTGCCTCATATACGGGTATCCCAGACATACTATGTATACAAGACCCCAGCACTCTGCCCACTGCAGTCACTGAATCTCTAGACCATGCTTTGATACCATCTTTGTAACATCCCCGATCTAGGAGATGTTACCGGTAGGGGATAGCTGTGCTAACCCCATAAGCCTATGACTATCTGACCGTAATGTAAACTACTCTAATGCAATATCATGCATATAAACCTTAACTCAGCCAGTTATAAAATACTTTTATTACTTGTAAATACATACTCTATAAATGCTTCTTTTTCAATACTTCAATAGACTCTTATATTGACTATCACAACTCTAATGCATACAAATTCCTTGACTTTGAACTGGACTTTTACACTTGTGACTTAAGTACTGGTGGACTCTAACCCTTGTGACTGCATCAATATCCATCCTCCCGAGCATCGTCATCTGGAAATCCTACAAAACATGAAAGCTGGAGGGGGGCTAGATAGGCAGACGACCTAAGTGAGTGGACTGAAAATTGAAAACTGATAAAAATATTTTAAAAACCATGTTTTCAAACATCTTTACATGAAAACTCTATTTCTGAAAATTTCATATGTCTGAAAACTGTCTTTAAAACACTAGCTTCCGAAATCTCTTTACAAAGTTCAACTTTTGAAAATTTGAATACTGAAAAATTTGAAAGCTTTATACTAGAGATCTGAAAATTAAGAATTTTTATTTAAAAACTTATTTCTGAAAGCTGTATACTGAAAACTGAAAATCTGAAATCTAAAAACTGCTCTACGTCCATGACCATCACTCAGCTGGACGTCACTCTACACCCAGGATCATAACTCAACTGGGTGTACTCTAGAACTGGTGGTACCATACGTCCAGGACCAATACTCAACTGGCAATATAGAGCTCTACATCCAGGACTATAACTCAACTGGCAGTGTAGCCACCAAGTTCTGAAAATCAGGATTTCGGAACCCTGTAGTACCTAGTCATGTTCGAGGATCTGAGAGCGTCCCCTCAGTCCTCCCATGTGCACATGCTCTATGTATTCGTTAATTTCAACTGTGTCTGAAGTTACATAAGGTTTTACCTCATGCCCCGAAAACATAAAAGTCATACTTTAAAGCTTAAACTCTAAATACTGATCTCTGAAAATCATATTCTTTCTCAAATCACAATTATATAATATTAACTGAAAACAAAGATTTCTAACGCCCTAAAGCACGAAAATATTGAGTGGCTGGCTATAGGCCAAATGGGAGATTGTTGGACAATTTTGACCCATAAAGTCACTATTTGTAAAGGACATTGTTATTTTTGTACAAATTAACTATGTGACAATGGAAATTACTATTTTATCATTTTGTAATTAGATTACTTGAATATATAAATGATAAAGTCCTTATGATTAGTTTCAGATTAACAAGATATGAGACAATATCAATCCACAAAGGTTTAATCATTAAATATCCCTAGTCGTAGTATTATCGAGACTGAACATCGATAATGCATAATAGACTAGTATTGCACTTGTGCGTGTTACAGAAGCGTGACAACATAGTTCTCATATATTTAAGTATTGGATACTTATGCAAGTGTGATAGGAGGTTGTGTATACCGATGATACGGAAACAACTTCATTCTGGATAGACCCCTCTGAATCTCATTGGTAGTATGACTATATGTCTATGGGAATCCGAATCAGGGTAGGTGTATTTGTTCTTAACCTGAGACTTGCATCACTAGTACTTGCGACAATCAATACTCTTTGGTTTTGGTCGTCCGGGACTTTATCAGGTTCTGAGTACGCCTCTTCTGGGTTTATTGAGAATCGTAGTGTATTGAGTGTGATGTCAAGACGGAGGTATCACTTCAGTCATATGGAGATGATGATCAATCAGGGATATAGAACTGGTACTCTAATGTGTTGCAACCATCGGGACAATATGACAAGGTCATTATTATCCGACTAAAGAGACTAGTTGCTTGTGATCCGATATATGCTTCGTACGGGGTAGACACTATTCCAGCCCCAGGACTAGAATGTGACATCCAATACTGGATCACAATACGCAATACTACATATACTAAGCCTGATAAAGATGATATATTCTTTAAAGAATATTTCTAGAGAATTGGGTAGGCACGATGCTTTGCTAGAAGCCAACCATGTCTTGTAAAACGGTAAGAAAGTGGTACTGGGTACACACGTGTTCAGATAGTCCGACGACCGGATTTACTGCCAACATATCCAGAGATCTCATGGGTCGCTTCCCGAAGATTCACTGATGACGTTTGACTCGAACATAATTAATCTGGGATTAATTATTAGAGAGAGAAAATTAATCTAGGATTAATTACGGCAAGAATTTATCTGGGATAAAATTCAACTAGAAGAGATAGAACAAATAATTTGGAATTAATCGATTAAATAATATATTCGATATATTAAATGAAATTAGATTTCATGACGGAATTAAAGTTGGATTTTAATTTGGGAGAACAAATTAATTTAGAATTAATTCACGAGTGACTTTAATAGTAATTTGGCTAGACGTGATTATTTAATTAAATTTGATTTAATTAAGTCGCAACGAAAAATTTGTTAATTCGAAATTAATGAACCCGAGCCTGGAATTTGCGGGCCCACTTGGATTTTGAATCAAGTGGGGTCCACAATAAGTCACATCATTAGTCATTTACTTAGCTTTTATTTGATGGAAGTTAGTAGAGAATTTTGAGATAACTTATAATACACATTTTTTAAAGATGAAAGAATTTTTACCAACTTTGGATTTTGGTATATGTCTTTTGATTTTGGAAAAACAAATAAAAAGTCAACACTTAACACAAAATTGAAAATCACTTCTCTCTCTCCCAATTGCCATTGCCGTGAGTCTTCTTCTCCAAGAAGAAAATTGTTGCAATTTTTTCTTAAGCTAGCATTTAAAAGGAGTCATACAAAGGTGACAGAGAACCATTCCCATTGAGTTTGGAATCCTTCTCAAGCTTGGAGCTTCAACTACAACTTTGGAGGAGCTTGGAGAAACTTCAAAAAAGGAAATTTTTGAACTCTACACCTACATCCAATCTGTTCAATGTAAGTATTTCCTCTACTTCTTTGCGTATTCATACATAATTTTATGCTTTAAATGATCTTGGGATGATCTTAGAGACCCAACATTAAAATAAGGCTGTATAGTGACGTGTATTAGATACATGTTTCTTGGTCCGTCTTATAAGTACGGTTTATGGGTATCTTTCTATAACTGCATTTGAGATCGTGCCAAAGCTGTGAGGGTGTGGGTTATGGGATTTTATCCATGCTGATTGTATATTGATACTAGAAAAATTCAAGTGAATGTGGAAATCTTGAACGTGCCAAAGCTATCAGGACTACATCGGTAGCTTGATTTTGTCATTGACAAGTGAAGCATTGATAAGCCTTCTTATGAACGTGCCAAAGCTGTCACAATGAGAAACGGTCAGGACCAAAAATAGGAGTAACTAATGAGTGATTGATAATGAGTTGTCTATTTAATGAACATACGTAGGCGAGATCGTGCCAAAGTTGTGAGTCGAAATATATTCATGGGATCCTATTGATGAGGTCCGAGATGCAGCCCATGATAGAGGACGGACCACCACAGTGCAAGTTCCAGAGTCCAATCCCAAGGTCTCTAGCTAAGAAGATATAGGAAGCTATGCATGGATTCATACAGAAGATTGTTTCTGACTATTCCCGCACTTCTACTTCATTGAGTGTAGGCTTGAAGCTGGACGAACCCAAGATGGTGAATCTTATTCAGGCCGTAGAGCAATGAGTTATTTAGGCCTATTTTACTATGGTTATTTGACATTTGTTATTTATTTATTTATTTAGGGCTTGACATTTGTTTTATTTCGGTCATTTATTTATGTTTGAGTCTTTTCTTTAGATTATTATTTTATGTTTGGGAATTAGGTTAAGCGTGCAAGGGTTTGCAAGTGGAGATAACTTAGTTTAGTTTTAGGATACGCCTCTGTTAGTTGTGGGTAGTTTCATCTTTTATCCTTGTGGGTTAGGGTTTTGGTTGCAGCCTCCTTATAAAAGGCCAACTTTTTGGTTATGTTTAACAACTCTCTTTCAATAAAATTTTATATCAATTTTCATGAGCATTGAGAAACCCTCAATTTGTTCTCATTGATTTTGGCTTATCAAAGGACTGCTAACCCTTTGTGGCGCCCTATTAGCACTCTATGTTTATGTTGCTTGTTCTTCAGAGGTTTAGAGTTTTTATCCGAACTGTCTTGATTTTTCTTGGGAACGATTTCAATTTTGTGTGGGTTTGTCTGGCTTCGCTTCAGGCAGGTTCTCATCAGTTGGTATCAGGAGCAAATGTACCAAGGTCAGTTCAAATATCTGTTCTATTTTTCGTTCATTTTATTATCGCGTGTGTTTCTTTCCTGCATTTTTTTTTTCTCTTTTACGTTTATTTTTCTTCTTTTTCTTATCTTATATCACTATTGTTTCTTTTATTTCCTGTGTTTACTGTGTTATTTGCGTCTGTTGTGCATCTTATTTTCTTTTGTTCTCGGTATTTGTGCGTAATTTTTTTTCTTGATTGTGTTTTTGCGATTTGCGTAACCTAGGGTTCTAAGACCTAAAACTCTTTGCGGCAGTAGGTAAAACTTGGTGAGATTTTGAAAATAGGTAAAATATTTTAAAATTTTGCCTACGTGTAAATTTTTTCCTAGCATTCGTATTGTCAAGATGAGTTGATTGAAATAGTTTACTTGTGCGTGTTTAAAAATTCCAAATTTCGAGTGTAATTGTTTACCTACTGTCTTCTTTGCCGCAATCGCTAGTGTCTTTGTTTTCCTTCTTCCATTACTTTTAACTAGCTTTATCTTTATCAATTATCTTAAATCGTATCCGCATCTTATTTTTCTTCCGTTTGTGTCTACCTTTATGTTGTACTTGTGATTGAGCTGAACAGTGCTATTTGTGACAACATTAAGGGTTTGTTCTTTCCTGCGGGTTCAAATCCTTTGAGAACTCATCCGAGGGCAACAATGGTAAAAGGCAAGAGTGGGTGAGCTTAGTTTCGGGTAAAATCCTTTTGAGTGACAAACACGAGAGAATTGGAACTATGAGGCTTTTGTATTTTTCTTTACTTTAAATTTTTTTTTTATTATTATTACTAACATTTGTTGCAATTGCAAAGTCAAAAAAAATAGTAAACATGCCCAGAGAAGGAGCAGCCCCGAGACAAAGTGCCAATTCCCCATAAGAGCCCCAATTACGAGATATGGCGAATACTGTGACTGTGCATCAGCATGAGTTTACGCAGGTATTAGAATTGATGAGGGATGTTCAAGATGAGGTGCAAGCGATGAGACACAATACCCTACAGAGGAATAGGCTAACACGGCCGACTAGTGCTAATGAGGCAGAACACGTGCCCCCAGGACTAGTGGGCGACACACTGTACCCATGGATGAGATGGAAGTCGAGAATGAGTTTGTTTAAGATGAGGATTTTGATAGAGTATTAGAGGTAGAAATGGGTGAACTTTGACCTAGAAGAGGTAGGAATGAAAAACCGTTCAAGAGGAACCATGAGAATGAGGAAGATGGTGATTTGAGTAAAATCAAGATGACTATCTCTTCCTTCCAGGAAAGAGTGACCCTGGAGTTTATCTAGAGTGGGAACATAAGTTAGAGCTTTTTTTTTAGTGTCATAATTATTATGAGCTTAAGAAGGTTAAGTTGGCGGTTATTGAATTTATCGATTATGCACTTGTCTGGTGAGATCAAATGATGATAACATTCAGAGGAATAGGGAGTGCCCGATCACTACATGGGACGAATTGAAAATAGTTATGAGGAAGCAATTTTTACCAAATCATTACTATCAGGATCTGTATCATAAACTTCAGAATCTTACACATGGGTTTTGGAGTGTCGAAGACTATCATAAGGAGATGGAAATTGTAATGATTCATGCCAATGTCTAGGAAGACCGAGAGGTGACTATGGCATAATTTTTAAGTGGGCTGAATATGGATATTGCAAATGTAGTGGAATTGCAACATTACATGGAATTAGCGAACATGGTACATATGGCAATGGAAGTGGAACACCAACTTAAGCGAAAAACTACATTAAGGGGCAATTCGGTCCACCTAATACATGGAAGCCGAAATAGAGATAATGACAGAGATAACACCACATCTAGGTTTAGATCAGAGGCCCTAAAGCCAATGGAAGATGTCACTACCAAGCCTAAACCAAAATTCGATACCCCACCAAATATGAGTCGTGACCTTAAATGTTTCAAATGTCTGGGAAGTGGCCATATAGCATCACAGTGTCCTAATAGAAGAACCATGTATATGTGGGGTGATGGTGAGGTAATTTTAGATGGTGAGGATGTTGTGGAGGAGGTGCCCGAGTTGGAGGTCGCCACTGATGAAGAATTGGTTGAGTATGTAGCCAAATGAGAGTCACATGTGACCTGCCGTGCTTTAAATACCCAGGCTAAGGTTGAGGATGATATGGTACAACAGCGAGAGAATATACTCTATACTATATGCCTGGTCCAGAACAAGGTATGCAATATGCTTATCGACGAGGTCAATTGTACTAATGTGGCTAGCACAATACTTGTTGATAAGTTGGGTTTGACTTTACTTAAACACCCTAAGCCTTATCATTTGCAGTGGTTGAATAACAGTGGCGAGGTTAAATTCAATAAACAGGTCTTGGTCAGTTTCACTATTGGTAAATACAGGAATGAGGTGTTATGTGATGTAGTACCAATGCAAGTTGGACATCTGTTACTAGGGGTTCCTTGGCAGTTTGACAGGAGAGCGATGTATGATGGGTTTCGTAACAGATATTGTTTTGAGCAAGATGGAAGAAAGGTTACACTTTTTCTGTTGACACCACAGAAAGTCTTTGAAGATCAAATAAAGCTACAAGCTTCTACAGTGCAAACACCGGTGGCCGAGATCTAGGATGAGAGTCGATGGGATGAGGTTAACAGTTCCAGGGGAGTGAGCGAGAGAAACAGTGAGCGTGCACAAAATAATGAGAGTGTGGGTAGAATGAAAAATAGTTTCTTTGCTAAAGAGGGATTTGAGGAGAGAGCATGCCGAGAATAAAATGAATATCCTCCTTATATATAGAGAAACTCTGCTGAGTTCTGATGACACTAACCCAAACACTTTTTTTCCTAGTGTGTTTACTTCTTTATTGTAGGATTACGATGATGTGTTTACAGAGGAGAAACCTCATGGTTTACCACCAATTCGAGGTATACTTCATATTAGGGGCGGACATTCCTAACCGACCAGCCTACCGTAGAAACCCTGAGGAAACAAAGAAGCTCTAAAAGCAAGTGGAGGAATTAATGAGCAAAAGGTATGTACGGGAGAGCATGAGTCTGTGCGCAGTTCCAGTCCTGTTAGTCCCAAAGAAAGATGGTGCATGGAGAATGCGCATGGATTGTCGAGCTGTCAATAATATCACTGTAAAGTATCGCCACCCAATTCCTTAATTAGATGATATGTTAGATAAATTATATGGATCTTGTATTTTTTAAAAAATTGACCTTAAAAGTGGGTATCATCAAATTAGGATGCAGGAAATGGGATGAATGGAAGACTGCCTTTAAAACAAAATATGGGCTATATGAGTGGCTTGTGATGCTATTTGGGCTTACAAATGCCCCCAGTACCTTTATGCGCCTAATGAAACATGTCTTGTGTGCCTTTTTGGGTAAATTTGTAGTCGTATATTTTGATGATATTTTAGTATACAGTAAAAATTTAGAAGAGCGTGTAGGACATGTGCGAGCTGTGTTTGATGTTTTGAGGAAAGAATTGTTGTATGCTAATCTTAAAAAAATGTGACTTTTGCATGGAAAAAGTGATATCTCTGGGGTATGTCATTAGTGCTCAAGGCATTGAGGTTGATGAAAATAAGGTTAAGGCCATTCGTTAGTAGCGTACACCTAAGAGCATCACTGAGGTTAGGAGTTTCCATGGACTAGTCAGTTTCTATAGGAGGTTTGTAAAAGACTTTAGTACTATCGTTGCACCACTTACTGAGGTCGTAAAGAAAAATGTTGGTTTCCATTGGGGGGAGGAACAAGAGAATGCCTTTAAACTTCTTAAAGATCGATTATATTCCACGTATGTTTTTAGCCTTACCTAACTTTAACCAAACTTTTGAGATTGAGTGTGATGCTTCAGGTGTCAGTATTGGGGCAGTTCTTATGCAGGAACGACGTTCTATAGCTTTCTTCAGTGAAAAACTCAATGGCGCAGTGTTGTGTTACCCAACCTACAACAAAGAGTTTTATGCCATAGTCAGAGCGCTGGAAACTTGGCATCATTACCTCTGGCCGAAAGAGTTCGTGATTCACATTGACCATGAATCTCTGCGGCATATCAAGGGTTAAGGAAAACTTAACAAACGACATGCCAAATTGATGGAGTTCGTTGAGACTTTCCCATATGTCATTCTATATAAGCAATGTAAGGAGAATGTAGTTGGTGATGCATTTTCACGCAGGTATGCTTTACTTACATTCTTGAGTTCTAAATTTCTTGGTTTTGACTTTATCAAAGATTTGTATACAAATGATCATGACTTCTCTGAGATCCACATTCCATGTAACAAAGGCGCTTGTGGAAAATTTTACCGACAAGATGATTTTTTTTAAAAGAGAATAAATTATATGTGCCTAGTTGTTCTATGCATGAATTATTGGTCTGTGAAGCACATAGTGGGGGTCTTATGGGTCATTTTAGTGTTACGAAAACATTGGATATCTTGCATGAACATTTTTATTGGCCTAAAATGAAGAAACATGTCATGCGCATTTGTACTGGTTGCATTACTTGTAGGAAAGCAAAATCTAAAGTTCAACCGCATGGGCTTTATACACCATTACCTATTCCTTATACGCCATGGGTAGATATTTCCATGGATTTTGTGTTAGGATTGCCTAGATCTAGGAAGGGCCGGGACTCTATTTTTGTCGTAGTTGACCGTTTTAGCAAGATGACACACTTTATTGCATGTCACAAATTATGCCACACACATAGCTGACTTATTTTTTGTGAGGTTGTTTGCTTACATGGAGTGCCTCAGCGTATAGTATAGGACAGAGATGCGAAGTTTTTAAGTCATTTTTGGAAATTTTTATGGGGTAGGATGGGAACTAAACTATTATTTTCCACCACTTGTCACCCATAGACTGATGGTCAAACTGAAGTCGTTAACAGGTACCAGTCCCAACTATTACGTATTTTTATCTCTAAGATTTTGAAGTCATGGGAAGAATGTTTACCTTTTATTGAGTTTGCATATAACCGTAATATTCATTCCACTACTTTCTTATTCTCCTTTTGAAATTATGTATGGATTTAACCCACTAACACCTATGAATTTATTACCTTTGCCCGTTGATAAGAGGGTTAGTCTGGATGGAAAGCGCAAGGCTGACTTGGTCAAATCCATACATGAGAAAGCATGAAAACACATTGAGAAGAAGAATGAACAATATGCCTCGTATGCCAACAAGGGAAGACGTCGTGTCTTTTTCGAACCCGGTGATTGGGTTTCGGTGCACATGCGAAAAGAGCATTTCCCAAAGCAACGACAATCTAAACTCCAACCCAGAGGCGATGGCCCATTTTAGATTCTCGAGAAAATCAATGACAATGCCTACAAAGTGGATTTTCCAGGTGAGTATAATGTTTATGCGTCATTTAATGTTTCTGATCTTTCTTTGTTTGATGCAGATTCGAGGTTGAATCCTTTTAAGAAGAGAGGGAATGATAAGGTCCAGGATACAGCCCATGATGGAGGACGGACCACCACAATGCAAGTTCCATAGGGTCCAATCACGAGGTCCCGAGCTAAGAAGATCCAGAAAGCTATGCATGGATTCATACAGAAGATTATATCTGACTATTCCCGCACTTCTACTTCATTGAGTATGGGGTTGAAGCTGGATGAACCCAAGATGGTGAATCTTATTCAGGCCGTGAAGCAACGAGCTACTTACGCCTATTTTACAATAGTTATTTAACATTTGTTATTTATTTATTTAGGGCTTGACATTTGTTTTATTTCAGCCCTTGATTTATGTTTGAGTGTTTTCTTTAGATTATTATTTTATATTTGGGAATTAGGTTAAGCGTGAAGGGTTTGCACATGGGGATAGCTTAGTTTAGTTTTAGGATACGCGCCTGTTGGCGTGTGGGTAGTTTCATCTTTTATCCTTGTGGGTTAGGGTTTTGGTTGCAGCCTCCTTATAAAAAGCTAACTTTTTGGTTATGTTTAAGAACTCTATTTCAATAAAATTTTATATCAATTTTCGTGAGCATTCTTAATTTGTTCTCACTGGTTTTGGCTTATCAAAGGACTGCTAACCCTTTGTGATGCCCCTATTAGCACTCTAGGTTTCCGTTGCTTGTTCTTCAGAGGTTTAGAGTTTTTGTCCGAACTGTCTTGGTTTTTCTTGGGAACGATTTCAATTTTGTGTGTGTTTGTCTGGCTTCGCTCCAGGTAGGTTCTCATCACCTACTCTTACTATGGAATTCGATTTAATTATCAAATTCTCATTCTCCATTAAGGTTTATGAAATTACGAAAAGTAGTTTCTGATAAAACGCAGATATAATATTTTGAAAGGCTCAAAGATATTCTATTTTAAAGTGATGAAAACTATATCTTCAAAATTCATTGTGAGTCTTTGAATTGTTCAAAGATGTTTGATATGATCGAACATATGAATTTAAGGCAATTAGTTCTAAATTTATTTAATGAATTTGATTCTTACGCAATATTAAACTTCCACGAATCCATCTTGATGGAATTGGTCAGTGGGAGTATTTGAATCTTATATGATTTGATTTGTTGATATCAAGTGTTACTGAATTAGTTTCAATACTCTTGGGATTATGCTCCAGTAACACTAATTCATCCTTTTAATTATTGTTCCATTTGTTTCTACAGTTAAATATATGATATGTATAGTAGAAAATTCGAATATTGAAAATTTTGAGATTTGAAACTTTCTTTTGTATAATTGTTATATAATTGAAAGTACTTACGCCTCAGAGGTACACGTAAGGTTTATCATTTATTCTATTTAATTGAATATTATATTCTATTTGATAGAATATCTTTTCTATGATCCCAAGTAATAAAATTATTTTATTACTTAGTGTGTAACATTAGATGTTAACGATTATAGAAAAGACTTGATTTATTGAAGTCAAATATGAGAATGATAAACTGTAGTGGAACTGCATAATTAATAGGATGAAAAGACCCTCAGTCAACTTCCATATAAGTTCAATAGGATGTCAGAATAGTTTACAAAGTATTTGATACTTAATGATTCCGTTGTTTTCTTATCGAAGAAAATTATCCTATAACTTATAGTAAGAGCGATATTTGATATCGATTTCGGAAGTTAGCATTGAACCATAGATCTAAGGTTGTTCATAGCTTACTACGATCAAGTTTTGAACTTGATTAAGCCTTAGTTCTGAATTTTTTTATAAAATGTGTAAATTATTTGTGAAGTAAAAGCAAAGTGAGCTTGATAAAGGTTCGACCTTTATAGTATGACAGTGAGAAAAGTTTTAAGTCAGTAATCTACTGTAGATTCTAAGAAAACTTGTCTCTAGTCGCACTAATTGAATAATTAAAGATCTGTTGGTTAATGTTGATATTAAACTATGTATTTTGACTAAAGAATGTAAAATGGCGTTCTTGAGTGATTTCTTCAAATGAGAGATCCGTCGTGATTTCTTTCTTTGAAGAGTTCATTCTAGAATGGCCCTAGAGTTTATATTCTGCTAAGATCAAAGTTTGATATACTAGCTTATGGAGCCTATTGTAGACTTAGATAAGCTTTCCAGAAATTCGTGTTCTCTGATTTTGATATCAGTCAGATTGTCTGGTTTTATCGAAGTATAGATAATACGTATTTGTCTGTAGGGTCACTGGAAGCGTACAAATTTCTTTCTAGTATTATATATCATACGTCTTCTTTTCTCCATGAAAGTAGTGGGAGTAGTCTCTGTTATATTTGATATAAAGTTTCATATATGGTATAAAACTAAGAGACTTGTGAGATACTCCCATCAGTCGCATATTAGATATGATCTAATAAAGGACACAGTAAAACTATCTGTATGACAGTTAGTGTAACTGTTTGACAGTTAACGTGTCTTTTTATGTATATAGTATTCATCTTTCGTAAATGATGATTCCTTTATCGAAAGTGAAATTGATTAGAATGTCTACTCAATCTTATACATCATAGGATGATAGCATAATAAATACTATATTATATGTGATTAAAGACATCAATTTAATCATAAATGTTACGAGTTATTTTGATATACTGCAGACCATATGATGGGTCTTCAAACATGTTCTTTGTTATCTTAGAGATATTAAGAACGAGTTTCTAATTCATGGAGAATTTAGTCTGCAACCATAAGGTCAGATTAGTTTTGATCCTAATTTTGACATTAGATGGTCTATGTCATATAAAGTCAGAAAAGATGCAGTAGGAATGTCACCGTAGATTCTACTAAATTAGTTGGATCAACTGCAACTTATGAAGTTGCATAGTGACCTTATAGATTAGAAGTTTGATATTAGTATTTTGCTTGCGGTTGTCTGCAATGTATTTTGGATTTGATCTCTAAATACATAGACAACTCAGTAGCTATAGCACAATACTGATAAAACGTCTGAGTAGTATTGATGTGGAATTTGGACTCTACAAAATATAAATGATGTTAGCTAAGGAAAACGATTGAGTTTGTTGGACAGACTCAATTTTTTAAGTGGACTTAATTGTCACTGCCTACTTCTTGAGTGATAGGTGAGCTCTTGAGGGACATGAGTATGTGATACACATTGAGATATATATATCATACTGTGGATTGACACTAGAGCAAATGAGAGAAATTGTTAGGGTTTGTGCTCAGAGTGCCAATTCGGATCGTATTTATGTCCGATTCATAAATACGAGCAATTCTATTTTCCATAATATTACTAATTTAATGATAGCATTCTTATCTTTAATACACTTATTCGATCTAATTAAGATAAGATATTCAATTACGATTAGATCGAAACTAAATCTGATTTAGTGATACATGCATATTAGAGAAAGACCACAGGATTTACAATATAGTGTGCAGTTACAAAGTATTTTGTAATTGACATTGGGAAGCACACTATAAGATTTATATCCTTAAATAAAGTTCTTGATCAAGATTTACTAACATGGGTCGGTTAGTAAAATCCGCTGAAACCAATACATGTCGTATTTCATGACTTGGTCTGATGATTTATCCCAATGAACCATGAGTCTCAGGAGACTCGTATAGACATGTAGGTGTTTATTTGATAAATACTGAACAACTCATTGAAGATTTCCTAATATATGGTACACCAACGTCAATAGGAATCTTCTCGAGTTGAGCGAGCATAGTGGTCCTTCAACTTGAGATACCATAGTGGGATATATGAGTTATCCTCCAACTTTGATGGCAGTCTCGTCACGGATCTATTTAGATCAGACCTCCACATGTTCGTTGGGTTTGGACCGATTCTCATGATATCCAGTTCATATCAAAAGAAGATCTGTCAGTCCTATGTACAGGGCATAGGCATCTTACACATGTTTATGATCTAGTAAATCCATGGCCGTGGTATAACTTCGGAAATCAGTTTCGAGTGTTATTTAGAGATCGTAAATTGAAAGTCGACTATATTATACCGAACGGATTTGATGTTCTCATTTATATCCCAGGTATAATATGGATAGCCTGTGACGGAGGGATTATAAGTATGCAATCACCTCAACTTGCATATTTAGTAAGATTATACGTGGTCATCATAATTCATTGGTGGGTGGATTATGGACACGAAATTGGATTTCGTGATGGATAAACCTAAACTTAGAGAGTCTCACAATATGAAGTGTACTCGTTGAGCACTTGGGCAACACATTATGAATAATACAGATTATTCATAATACTTCACCGGATTAAATGAGTTAATTCGGATCGTTTAATCAGTTAAACGATAACACATGCATTAGAGGATTTTGGCCAATTTTAGTTATTTTGTATTTGTATTTGATATATAATACGATCAGATACACATTAATTATTCATCAAATGAGATTTTGACACATGCCATAAATATATGTATTTTTTATTTATTGTAAATAAAATACATATATAATAATAATTGTATTAATTGATTATTTGGATATTTAATTGTTAAATATTTAAATGATTAAATAATAAAAGTTCTTATAAATTTTATGAAATTTGTCCAATTATTATTGGAACGCATGGCATAACTTAATTAAACTTTATTTGTCCAAATATGATTTGTTAATATAAAGTTTAAATTTAATTTGATTGGATCAATTTTCTAATGGACAAAATTGCCCTCATAAGTCTGCAACTTGTATTTTTAAGATTAAAAATTTTTCATTTCCTTCTAATTTGCTTCATGGCCGAGAGTCACAAAGAGAATGGGTTTCAAATTTTGTTTGAAGCATACATGAAGAAATGAAGGAAAATCAAGAAAAATATTTATGAAACAAAACATTAAAGGTAATCTACTTTAACCCTAAGCTTGAAGATTTCATTTCTTGTTTCTTGTTTCTTGATGATCTAGAAAGGTTCTAGGGTTCCTTTAATTCTGAAAAATTGGGGCTTTTGGTTGTGGGTGATGAATTGGAAGTGTTGATGCATGTGTGAAGTAGTTTTGGATGGAATTATCGTAATTTTTATCCAATTTGAACATTAGATGATATGTTGCCATTCTAGAGTGTTATTAACACTCTTGTAATGCCTAGAATTATTTTTGGGTAGTTCATATGTGGTAACTTTGATTGGTGTTTTGATTAATTTGACTAATTTTAAAAAATTGGATTTAAAGCATGAATTTTGGTAATTTAGATTTCTTGATCAGTTCTGGAAAAACTGGAAATTTTGTGATGAATTTGATGTCATATGAATGTATTGAATGTGTTTTGGGAGTTGGAACAATTGCCAGAAACTATTTCCGAGTTGAAATAAACGAAAACGGTAAAAAACGGCGTTACCGGATGACTTTTGAGCCAACCGAGTGACGGCTATCCAAACAGTGAGTTCGTCACTGTTTGGGCAGCCCATGAACTTTCCTAACACTATTGGAGCTGACCTGGGCAGTCTCCGTAAGTGTTGGATGGTCGGTTCGGTCAAAAATATATTTTGTGTCATTTTACGGAATA
Organism: Zanthoxylum bungeanum; assembly: GCA_019454045.1. Lineage (NCBI taxonomy): Eukaryota > Viridiplantae > Streptophyta > Magnoliopsida > Sapindales > Rutaceae > Zanthoxylum > Zanthoxylum bungeanum. The sequence continues at coordinate 37,276 of SKCR01006513.1, forward strand.
ACGTTTTTCGTAAAAGTTTCGCGATGTTTCCTTTATATTTATGTCGCTATTTGATATCGAATAAATAGGTTTAGGTGAAATATGAATAAATTATTCATATTAGATATTAAATAATTTATTCGATAATTTAAAAAAGTTTTAAATTACGATTTCACCCGAACCGCTCTTCCGCTGCGTCCTTCGCCTAAAACCCCAACACTTTTTACATGTGGTTTAATTCCTCTCACCTTAAGAGGATACGTACATAACAAGTGAAGTGGTTAGATTCATTTATCCAAAGGTGCAATCCATGGATGAAAAGTAGCAATACTTCAAAAGCCAAGTGAAGTGGTTTCATCACTTCTTTTAAATGTTGGTTGTGCAAAAATGTGCAAAAAAAAAAGATGATTACTTTTTTAATTAAAAATTGTACTGATTTTTTTTTTTTATTTAAAAAAAATTCAATAAATTCCCATAATTTTTAAGTTCATTTTTCTTGATCTAAGAAGTGCATCTTAATCAAAAAGCTATCAAAAATCCTGAAAGAACATTAGCCACAGATCCGTAATACATCAAGACGGGATTAATAAATTCTTAAGGAAATAGTGCACTCAGCTTGGATTTATGTTTTTTTCCCTTTCTTCTAGACCTTATTTAGAATTTTTCGATTTGTCTATTTTTTTTTTAATATTTGTGCATGTGTGATGATTGTTGTTTTAGTAACTTGTATAAAGAATTATACATGATCTAATAAACAACACACAACCAACCAACAATCTTAAGAACTTATCAATCTTTATATTGTAAAATCTGATTTTTGCATGATTCACGCATAGATGCTATATAAATATAAACAGTAAGAAAGTCACGGTTATAGCAAACTGAAAATTTCCTTCCAATTTAATTGATTGATGTTGGCGTTAACTAAAGATACTATAATATATATATTTCATGTGATAAAATTCTTATTCAAGAACTGTTTTAGGAATAGTGTGATTTATTTATTATTTCAAGAATTATGTCATTTGAAATTGCGAACAATAATAAATTAAAGCTTCTCTGTAATACATTATCACGTCACATGTAGACATTATAACTTGTATCTCATTAAGTGCAGATACTTCATTATATTAATATGTAATCACAAGTTGGTCTGTGTGCTTTGATCTTTCAGCATGGTGTGTGAAAACATTACTTTGATAATTGTAAATTGTTTACTGAAATTGTTTTATATATACACAATTATTTTATAATATTAGTAATAGAGAGAAATTATGACATTTAATATCACAATGAATTTTTTGACGCTAAATATCAATCTTTAGCGTCGTATATAGGTTGCGACACTAAATGGTATAATTTTCAGTGTCGTTACAACCTTTAGCATCGATAATGAACTTCAACACAAAAAATACATAATTTAGCGTCACAACCTATACTCTTAACGTAAAATATTGTACTATCTAGTGTCTAATATATGTTGCGACGCTATATGACATACATTTAACGTTGCTATTGATACTGACGATGTTAAAATTCTACCAAAAAACCAGCAGCCCACGTCCCATTTTTCTATTTATATTCATTCTTCTTATTCATTTTTCAATACCCACATAAAAAATACACGTTTTCATAATTTTCAATCACAATCTAACACTAAGCTAATTAAGACATGTATTTTCTCTAATGTATCATTGTTTCCCGTTATGTATTTTGAGTAAATATTAGTTTATGAATTTAGCTAATTAATTAATGTATGTATTTTAGTTTATTAGTTTTTTATTATTTTTTATATTTGTAGATATTTTTATTGATATGGATAGAAGTTGGATGAGTGTGCCTAATAGATTAAGAATCGAATACCATAAAAGGTGGAAGAATTTATGGAAGTAGCAAAACGAGTTGCAGATATGGAAGGTCGTGTGCGTTATCCATGTAATAATTGTTTGAATAGGAGAATGAAGAATTTGAGTGAAGATATGGATCAGTTATATATGCCGGGAACATCAGCGACCTATCGGACGTGGGTTTACCATAGAGAAAATTACAACTTTGTCTCCCAATATACCCATTCAGAAGCTAGTATCAGTCATCATGAGCATCGTCAAGAAAATGATGATGATGATATGATTGTTGTTTTTCATGACTTGCAGGGTTCGGCATTTGTTGGAGAAACATCACATCTGGAGGAGAACAAGAGATAAAAAATATTTAGTCAGTTACTTTTAGAAGCTAAAAAGATACTGTTTGATAGTGCTGGCATATCGACTTTAAACTTTATTATCAAGCTAGTCCACATTAAAGTAAGTATGGAATGACCAATAAAAGTATTGATATGATGTTAGAGTTTCTTGGACAGATGTTACTAGCAGACACTAAATTGCCAAAATCATATTACGAGGCGAAAAATATTTTGTGATTTCGAATTGGGGTCTGAATCGATATATGTTTGTAAGTATGATTGTGTATTATTTCATGCTGTTATGATATTTGTTATCGTACCGCAAATGTACGGTGTTAAGTTTTAGTAAAAATAAGTGAAAGAGTGTCGAACCCATAGAGATTGTATTCAACTCACACTAAGTATTATAATTAGTAAATCTAACTTTATTTAGAAGCAAATTAAAATAATCGGAATCTAAAACTAAAAATTAAATAAGCAAAATATGAAAATGTTAAATTTAGAAAAGATCAATATGAGAGAGATTCTATAGTCTGATTTCACCTAGCTATCCTCTTTGTATTTGCTATGCCAATCAATTCTTATTCAGTTGCATTGTTTATAAGCCAAGAACCAAGTTACTCTAACTCTCTCTCTCGAGTGCCGAGTGAACATATTATCAATTACAGAATTTGATATCCCTATAAAAATCTAGTAATCAATAACTCATTACGATTTGTGATTCTTTGTTAACGACTTCAAAGGGATTATAGATTCTCCCGAACTCTAAAAATCTCTTAGGTTATATTCTCTAGATCCTAATCAAAATCTCTCTCTCTTGAGCGATAGATTCTAAACATGCATCATCTCAATTTATGACCATCAAACAAGAAGCATTAAACATAAGAGTATATAAATAAACTGAATTAAAACTTTATAACAATCATTTGGCAATCAATACATAGGTTTAAGCATAGGTTACATCATCCTATAGAATAATAGAGTTAGTTCATGACCAAATAATAAAACAATGAAAGCATATTCATGAATCTAATAGAAATCACTAGAGTTAAAGAAAGAAACTAGAAGATTAAACCTGAATCGAATCTCTTCGCATTCGGATATCACCGTCTTCGTCTCCTCTTGTTGTTTTTCAATCTCCCTATTTGGATCTCTCTAAAATATGTATTTTGAATTCTTGAGTTGCGTATTGGTCTATCTTTTAGGGTTTTGGACGAGCCTCTATATTTATAGAAAAGTCTTGGAGTCATTGTGCATGTAAAATAACAATTTATATAGATTCTAGGCTCTTGTCGTAAATTTGCGGTGCCAAAATTGGCGTCGCGACGCCTAACTCTTGGGAAATCACTATTTTGGCATCTTGAGGAGGTGCTATGACGCCAAAGGAGGTGCTGCAACGCCACCTTATTTTTCAGTATGAGTGTTTTATGCATTTTCTACTTTCTTGCTTGCTTCGGTTGCATCCATAAGGTCCAAAAACAAGTACAATTACTCCAAGATCCATGTTCCAATTCTTCCTATTAATAAAACATAAAATAAACTATAAAATACAATAAATGACACGAAACCTAACTAAATAGTAAGTTAAGAATGGCTGAATAAGTGGTTACAAATTGTTGGAAAATCTAATCCATGCCCCAAGATCAACAAGAACAAGCAAAATATAAATACATGAATGAATAAATTGAAGTATGGCGGAATCATACTCACAATACTTGAAAATGGATGCTTAGATGATGCGAAAACTCCTCCCTTGTGCAGTGAAGCTCTCGGCCAAGAAGAAAAAGGGGACTCCAAGTCGAGTTTGATCCTTCCAAGCTCAAGGATTAGTTTCCCATATCACCTATGTATGATCCCTTGAAGGTGCTAGCCTTTGTTGTGATTTTGAATGCACAACTTCTTCAAATCTTGCCACAAAAATTGAAGAAATGGAGAGCCCAAAACTGCATGTGTTTCGGCAATGTGAGAGAGATGAGAGTTACCTTGATTTTTGTTACAAAAATCAATTTATATTTATGCCATAATATTTATTAAATAATAATAAACTTATGACACAAACCATGCAATGGCTTAGAGTGTCCAACACTCAAATTCCATGCAAAACCCTTGAGTGCATTGTACACTATCTCCATGCAATACATCAACAATTAAATAATGCAAATAATGACATGTGTCATGTGGGCCCCACACGTTTCCAAATGAAAGTGGGCCCACGTGCACTCACGCGTTCGAGTCCGATATTTCCGAAATACCGAACTTACGTCGCGACGTTAATTAAATCGAATTTAAATAAATAATTACGCCTAGCGAAATTATTATTTACGTCGCTAACGAATTAATTCTAAATTAACTCGTTTGCCCGAATTAAAATCTAATTTTAATTTCGCGTCGAAATCGAATTTCGATTATTATATCGAATATAATAATTTTACGATTAATTCTAAACTAATCGTTCTCTCTCTTTATTTAGTACTTTACCCAAGATAAAGTCTCTCCGTAATTAATCAAGATTAATCGAGTTTGAATCATACGTCATTGGTGAATCTTCAGGAAGCGACCCAAGAGATCTCCGGATATTTTGGCAGTAAATACGGTCGTCGGATAATCCGAACACGTACGTACCTCGTATTACGTTTACACTTACGATTCACAAGACAAGGTTGGCTTCTAGCAAAGCGCCATGCCTACCCAATTCTCCAGAAATATTCTTATAGGAATATAAGATCTATATCAAGCGTAGTATACCGTAGTATTGCGTACATCGATCCAGTATCGGACGATCACATGTTAGGCCTGGGGCTGGAGATGTGTCTGCCCCGTACGAAACATATATCGGACATCAAGCAACTAGTCTCTTTAAATCGGACAATCCTGACCTGGTCATATTGTCCCGACGGTTGCAACCTTTTATGGAGTACTAGTTTTGTGTCCTGCGTGATCATCATCTCCATATGTCTGAAGTGATACTTCCATCTCGACATCACATCCAGTACACTACGATTCTCGATAAACCCAGAAGAGGTGTACACAGAACCGGTTAAGGTCCCCAACCACCAAAACCAAAGTTTACCGATTGTCGCAAGTACTAGCGATGTAAGTCTCAGGTTAAGACCATATACACCTACCCTGATGCGGCCTCCCATAGACACGCAGACATACTACCAATGGGATTCCGCGGGGTCTATCCAGAGCGAAGCAGTTTTTCGTACCATCGGTAAAACACAACCTCCTATCGCACTTGCATAAGTATCCAATACTGAAATATATGAGAACTATGCCGTTGTGCCCTCACAACGTGCACAAGCGCAACACTAGTCTATTCCGCATTATCGATGTCCGATCTCGATAATACTACTCCGACTAGGATATTTAATGATTAAACCTTTATGGATTGATACTGTCTCATATCATCTCAATCCGGTATTAATCATATGGACTTTCGCCATTTATATATCAAAGTAAATAATATTACAAAACGGCAAAAGGCAATTTCATTATCACATAGTTAATTTTGTACAATAATACAATATCATTTACAAATAGTGACGCTATGGGACATAATGTCTAACAATCTCCCACTTGGCCTATAGCCAGTCACTCAAGCATCTAATACCCGAACTATGTATGTGTCGTTCAAAAACTTGCTGAAGAACAGCCTTCGTCAGCGGATCTGCAATGTTGTCATCTGATGTGACCTTCTCGACCTTTACATCGCCACGATGTATAATCTCCCGAATCAGATGGTAACGTCGAAGAACATGCTTGGACCGTTGATGAGACCTTGGTTCCTTAGCCTGCGCTATGGCCCCGTTATTGTCACAATACAATGGAACGGGCTCAGCTGCTAATGGAACTACTCCTAATCCGATTAGGAACTTTCGGATCCAAACTGCCTCCTTTGCTGCTTCAGATGCAGCGATGTACTCCGCTTCTGTTGTTGAATCGGCAACAGTATCTTGCTTGGAAGATTTCCAGCTCCAGCTCACTGCTCCGTTATTCAAACAAAAAATGTACCCGGATTGCGACTTGTAGTCATCCTTGTCGGTTTGGAAACTTGCATCGGTATACCCAGATACCGCAAGTTCTCCACCTCCATAAATTAAGAAAGCATCCTTAGTTCGTTTAAGATACTTAAGGATATTCTTAACTGCTATCCAGTGACCTTCACCTGGATCGGCCTGATAGCGACTGCACATGCTCAAAGCACATGAGACATCAGGTCGTGTACATATCATGGCATACATGATCGATCCGACTGCCGAGGCGAACGGTATCCGACTCATGTTGTCTCTCTCTTCCTGAGTCTTAGGACACATGTCCTTAGACAGAGAGGTACCACGTACCATTGGAACCAATCCCCTCTTGGATTGTTCCATGTTGAATCGCTTCAACACTTTATCAATGTATGTATCTGTACTCTGGGAGAGTCCAAGCAGCTTTCTAGATCTATCCCGGTAGATCTTTATTCCAAGAATAAAGGCTGCTTCTCCCAGATCTTTCATGGAGAATTTTAATGAAAGCCAAGCTTTCACCGACGTTAGCATGGGAATGTCATTGCCTATAAGCAATACGTCGTCGACATAAAGGACAATAAAAGTAAGTGCTCTCGTGCTCTCCCACTAACCTTCTTGTATACACAAGGGTCATCTGTGTTTTGCACGAAATCATATTCTTTTATGATCTCATCAAAACGCTGATTCCATGACCGTGATGCTTGCTTCAATCCATAAATGGATCGATTTAACTTACAAACCTTGTTTGCAAGTCTAGGTATGATAAAACCGTCAGGCTGTTGCATATAAACATCCTCCAAAAGGTTTCCGTTAAGGAAAGCGGTTTAACGACGTCCATCTGCATATCTCGTAATCGAAATATGCAGCTATTGCAAGCATTATCCGAATGGATTTAATCATGGCAACGGGTGAGAAAGTTTCGTCATAATCAACACCATATTGTTGACGATACCCCTTTGCTACAAGCCTAGCTTTGTATTTTGCACGTTGCCATCCATGTCGGTCTTCTTCTTGAAGATCCATCTGCATCCAATAGGCTTTACGCCTTCTGGCGCATCAACCAGTGTCCAAACTTGGTTGGCATACATGGAATCCATCTCGGACTTCATGGCATCTTGCCATAAAGCGGAATCAATATCCTGTATTGCTTCTTCCTCATACGTAGTCGGTTCATTATCCTCAATAAGATTAATATCTACATGAGGCGAGATCAGGTACCCATACCTCTCAGGTATTGTCCTGACTCTCTCCGACCTACGCGGTCCTTGTGTATATGAAGATTTGTGTACAGACTCATCCCGGATGGTCTGTTCATGTTCCGTCATTGATTCATTGCCAGGAATAGTATCACTACGATTTTCATCGAGTTCTACTTTCCTCCCACTTACCACTGCATCTAGAAATTCCTTCTCAAGGAAAAATGCATGCAGAGCAACAAATACTTTGTTCTCTTGTGGGTGATAGAAGTAATATCCTTTGGTTTCCCTAGGATATCCCACGAAAAGGCATTTATCTGATTTGGGTTCTAGTTTGGTTCCTTCCAAACGTTTAACATATGCCCAGCATCCCCAAATCTTCAGGAAAGAGAAACCCGGTTTCCTTCCTGTCCATAACTCGTATGGAGTCTGTTCAACAGACTTTGACGGAACCTTATTCAAAATAAGTATTGCACTGTATAAAGCGTATCCCCAGAAGGATATTGGTAGCTCAGTGCGACTCATCATCGACCTTACCATGTCTAACAAGGTACGGTTTCTCCGTTCAGACACACCGTTCACATCCGTTAATTGCGGTGTTCCAGGAGGAGTCCACTGTGAAAGAATACCATATTCTTTCAAGTAATCTTGAAACTCATAACTTAAGTATTCCCCACCACGGTCTGACCGCAATGTCTTAATACTCTTGCCTGTTTGTTTTTCTACTTCGTGTCGAAACTCTTTGAATTTCTCAAAAGTTTCCGACTTGTGTCTCATTAGATACACATAACCATAACGAGATGCATCATCCGTAAAGGTTACGAAGTAAAGATATCCACCTCTAGCCTGGCTAGACATGGGCCCACAAACGTCACTATGAACGAGGGCTAACAGTTCTGTGGCACGTTCACCTTTACCGCTAAAAGGTGATTTAGGCATTTTGCCTAAAAGACAAGATTCGCAGACATCATATGAATTAGGATCAAATCCGTCCAAGTACCCTTCTTCGAAAGTGTGGATATGCGAGTCTTGTTGATGTGTCCTAGACGACAATGCCACATGTAAGCTTCATCTTTTAGATTACTCATTTTGAGCCTTTTGTTTGTCATTTTACGTTTAGGAGATTCATTTATATTCAAAATATAAAGACCATTATTTGCAACGGCAGTGCATATTTCTGCATCATTTTTATATTAAATAACACCCAGTGTTTCTAAATACAAAAGTGTACCCATGCTGGGTTAACAAAGATACAGATATAATATTCCTAGTTAAACTAGGTATATAATAACAGTTCAAAAGTTTAAGTACATGCCCCGAGGGCAGTTCTAAAACAAAAGTCCCTACAGCCAAAACAGCAACTGATGTTCCGTTTCCGACTCGTAGGTCAACCTCCCCTGAAGCCAGCATCCTGCTATTCTGCAGATCCTGCAAATCAGTACAAATATGAGCAGCACAACCAGAATCAAAAATCCAATTTTTAAGACTTGAAGTAGTCATATTTATTTCAATAACAAACATACCAGAGGCTGGTGCCTTGCCTGCCTTGATATCCTCCCTCTGTCCTTTGCCCACTCGGCAGTCACGTTTCCAGTGACCCTTTTTGCCGCATTTGAGGCAGACATCTTGAGATTTGTCCCTTGGCTTCCCAGAAGCCTTTGTCAACTTGCCTTTACCCTTGTTTTTATATTTCCTCTTCTTCACCCCTCCAGTTGCCTTGGGCCCAGCCCTTGGCCCCTGAGAGGTCGATGCATAGTGCGCCTCGCGCTTGCTCCCTTTTAGGAGTTCTTTTTCAGACTCCTTCAGCATGGATAACAGCTCTCCAAGAGTGTCATCGGTATCCATCAACTTATAGTTGATTATGATTGTTTCCAAGTATCGGGAAGTGATTGTAAGATCAAATCTACAGTCAGCTCAGCCTCCAAGACTATTCCCATATTGGCCAACTCATCAATATCGGCAATCATTTGAGCCCCGTGGACCTCAACTGATGTGCCTTCAGTCATTCGGGTGCGGAAGAGTTTCTTCACTAACTCATACCTCTCCATCCGCTTGTTGGTGCGGTGGAGATCTTGAAGTCTAGCCATCATGTTATAAGGATCCAAGTCCCTATTCTGGCGACGAAAGTGTTGAGTCATTGAAGCTAACATACACGCCTGAGCTGTGTCACAATCCTCGCTGTGAGTTTTCCATAACTCCAGCTCAAGCGGATCAGTGGGTCTAGGCGGGAGAGGTGTCTGTATAGGTACAGTAGCCTCTCAGCCCCAAGTACTATCTTGAGGTTCATTTCCCAGTCAGCGAAGTTTTGCCTTTAAAGACATTATCACCCATGATGATGTCACGCACATTTCCCTTGCTAGCCATCTCAACCACAATAGTCTAAATATTTAGTTGACGATGAAATGGGTACAGTCAAACTGTTACAAGAAAAATAACAATGTATTAGTCCAACTAATTTGAATAAAAAAGACGAAATAATTTTGAAAGACGCGTAAGGCAAAGTATCTGAACGAAATTGCAAATTCACATACTAGCCTCCCACTATTTTCATCAAGTCTCTAACCCTCCGTTGAGAACTCGGAAATCCTATTTCCTAGTGGGCTAGGATCCCGTTAAATAACACACAACCTTGACTTTGGCCAACAAGCTGTATGCTACTTAACTAGGTAGATCTCTCAGATCAATTGGATCCAATCCAATTCCTAGATCCGGTCAGGTGGACATCCAAGTCCTAAAACATATGTACAATACTTATGTCAATGTATCTAATACATTTTCCTAACCTTATCCTCCGAATCATCTAGGCCTTGGCTTTGGCACAACAAACCTAATGATTCCAGTTAAGGGGACCCATTGACAAGGAAAGTTTCGTAATCAATGTCTTTGGACAAGAAGTGATCTTGACTTTGGCCAACAAATCACAACTTGGACTAGACACCGATATGGAACAAAACTCTCATGATTCAAGTACATCCTAATTGACAAGGTCTTGACTTTGGCCAACCAAACCAATGCCAATTGGATCTTGAACAAGAATCATTCAATGGAAGGATAATCGCTTAATATAGATTGAGGGATTTTTGCGTAATGGCAACCCAATTTATTATTTGTTAGGTCTCATCAACATACACCCTTAAGCATGCTTCTAAAACATCATAAAGCGCGTAAAGTAAATTAATAGTGATATGCGGATGGATATATAAACAACTTGTTCCTAGAACAAATCACTCCCTTTCCTCTCCCCGCTAGCCACTATTTCTACTACTACCCAATTACATAATATAATAAGAGAAACCTCATTTACATTGAGGGGAATTAGGTGAGAAGAGAATACAAAGAGATAAAGAGATAAGGCTGGACACGCAGGTCCAATTATAATTCCAAATTTACAACAATTTCTAAAATTACCCTTTCCCTTCTAATATCCATCCGATATACACTATTCATACAACACATCCACATTCATTCATTCAAGGCATGTTATACAACACCAATCAAATCCAATTAATTAGTCTTAATTAGGTGACAATACAATGTTCAAACAATTGTTTGCATTTGCGCGAGTCCAACTCGTTTGAGATATAATACTTATGGTATGAATTCACGAATTATATCGAACTACTCGTTAAATCCAATTTAAGTCGTATTCAATACTAATCCTTTTATTTAATCTAAATTAAATATTTACACTTTTATTGTGCTTTTATAACTTAGATTCCAATCTAGTACTATTGGGTCTCAAAGCCCAACTAACATCTAATGTCCGTTTAATTAAAGTCCGATGGGCTTTCTATTGATTTCATAAGGCTTGGGCCTTGGTCAATGTGGGTCCAACCCAATTTCCAAGCCCAATAAGGAATCACCCTCTTTGCCATTAAAATCAATATCAAGCCCATAAGGCCCAATTAAACATAAAAGCCCATTTATTACATTGGACTTAAATGGTGTGATTTAGGCCCATATTGGATCCAATCCAAAGGGTCCAAATCTACTTGGCCCAACCAAGCCCATTTATGTCCAAATATAATAGTTTTAGGCCCAATTCCAATTTAAGCCCAATTAACCAAATTTTAAAATTCCAAATTTTATAACTTAATTAATTAAAGTGTATTTTCATGATTAATCCTTTAAATCAATATTCCCAAAATATCAAATTAATCCATTAATCATATTTTTATCTTAAATATATGTCCAACATTATTTAATCAAAAAATCAAGTCCCTAATACTCCATCAAGCATTCGGCAAGGTGATTAAAATGGTTCCGATTTCGTTTTCAATCCAATCGAGTTACAAATCATCATTCCATTTATTTCAAGTCATCTAATGTCTTAAAATTAAAAAATCATCTAGTCCACATGCTTGCATGTATTCGGCCAAGCCTCATTTGGGTTGGAAAAATTAATCCAATTTATTTTCCAAGAAATTGATGATGTATAATCTATATAACATACATCTAAGCATATTTAATCAAGCAAACTCATCAAATCATGCTTCAAACAATTTTCCCCAAAAAACATCCTAATATATTTGCATGCTCTTTAAGCTCTGATACCATTGTTGGAAAATCTAATCCATGCCCCAAGATCAACAAGAACAAGCAAAATATAAATACATGAATGAATAAATTGAAGTATGGCGGAATCATACTCACAATACTTGAAAATGGATGCTTAGATGATGCGAAAACTCCTCCCTTGTGCAGTGAAGCTCTCGGCCAAGAAGAAAAAGGGGACTCCAAGTCGTTTTGATCCTTCCAAGCTCAAGGATTAGTTTCCCATATCACCTATGTATGATCCCTTGAAGGTGCTAGCCTTTGTTGTGATTTTGAATGGCACAACTTCTTCAAATCTTGCCACAAAAATTGAAGAAATGGAGAGCCCAAAACTGCATGTGTTTCGGCAATGTGAGAGAGATGAGAGTTACATTGATTTTTGTTACAAAAATCAATTTATATTTATGCCATAATATTTATTAAATAATAATAAACTTATGACACAAACCATGCAATGGCTTAGAGTGTCCAACACTCAAATTCCATGCAAAACCCTTGAGTGCATTGTACACTATCTCCATGCAATACATCAACAATTAAATAATGCAAATAATGACATGTGTCATGTGGGCCCCACACGTTTCCATATGAAAGTGGGCCCACGTGCACTCACGCGTTCGAGTCCGATATTTCCGAAATACCGAACTTACGTCGCGACGTTAATTAAATCGAATTTAAATAAATAATTACGCCTAGCGAAATTATTATTTACGTCGCTAACGAATTAATTCTAAATTAACTCGTTTGCCCGAATTAAAATCTAATTTTAATTTCGCGTCGAAATCGAATTTCGATTATTATATCGAATATAATAATTTTACGATTAATTCTAAACTAATCGTTCTCTCTCTTTATTTAGTACTTTACCCAAGATAAAGTCTCTCCGTAATTAATCCAAGATTAATCGAGTTTGAATCATACGTCATTGGTGAATCTTCAGGAAGCGACCCAAGAGATCTCCGGATATTTTGGCAGTAAATACGGTCGTCGGATAATCCGAACACGTACGTACCTCGTATTACGTTTACACCGATTCACAAGACAAGGTTGGCTTCTAGCAAGCGCCATGCCTACCCAATTCTCTAGAAATATTCTTATAGGAATATAAGATCTATATCAAGCGTAGTATACCGTAGTATTGCGTACATCGATCCAGTATCGGACGATCACATGTTAGGCCTGGGGCTGGAGATGTGTCTGCCCCGTACGAAACATATATCGGACATCAAGCAACTAGTCTCTTTAAATCGGACAATCCTGACCTGGTCATATTGTCCCGACGGTTGCAACCTTTTATAGAGTACTAGTTCTGTGTCCTGCGTGATCATCTCTCCTATGTCTGAAGTGATACTTCCATCTCGACATCACATCCAGTACACTACGATTCTCGATAAACCCAGAAGAGGTGTACACAGAACCGGTTAAGGTCCCCAACCACCAAAACCAAAGTTTACCGATTGTCGCAAGTACTAGCGATGTAAGTCTCAGGTTAAGACCATATACACCCTACCATGACCCTGATGCGGCCTCCCATAGACACGCAGACATACTACCAATGGGATTCCGCGAGGTCTATCCAGAGCGAAGCAGTGTTTTCCGTACCATCGGTAAAAACAACCTCTATCGCACTTGCATAAGTATCCAATACTTAATATATGAGAACTATGCCGTTGTGCCCTCACAACGTGCACAAGCGCAACACTAGTCTATTCCGCATTATCGATGTCCGATCTCGATAATACTCCGACTAGGGATATTTAATGATTAAACCTTTATGGATTGATACTGTCTCATATCATCTCAATCCGGTTATTAATCATATGGACTTTCGCCATTTATATATCAAAGTAAATAATATTACAAAACGGCAAAAGGCAAATTCATTATCACATAGTTAATTTTGTACAATAATACAATATCATTTACAAATAGTGACGCTAATGGGACATAATGTCTAACACAAATCTCACTTATCAAACACTCCCCAAACTCAAGATTTTGCTAGTCTCGAGCAAAAGTCAAAATAAAAATGAAATAAAAATAAACAAACACGAATAGTAAAATTAACTAGGCCACTTTTTCTTAGAGATCACGATTGCATTAGTGTATGCAACAAGCCTTTAAACCTTAGGCGGCCCTAGTGGATGAGTTATAGTCTCGTGAGGGATTACATTGACGCACCCACAAACTTCATTCATACACAATCATGCAAAAATATAAAAATAATAAAATAAAATAAAATAGTCCCGATCGTTATGCATAATATTTTCATTAAAGACTGCGTACCAATGAAATCAAAGAACCTTCAAGTACTCAATGTAACTAAAATCCAAGTTCTTGAATAAATCATCTAAGTCTAACTCACAGTGTGTATGTGTAAAGTTTCATTCACAAATCGACTCTTAAGCAGGCCAACTCAATGATTTCGTCTCAAAAATTGAGATCCGATGAGTCAAACCAACCTAGATATCTCAAAAGTACTATGTAATTGTCTTTCTTTGTTTAGTATGGTATGATTTGTTTTCCTTCATTTTTCCTTTTTTTATTGTTTTCAACTCACCTACCCTCTAAGGTAGCATTTCTCCTCATGATGATCCTAGCACTCGCCTATGGGTAGCTTCATGCTTATCGATTATAGGTGGTTTAACTTTTTCTTATTCATTTCTTTGAAATTTTTTCTTCATTTTCTTTTGTTTTTAACCATACCATATATTATAATACTAGTATATTAAGATAGATATTTAAGCAAACAGCCATTCATCGATAAATAATTTCTCCAACTAGTCACTTTGGCAACTACTTAGGTTCTTATTATCAGGAAACTATCACTACATGCACACACCCCAAAACATAAAACTTGGATTGTCCTCAATGTAAGATAAACATAAAGAAACAAAAAGAAGGAACAACACTACCGTGCATGGAGTTGATTAGGCTCATGTTGGTCAGAATTTGGTTGCGAGGGTTGTGTGGGTCGTACTGCATGTATAAATACACATGCAAATTAACAAAATAGCACACAATAAAATAAAACTAAAGTAAAGAAAATAAAAATAAAGAAATACAAGGGTTGTCTCCCTGCTAGCAATAAGTTTAACGTCTCCAGCCAGATGCAACCATCCAAATGGTCATGATGGCTTCAATATAGCAGACCGGGTAGTATCATGTGCCTTCCTCTTTGATATCCACCGGTTGTTATGGTAAGGAAAACTTGGCAGACTATGGTAATTTACCCTTAGATGGTCATCTACTTGACCATTTTTGAGCTTCCCAAAGATCATCTCCAAGTGAGCACTGACTCTGGATTTCCTCTTTTTACGGCGTTTTAGGAGCGGTTTCAGGTCTAACTGCGGAGAATTTTCTTTTATGCACGACTGCACTATGCTCATAGGTTGCTGAAATACCGATTCACCCTGCGTGTTTGCAACTCCCTTCTCTACAATATCTACCTTGTGACATTCTTCATCACCTTGAGAACTTGGCATGGCTCTGAAAACACTAAAGGTGACTTCTTCATCTTGAACTCTCATTTTCATTTCACATTTCTGCACATCAATGATAATTCTGCATGTTGCCAAGAAAGGTATTATGAGGATGATTGGAACATTAAGATCCTCTTCCATATCAAAAATAAGGAAATTATTAAGAAAATAAAACTTATCCATTTTAACCAATACATCTTCTACTATTCCTTGTTGGTAGCTGAGAGATCTATCTGCTAGCTACAATGTGACTATATTGGCTTTGCTTCATCTTTGTCCAACTGTTTGTAGATGGATAAGGGCATGAGATTGATACTTGCCTCCAAATCATATAGTAGCTACCAGGATCCTTCAGTTTTGAAGGAAGCTTCTTCTGTAATAACACTACACTCATATGTGAGTGCTACTGTTTCAAAATCTGCTAGCTTCCCATTCTTGGACATTATCTCCTTCATAAACTTCACATAGTCTTGCATTTGTTCCAAAGCATATGTGAAGAGAATGTTGATATGGATCTTTTTGAAGATATCTAGAAATTTAGTCAACTGAGCATCCAATTTCTTCCTTTAAAAGCGTTGAGGGTACAGAAAGGTGTCTTTGGGATGTGAGTTGGCTTATATGGAGGAGCTACTACATTGTTCTCTTCTTCCGTTATTGTTTCCTCTTGAATTGCTTCTTATTTGCCTTGAGAGGTATCTTTAGTCTTTTTCCGCTCATGAGGGTTATGGCATAGCTGTTAGACATTATGACCCATAGCGTCACTGTTTTGTAAATGATATTGTATTATTGTACAAAATTAACTATGTAATAATGAAATTGCCCTTTTGCCGTTTTGTAATTTATTTACTTTGATATATAAATGGCGAAAGTCCAAATGATTAGTTCCGTATTGAGATGATATGAGACAGTATCAATATAAAAGGTTTAATCATTAAATATCCCTAGTCGGAGTATTATCGAGATCAGACATCGATAATGCGGAATAGACTAGTATTGCACTTGTGCACGTTGTGAGGGCACAACGACATAGTTCTCATATATTTAAGTATATGATACTTATGCAAGTGCGATGGGAGGTTGTGTTTTACCGATGGTACGGAAAACTGCTTCGCTCTGGATAGACCCCGCGGAATCCCATTGGTAGTATGTCTGTGTGTCTATGGGAGGCCGCATCAGGGTAGGTGTATATGGTCTTAACCTGAGACTTGCATCGCTAGTGCTTGCGACAATCGGTAAACTTTGGTTTTGGTGGTTTGGGGCTTTAACCGGTTCTGTGTACACCTCTTCTGGGTTTATCGAGAATCGTAGTGTATTGGGTGTGATGTCAAGATGGAAGTATCGCTTCAGACATATGGAGATGATGATCACGCAGGACACAGAACTAGTACTCTATAAAAGGTTGCAACCGTCGGGACAATATGACCAGGTCAGGATTGTCCGATTTAAAGAGACTAGTTGTTTGATGTCCGATATATGTTTCGTACGGGGCAGACACATCTCCAGCCCCAGGCCTAACATGTGATCGTCCGATACTGGATCAATGTACGCAATACTACGGTATACTACGCTTGATAAAGATCTAATATTCCAATAAGAATATTTCTGGAGAATTGGGTAGACATGGCGCTTTGCTAGAAGCCAACCTTGTCTTGTAAATTGGTAAAAACGTAGTACGAGGTACGTACGTGTTCGGATTATCCGACGACCGTATTTACTGCCAACATATCTGGAGATCTCTTGGGTCGCTTCCTGAAGATTCACCTATGATATTTGATTCGAACTTTATTAATCTTGGATTAATTGCGGAGAAACATTATCTTGGATAAAATGCCTAATTTAGAGAGAGAACGATTAATTTGGAATTAATCGATAAAATAATATATTCGATATATTAAACGAAATTAGATTTCGACGCGGAATTAAAATTAGATTTTAATTCGGGCAAACGAATTAATTTAGAATTAATTCGTTAGCGACGTGAATAGTGATTTCGCTAGGCATAATTATTTAATTTACGTTGCGACGAAAATTCTTTAATTCGAAATTAGCGAAACCGAGCCCGAAAGTGTTTGCAGACACATTCGTATTTTGAAATGAGTGGTGCCCGCAAGTCACATCGCGAAGTCACATCACTTGACATGACTAGTTGATGGATGTCACAAGTCACCTTTATTGAGTGACACATTGTCACTATTCATGATGTAAGTGGGTGATGCCATTTAATGGCTTTTTGGAGGGAAAGTTGAATTTGACTTTTTGGAAAAGGCATATACCAAATCTTTTGTAATTGTTTTTCATTATTCCTTTTAGAAAAGAAATATCAAAGAAAACAAAACTCCTCCATCTCTCTCCAAATGTCGTGAGCTTCACCAAGGCAAGAAAAATTGTTTTTTCATTTTCTCCATTTGCTAGCACATTCAAGAGACAAAGGAGGTGATAGGGAAACATCCTTGGAGCTTGGAACACAAAGAAAGCTTGGAGCTTCTTCTTCATTTCTTCTTGGCCAAAAATATCAACCTTGGAGACTAAAGGATTTTCTTCATCATTTTTCATCACAAGCTTTGTAAGTATGATTCCGCCATGCTTCAAGTTTATATATATATATATATATCATGTATTTCATTTGCTTTTGCTTTCCTTGGGACTAATTATAGAAACCAAACAATGGTATCATGGAGCCATGTTTAAGCATGAAATACATTAGGGTTAATTTGGGTAAAATTGATTGAAGCATGTTCTTGTGAAATTTGATGATAAAGTATGCTTATATGTATGTAATATGATGTTATACATGATCAATTTTGAGAAAAATGCATTGGATGATTTTTCCCCAAATTTGTTGCTTTGGCCGAATGTAATGGTCCTTGCATTGGATTGGAATTTTTTGTGTACAAGTTCATTAGATGACTTAAAACATATACGGGACAAAGATTAGTGATTCAATCGGATTGAAAAACAAATCGAACCAAAAATTTCCCCTTGGCCGAATGCAATAGACATGTAAAAGGACTTGATTTTTTGTTCAAATGATGTTGGACATGTGTTAGAACAAATAATGATTAATAAATTAAATTGGTGTTTTGGAAATATTTGGTTTAATGTATTAATCATGGATTTACACTTTAATTAATTGGATTTTAAAATTTGGAATATTGAAATTTAATTAATGGGCTTAATTGTAAAATTGGGTTTGAATTATTATATTTGGGCATAATGGGCTTGGTTGGGCCAAGTAGATTTGGGCCAAAATGATTGGATCCAATTTGGGCCTAAATCACTCCATTAAGTCCAAATATAGTTAAATGGGCTTTTATGTTTAATTGGGCCTTATGGGCTTGAAATTTATTTCATGGCATTTAAGGGTGATTCCTTATTTGGGTTTTGGTAATTGGGTTTGACCCATATTGACCAAAGCCCAAGCCTTAATAAATCAATTGAAAGCCCATCGGACTTTAATTACCAATTAGATTAGATTTAGAATCTAAGTCTTTAAAAGGCACATTAAAAGTGTAAACATTTAATTTGGAATTAAATGAATTGAATTAGTATTGAATACGACTTAAATTGGATTTAATAAGTAGTTCGATATAATTCTTGAATTCGAACCTTATGTACTTATTCTCAAACGAGTTGGACTCGCGCAAAATCAAAACCGTTGTTTGAACATTGGATGATCACTTAAACAAAGACTAATTAATTGGATTAGATTGGTTGTCTAGCATGTCTTGATTGAATATATATATATATATATGTGATGAATGAATAGTGTATATCGGATGGATATATGAAGGGAAAGGGTAATTCTAGGAATTATTGTAAATTTAGAATTTATAAATTGGACCTGCGTGTCCAGCCTTATCTCTTTTATCTCTTTGTATTCTCTTCTCACCTAATTCCCCTCAATGTAAATGAGGTTTCTCTTATTGTATTATGTAATTGGGTAGAAGTAGAATAGTGCTAGCGGGGAGAGGAAATGAAGTGATTTGTTCTAGGAAAAAGTTATTTTATATATCCATCCGCATATCACTATTAATTTACTTTACGCGCTTTATGATGTTTTAGAAGCATGCTTAAGGGTGTATGATGATGAGACCTAATAAAGATAATAAATTGGTTGCCAATTACGTAAAAATCCCTCAATCTATATTAAGCGATTATCCTTCCGTTGAATGATTTTGTTCAAGATCAAAATTGGCATTGGTTTGTTGGCCAAAGTCAAGACCTTTGTCAATTGAGGATGTACTTAAATCATGAGAGTTTTGTTCCATATCGGTGTCTTGTCCAAGTTGTGATTTGTTGGCCAAAGTCAAGATCACTTCTTGTCCAACGACATTGATTACGAAACTTTCCTTGTCAATGGGTCCCGCTTAACTGGAATCATTAGGTTTGTTGTGCCAAAGCCAAGGCCTAGATGATTCAGAGGATATGGTTAGGAAAATGTATTAGATACATTGGCATAAGTAATGTACATATGTTTTGGACTTGGATGTCCACCTAACCGGATCTAGGAATTGGATGAGATCCAATTGATCTTTGAGATCTACCTAGTTAAATAGCATACAGTTTGTTAGCCAAAGTCAAGGTTGTGTGTTATTTAACGAGATCCTAGCCCACTAGGAAATAGGATTTCCCGAGTTCTTAACAGAGGGTTAGAGACTTGATGAAAATAGTGGGAGGCTAGTATTGAATTTGCAATTTCGTTCAGATACTTAGCCTTACGCGTCTTTCAAAATTATTTCGTCTATTTATTAAAAATTAGTTGGACTAATACATTGTTATTTTTTCTTGTAACAGTTTGACTGTACCCATTTTATCATCAACTAGATAGTTAGACTGTCGTAGTTGAGATGGGAAGCAAAGGAAATGTCCGCGACATCATCATGGGTGATAATGTCTTCAAGGGCACAAACTTCGCTGACTGGGAAATGAACCTGAGGATTTTCCTTGGGGCTGAGAGGCTGCTGTACACTATACAGACACCTCTCCCGCCTAAACCCACTGAGCCACTTGAGCTGGAGTTATGGAAAACTTACAGCGAGGATTGTGACACAGCTCAGTCTGTTATGTTGGCTTCGATGACTCAGCACTTTCGTCGCCAGAATAGGGACTTGGATCCTTATAATATGATGGCTAGACTACAAGATCTCCACCGCACGAATGAGCGGATGGAGAGGTATGATCCTTATAATATGATGGCTAGACTACAAGATCCTTATAATATTATGACCCATAGCGTCACTGTTTTGTAAATGATATTGTATTATTGTACAAAATTAACTATGTAATAATGAAATTGCCCTTTTGCCGTTTTGTAATTTATTTACTTTGATATATAAATGGCGAAAGTCCAAATGATTAGTTCCGTATTGAGATGATATGAGACAGTATCAATATAAAAGGTTTAAGCATTAATATCCCTAGTCGAGTATTATCGAGATCGGACATCGATAATGCGGGATAGACTAGTATTGCACTTGTGCACGTTGTGAGGGCACAACGGCATAGTTCTCATATATTTAAGTATATGATACTTATGCAAGTGCGATGGGAGGTTGTGTTTTACCGATGGTACGGAAAACAGCTTCGCTCTGGATAGACCCCGCGGAATCCCATTGGTAGTATGTCTGTGTGTCTATGGGAGGCCGCATCAGGGTAGGTGTATATGGTCTTAACCTGAGACTTGCATCGCTAGTGCTTGCGACAATCGGTAAACTTTGGTTTTGGTGGTTTGGGGCTTTAACCGGTTCTGTGTACACCTCTTCTGGGTTTATCGAGAATCGTAGTGTAATGGGTGTGATGTCAAGATGGAAGTATCGCTTCAGACATATGGAGATGATGATCACGCAGGACACAGAACTAGTACTCTATAAAAGGTTGCAACCGTCGGGACAATATGACCAGGTCAGGATTGTCCGATTTAAAGAGACTAGTTGTTTGATGTCCGATATATGTTTCGTACGGGGCAGACACATTTCCAGCCCCAGGCCTAACATGTGATCGTCCGATACTGGATCGGTGTACGCAATACTACGGTATACTACGCTTGATAAAGATCTAATATTCTAATAAGAATATTTCTGGAGAATTGGGTAGGCATGGCGCTTTGTTAGAAGCCAACCTTGTCTTGTAATTGGTAAAAACGTAGTACGAGGTACGTACGTGTTCGGATTATCCGACGACCGTATTACTGCCAATATATCCGGAGATCTCTTGGGTCGCTTCCTGAAGATTCACCTATGATATTTGATTCGAACTTTATTAATCTTGGATTAATTACGGAGAAACTTTATCTTGGATAAAATGCCTAATTTAGAGAGAGAACGATTAATTTGGAATTAATCGATAAAATAATATATTCGATATATTAAACGAAATTAGATTTCGATGCGGAATTAAAATCGAATTTTAATTCGGGCAAACGAATTAATTTAGAATTAATTCGTTAGCGACGTGAATAGTGATTTCGCTAGGCATAATTATTTAATTTACGTTGCGACGGAAATTCGTTAATTCGAAATTAACGAAACCGAGCCCGAAAGTGTTTGCGGACACATTCGTATTTTGAAATGAGTGGGGCCCGCAAGTCACATCGCGAATTCACATCACTTGACATGACTAGTTGATGGATGTCACAAGTCACCTTTATTGAGTGACACATTATCACTATTCATGATGTAAGTGGGTGAGGCCATTTAATGGCTTTTTGGAGGGAAAGTTGAATTTGACTTTTTGGAAAAGGCATATACCAAATCTTTTGTAATTTTTTTTCATTATTCCTTTTAGAAAAGAAATATCAAAGAAAACAAATCTCCTTCATCTCTCTCCAAATGCCGTGAGCTTCACCAAGGCAAGAAAAATTGTTTTTTCATTTTCTCCATTTGCTAGCACATTCAAGAGACAAATGAGGTGATAGGGAAACATCCTTGGAGCTTGGAACACAAAGAAAGCTTGGAGCTTCTTCTTCATTTCTTCTTGGCCGAAAATATCAACCTTGGAGACTAAAGGATTTTCTTCATCATTTTTCATCACAAGCTTTGTAAGTATGATTCCGCCATGCTTCAAGTTTATATATATATATATAATATATATATATAATATATATATATATATATATATATATATATTATATATATATAGATATATAATATATATATATATATTATATATATATATATATCATGTATTTCATTTGCTTATGCTTTCCTTGGGACTAATTATAGAAACCAACAATAGCATTGCTCCTTATGATTGGCTTCAGTATTACTAGGAAACACCTATTCTGTTGATTAGCTATGGAATAAGCTATCTGACCAATTTTCTCTTCTAAAGACTTTATTGTTGCTCCGATATTACCCATATGTATTTCAATATTATTTAGCCTTGACTCATTCTTCTCAAAACTCTCTGAAGTTTTAGCAACAAACGTGCTCATGAGGTCTTCTAAGGAAAGTTTCTGCTTAACTCTTTGATTATTGTAGCCATTAGGAGGTTGCAAGACATTTATCAACTCTTCGATTATTGTAGCCAATAGAAGGTTGCAAGACATTCTCTGTATTGGCATATGACAAGTTCAGACGGTAACAGTTAGGCATAAGATTGCCTCTATAGTTATTGAAGTTCTGATTGTTCACATATTGGACTTGCTCATAATCTCCGTCAGGTAAGATCATTCTATTAGCAACAACAACTTCAATAGATGGTTTTCCATGTTGATTGGTCAGTGCTGCTAGATGAGTCGTGATGGATGACACTTGAGCTGTAAGCGTAACAATAAGATCCACCTCATATATACCAGCCACCTTTGGCACAATAGTGCGTTCATTTGGCCATTGGAAGTTATTAATGGTCATCTCTTCTAAAAAAACATAGACGTCTTTAGCAAATTTTTGAACATGATTCCTCCAGCAGCTACATCGACCATGGTTCTTTTTGGACCATTCAACCCATTGTAGAATAGCTAAATCTGAACCCAGTGACAAACAGAAAATATATCAATATTTACCGCCCATTTTACTTAATATTTTGTATAGTTTCTCGAGTTTCATGAATATTTTGATGTATTTTGTGTTATTTTATAGATAGATAATATTCAGGATTTAATGGAATCAAATCAGGGCTAAAACGGTGAAAATGAATGAAAATGGCAGTTGGGAAATTCACTATTCACACATCGCGACGCATAAGACTTCTGCGTCGCGACGTGCCTCAATTATTCAGCTGCCGACACGCTTCATCACCACGTCATCACTTGCGTCATCATGACATCAACATAATAATTCAGCCTATCGACACGCGTCATCTCTTGCATCATCATGTCGTCAGGGTCGTGACGCCAAGCCTTCACATGTCGCGATGCCGAGCCAATAATTGAGTCTGCCGATAGCTGCCATCTACTGTAGCGCATGTCGCGATGCCAAGCCCACACGAGTCGTGACAAGACCTGTTTTCGGAGCCTATAAATAGAGGCTGATTTCATTTAATTCTTCATACTTTCTTCTCGGGAATTTCCTTAGAATACTAAGAAGAGAGTATTTTGTTTGTTTAATTTCAATTTTCTTGTATTTAATTTTTATTTTAAGTAATAAATCTTTCTTTGTTTTACTTAAAAGTATCAATAGGTAATTCTTTCTGCTGGGGTAAAGGTGAAGCTTTTATTTTAATAATTTAGATTAATATCCCTTAGTTATAATATATAAATTATTTTAAAACCTGACTTAATTGGATACCGCCTTATTAGTCGATTGGACTTAATTAAATTAATTTTAACCTGACTTAATTGGATATCGTATTTATGGTCGGTTGAAATTAATTAAAAATCTGACTTAATCAAGATACTGCCTATATGGTCAGTTGGTAATATAACATAAATTTATATATTATAATAAATGAGATTTCTAGATTTGAAATAATAAAAATCCCCAAACTCCAACATTTTATTTCATTGTTGTAACCTTTTTAATTTTCAAATTTGTTTTATAATGTTTTATTTATTATGGTTTTAGTAGTCCTAGATATGTGTCGTAACTAAATACGTTGTCTAGGGTTGTGATGAAAACCAATATCAATGATTGAATAAGTTGAATTTTCTCATGCCTTGTGTGGTGTATAGGTTTATTTATTGAGTCTAGTTTTTAATGCTTCTTATTAATTGGCCTCTAATAAGATTGATTTGGTTAACTTAAAATAAACTTGGAAAAGAGATTTTACGTTTAGCCATAGACTCAATAGCTCACGATCTAACATTTAACTCAGAGATTTCCTTCCAGGATAGGAATATACCTATCGGATGTGGGTAGCCATAATTGGAACTTAAACTTAATGAATTCAAAGTTTCTTAATTAATATAGAAAGATAGTTAATTGGGTTGCTTTGGGTGTTTGAATCTGACCATCGGAAGAGGCTTTTGCATAACTTCATGTTCCAGGTTAATAATCTAGTACATTATACAAGCATAAAATAATCAACTCATCTTTAGAAAGATAATGGTAGGATTCACAACCTTGGATATTTTCATATATTATTTAAAACTTAAAATCTACTTTAGTTTTATTTACTTGTTTGTTTTAGATAAAAATCACCATCCAATCAAAAATCAAATCAAATTAGATACGTGTAGAAATTTAGCTTCATAAATTAATAGCATAGATATTAAGTTCTAGAGGGATCGATATATTTTATACTACTTGAACGATACGTGCGCTTGCGTTACGTGTGTGTTTACCACCGGCCATGTTTTTAGCGCCGTTGCCGGGGACTTATTTTTCTTTTACTATTAATTTTGAAGTTAGATACTTTACTTGTGTCTAATTTATTATTTTTTTTTACTTATTATTTTTGTTTTCTTATGTTTCAGGTTCTCAGACACTACATGAGAAGGAGTAGAAGCTTTGAAATCCATCCACTTGACCCAGAAATTGAAAGAACAATCAGACAGTTGAGAAGGGAAAGGCGAGAAGGTCAAGAAGCACTGATTAACATGAACAATCAAGAATCTGAACCTTTGGAAGTTACACCACTGATTCTCATTCAAGACATAAAAATTCTGGTGGTTGACGACTTCATATCATGCATTGTACTTCTTCCCTTACCAGCAAATGCGTGTGACATCAAAACATGCTTTCAGATGATACAACATCAGTCCAGTTCAGGTGAAGTGCAACTGAAGATCCTAATGCCCACATCGGTAAGATAAATAAAGTTTTGGGACTCAATGGAATCAACTTGGGGCTAAAACAGCAAAAAAGTACAAAAGGGTAAAATCATCATTTGTGCATCACGACGCCTAAATCTTCTGTGTCGCGACCGTAAATATGCGCCAGCCACATGTCAACATCATAAAAAACCTGATATCATACATACATGCTAACATGTGTCGGTCAAGTGTCAACAACATAACAACCTGCTATCATACGCCGGACACATGTCTTCATCCCAACGGGCCGCGTAACTCATCATCGCCACGTCAGTGCCACATCAGCACTTACATCATCATGATGTCATCATGACATCAGTGTCGTGACGTGTACAACTTCACATGTCGTGACGCCGAGCCAATAATTTCTGCCAACAGCCATGTGTCATCATCTCATCAAATCGCGTACACATGTCGAAGATCAACGGCGCTTCATGACGCGCAGACCTTCACGCGTCGCGACGCATGGAACCAAATTTTTCCTATAAATTGAGTCCGAAATCAGAAGGAAAATTCATACCTTCTTCTGGGGATTTCCTTAAGAATAGTAAGTAGATTGTATCTTATTTATTTATATACAGCTTTTTATATTTAATTTTTATTTTAAGCAATATATCTTTCTTTATTTTACTTTTCATTATGAGGAGGTAACTCTCTTCTGTTGGGGTGAAAGATAAAGCTTTTATTACTAATATTTAGATTAATCTCCCTTAATTATAATATATAAATTATTTTAAGTCCTGACTTAATGGGATACCACCTTTTATGGTATGTTGGACTTAAATAAATTGATTTTAACCATTAAATAAAAGACAAGAGGTGATACCATTACATAAGTAATATTATGGAAAATGGAATTGCTCGTATTCATGAATCAGATATAAATACGATTCGGATTGGCACTCCGAATACCAACCCTAACATAAATAACCCAAAAGGGAGTGAATTAATAAATAAAAATTCCCAAGGCTAAATAAACTCAATTTTAAAAAAAAAATTAAATTCTAAACACTCATAATATTCTATTGAATCAATCAAATACTCCAAACCCTCTGATACAATCCATAAAATCAACAATCTCAACAAATAATATTTCAATTAATTTATCCAATAAATACTCAATATCATTTAATTTAATGCATACTCAAAATCTCAATAGATTGATAATCAAATGCAAAGTAAAAAGATAGAGTTAGAGAGATTGTATACAAAATGATTTTACGTGGTTCTGCAGTCCCGTAAACCATCCATGTCTCAAATAATCTGTAAGAGCATTCATTACAACACGTGGCATCCCGGATACCTATGAAATCATTATAATTTCTTCTTTTCTGAGCTCAAAGATGACCCAATTGACTTATGGTTGCCAATCAAACTTTTGACAATTCTTCTTCAAAGGCTTGAAACTGACCCAAATCTTTGATACAAATAAATTTGAGAACAAAGCTTCATCTAACACGAAAGCTCCTAATTGAGCAAGAAAAACTAATTAAGCTTTTGAGTGAGTTTGATTTTAGATAAGCAAGTTCAGAGCTTAAAAGGTTGTCAATATATAATCTATAAACGATTTGAGAATGATTGATTAAAAGAAAAATGAGCAAATGATATCTAATTTATAGATGGTTTCAAAAATAACTATAATGTTCAAATTATGCATTGTTAGGTCGATCGGACCCCTAACCCAAGGCCGACCAAAGTGCCAATGTGGCATTAGCTAATGGCAAAATATTTTCACGTTCAGTCATCTAAAAACACATGCTGTGATCGACCAAAGTCAACTATTTTCATAATCATACACTACAATAATTATGGCTTTTAGCGTCCAATCATTTAGCGTCGAAACAACTTTCGATGATTTTAGCGTCGTAATTAATATTCGACGTAAAATATCCAGATTTTAGCGATGAAAATGATTTTCCACGCCAAATATTCAATTTTTTTCGTCGAATCTACATATCGACACTAAAAGAATGACTTATAGCATCGAAAATTATTCGACGCTAAATTATTTTAACTATTCCAATAATTTTGGCGTCGACATAAAATTGCGACGCTAAATATTATACTTTTAGCGTCAAAAATCTTATTCAACGTAAAAACTAGAAATTAGCGTCGACGAAGTAGCTTCGCTAAAGGTTTATGAAGATTCCACCAACAATCCTTTAATCTTTAGCGTCTAAATTTAAGTCGACGCTAAAATTGGACATTTAGCGTCGAAATAAAAGATTCGACGCTAAAAATAAGACAATTTGCGTTGAATTTAATGTTTCAAAGTTAAAGATAGAATTAAAATACAGAATGCCACCAACCCTTCCCCCCCTCTGTTTTTTCTCTCATTCTCTTCATTTTCATCCTCTGAAATCTGAGAATTTCTCCTCTGCAACCTCACAACTCTCCTAAAAAATTTCAATAAAATTATAATCAATTTTCCATAAGGTAAATATTCTTTCATATTTCTTTATTATTTTCAATTTTTATGATTATGTTGATTATATACTTTTTGTTAGTGGTTTATGATTCATATATGTAGATTAAGTTAATTAATTAACAAAATAGAATTTTCCTGTAAACTATTTAACTTATCAACTAAATATATATGTATATGCTTAAATAAATAATTAATGAATTAGTAATGTTGATCAGTGTAAATATTTAATAATTATATTATTATATTTAGGTATTTCACTGAAATAGATAGAAATTGGATGAGCTCGCTGGATAGATTGAGTGTTGAATATCGTAATGGAGTGTATGAGTTTATAGAAGTCGCAAAGCAACACATTGATGCAGAAGGTCGTGTTTGATGTCCATGTACAAATTGTTTGAATAGGAAAAGGAAACGGTTAGATGAAGTTCATAATCATTTATACATGCCAAGAATATCACCAACTTACCATACGTGGATTTATCACGGTGAGCAGTATCATTCTCAGTCACGGTTTATTGATTCCGGTGAAGGGAGCAGTAGTTACAATCAACCTACAAACGATGAGATAACTGATGCTTTGCATGACTTACAAGGTCCACAACATGGTCATAGTGTCAGTGGTGACATGCCAGTTTTAAGTGGAAATGATCAAAATTTATTTAGTGAACTACTTGATGAGGCAAAAAAAATTCCATTTGAAGATGCTGGAATGTCGATCTTGAATTTCGTTGTGAAATTATTACACATTAAAGTGATCAACAGAATGACCAACAAAATTATTGATATGATGCTAGAGTTACTGGGCCAAATGTTACCGGTTGGAAGCGAATTACCTAAGTCGTACTACGAGGTAAAGAAAATGTTGCGTGATCTGAGAATAGGGTATGAATCCATTCATGCTTGTAAGTATGATTGTGTATTATTTCGTACCGAGTATGAATCACTTGAATATTATCCGATATGTGGTGAAAGTCGGTATAAAGTCCATAGTATGGGGAAGAAAGTGCATCAAAAGATATTATGATATTTCCCTTTAATGCCCAGGCTACAGAGATTGTTCATCTCACGACACCCAGCGACTCACATGATGTGGCATCATGAAAAGAGGTTCGGTACAGAGGCCATACTTAGACATCCTGCGGATGGAACCGAGTGGAGGGAATTTGATGACATGTACCATAGTTTCGCTGAGGACCTCCATAATGTCAGGTTAGGTCTTGCCTCTGATAATTTTAACCCATTTGGGAATATGTACAACTCTTATAACATGTGGCCCGTTATTGTTATTCCATATAACTTACCTCCATGGAAATGTATGAAGGATCCGTTCATGTTTATGTCATTGCATATCCCTAGTCCACGTTCCCCTGGTAAAGATATGAATATTTACTTGAGACCATTGATCGAGGAGTTACAAACATTATGGAATGTGGGTGTGTATACCTATGATGCAGTTTCCGAGCAGTATTTTCAGATGCATGCCGCATTATTATGGACCATTAATGATTTTCCAGCTTATGGTTCATTATCTGGATGGAGCACTAAGGGATACATGACATGTCCAGTTTGTGCGGGTCAAACACCTTCGCAACGATTACGAAATAAAATAGGATACACATGGCACATGAGATTTCTTGAGTTGAGTCATCCTTGATAGAGGAGTAAATTATTTAACGGTCAACATGAACCTCAGAGTATGCCCAGTCCATTGTCTGGATTCGACATACTTTGCCAACATCAACATCTCAGAGACAGCACACCAGGTAACATCCTAATAATAGAGATAAAAATCGAAAATGCTTACCGGAAGAGTTGAATTGGACAGGAAATAGTATTTTCTTTGAGTTAGAATATTGGGGGACTCTGAGTTTGCGACATAATTTGGATGTAATGCATATAGAAAAAACATTTGTGAGAGTTTAGTGGGCACACTATTCAATATTCCGGGTAAGACAAAAGACACTGTAAATGTTAGATTAGACCAACAAGATCTTAGAATTCGCAGTGAATTACATTTACAAGTCACTTCTCAAGGTCTTATTAAGCCACCTGCTAGTTATGTGCTCACTCAATCGGAGAGAAAATCATTCTGTGATTGGCTGAAAATTATTAAATTCCCTGATGAGTATGCATCGAAAATTGGGCGTTGGGTTAGAGATGATACAATAACGGGATTAAAGAGTCACGATTGTCATGTGCTTCTCGAGATTCTCCTTCCTGTTGGCATTCAACCTTATCTCCCTCCGAATGTATGCGATGTCGTACTTGATCTATGTGGCTTCTTTAAATAATTATGTCAGAGGACATTAACCACATCTGTTATTGACGAACTTGAGCGAGGAATTGTGATAATCCTATGCAAGCTGGAGCGAATTTTGCCACCCATTTTTTTTTGATGTGATGGTATATCTTACCGTGTATTTACCGGCTGAAGCTATGAAGGGAGGTCATGCCCATTACAGATGGATGTATCCCATTGAGAGGTACTATATATACAGTTTTAAATATTACATTCTTAAATTTTTACTATGCATTGAATTTATTATTAATGCAAACTTGTTGTCATATCTGCAGGGCTTTGGGAGATTACAAACAATATGTGAAAAACAAGGCGCGCCCTGAAGGGTCAATAGCTGAAGCTGTTGTAATAAGTGAAGAAATAACATTTTTTTCGATGTACATGTAGAATATTGAAACTCATTTTAATCGTCGGCCATGAAATTATGATGGAGATGCAAGTAATAAGTAAGATATCACAATGTTCCGTCAAAATTACAGACTATTTGGAGCAGAAGTTGTCAAATTACTAACTTTTGAGGAAGTTCAACGTGCGCATTGGTTTATATTGAGTAATTGTGATGAAGTGCAACCGTATTTAACGTAAGTTTTTCTGGTGCATAACTATAGTATTTTTGCCATACATTAATCTAACTAATTTTTTGTAGGCAACATATAACAATGCTACAATGTGGTGGTGACCATAACGTTGATGGAACACATAAAAAAGAATTTCCTAAATGGATTGAGACAACTGTAAGGCCTAACATTTTATATTTATTTTTATCCTAACATTGAATATTTCAGTTTGTTATAATTAACATATATAATTCTCTCATTGTTAGATAAACAACCAAGTGGAAAATAGTCAATTGGACTCGTCATCCTCGTTGGTTTCTTTGGCTTATGGGCCTCAAAAGCAGGCTTATGAATACAGTGGATGCATTGTCAATGGAGTTAGATTTCATACTGAACAGCGAGATGTTACTCATGTGACTCAGAATTATGGAATTGTAGTCCAAGGAGAACACGGCTCATATATTATTGACTTCTACGGAGTGTTGCAATCAGTCATTGAGTTGATATACAGACCCAGACGACATATTGTGCTATTTGAATGCAAGTGGTTTGAAACAAATGCCAGAAAGATGAGAATTCAAGTTAGTAATCATCTAACGTCAATTAATGTTCAACGTTTTTTGTACAAGAATGATCCATACATTTTTTGTACCCAAGCAAATTCAGTGATATATATATCTTATCCAAAGTTAGGAACTGGATGGATGGTGGTAGAAAAGTTACAACATAGGGGCATTTGGGACACGTAGGAGAAAGATAGTGATGACAAATCAGATGAAACACAAGAAGTCTCCGGCAACTTCGAAGTTCCTGAACAGATATTTTATGTACCAACTGTCACCGTTCCTAAAAATATACATCAACTCGAGATAGTACAGACGTTGAGATAATTCCTCATTCTGAAGTTAGCGTGGAAGTAGCAAGTGAAGAAGAATTTGACACTGAAGATGACTTCGATTCCAGTCACGAATCCTCAAATACCAAAGATAATAGTGATTAATGAAGTTAGTGTATGATGTGATTGATGAATAATTTTTATTACTATAATATATGAATGTTGTTTTAAATTGTTATTTAAATATGGTTGAACGATGATGAATATGATAATTAATAGTATAATTATCATATTATTGTTATTATTATTTTTAATGGTAGCAATTTAGCGTTGAAAATAGAATATTCGATGCTAATGTTAGACATTTACCGTCGAAAAAATAATCGACGCTAAATGTATAACATTTAGCGTTGATTTTATATAATTCGACGCAAACTAAAAAAAATTAAATTCCCCCGAAAAATAGCCCTAATTTTTTAATAAGCCGCCTATTTTTTGGCGTCGAATTATTCGACACTAAGGTCAAATAATTTCGACGCTAAATGTCCATTAAATCTCTAAAACCAGTGTCTTCTTCTTTCTCGGCTCAAACGACCAAAAACTAGACCTTTGAGAGTCTTCTTCTTCTTTCTCGGCAAAAATCAGCCTCTTCTTCATCAAATTCATCGAATTTACAGGTAAGGTCTCAAATTCACTACCTTTTTATGACACAGTATATGAATGGATTAGAAGGTTTACATAAAATTAGAAAAATGGGTCTCCTTGTTGCCATGGCCGAATGGGTCTCCTTGTTGCCATGGCCGAATGATGTTGTAGGATTGTAAAATAATCATATGTGTTTATTTTTGCCATGGCCGAATAATGTTGGCCGAATGGGTCTGCTGTTTTGGAAATGAGAAAATAACATGTTATCTTTATCAAAAAATACAAATTTAATCTACGTACAATCTCTATCTTGCAAAGCTTTATGTTTATCTTTATCAAATGTGTTTATTTTGCTAAATTGGCTATGCCCCCGGTGCAAATTAAATGGGTCTTTAAGATAGTTTAGTTTATGCACTAATAGCGATTACAGTGCTAATCAGGTGATTGTAAAATAATCATTTGAACGACTAAGTTATAAATTTTCTGACAGAAGGGAAACCTAACTCCTTATATCAAGTATCCCAACTTACCTGTAATGTATGCATAGACACATCAAGTACTTTTCTTGTCTCAGAAAATTAAACATAATTTGAACAGTTAAAGCTGCAAACTGAAACTATGGTCCTTCTGGGAATCTTGGTCAAAGTTTGCCCCTCCTCCAAATCAGAAAGTGATTGATCATCTTTGTTTTACTTATGAATCAACATTTTTTTTTCATGTTTATGTTATCGTTTTACGCATTCTGAATATGTTTCAATTTTCTGTTTTCGTGTCATGAGTTCCTGATTCATGATTTGTATTTTCAGTTTACAAGAAGTCATTTACCTAAAAAATTTCATTGACGTGTTTCTGAGTATGTATCAAGCTGTGACTGATACTTGATTGGCAAACACTGGAGAGGGAGAGAGGATTATGTCTCTCGTCCCTATTCTCAAACCATGTCTTAAGACTATAAAATAGGATTAAATCACTTGTGTTTCTTGCCTGTATTTTCTTATTATTCTTGTTATTTCTACGGCCTTTTATACATTTCTTGTGTTATAAAATGGGATGCGAAAGGAGATGCTGCTGTTCTGGGACCATGTATGTTTTATGCATGTTACTTCATTGAAAATTTAGGACTAGTATGTTTTTGCTTAGGGTTATATATGTCTTAGATTTAGTATGATGAAATCTCTACGAATTGGTTTTGTTTGGATTGCGGTAATTTTTTAATAATTTTTTGAGAGGAAGGGGATGGTGGCATGAATTTAAAAGACAGGAAGAGCAGCCTTTTCCCTTGATTGAGTAATAGCATTGTGGCTTAAGACTGTATATTTTTGCTTGGAGTAATATCATTGCTTGAGTATTAGTTTAGTATGATGAAATCTCTAGGATTTCATTTTGTTTGGAATGGGGTATTTTTTTTTTAATTAGGTTTTTGAGGGGACGAGGATGTTGGCACAAATGTAAAAGGTTTTAGCAGAGAGATTGTTTTCCGTTTATAGGAAAAGAAAAGAAGATGAGCCTTGTCCCTTGCTTGAGTATTAGCATTGTGGCTTCTGGGACCTCTTCCACAAAAATTACCTTATTCTTAAGCATGTTAATGGGTGAAATAATTGATTTGGGATGTACTTTAGATTTGACTTATCCCGTACATTCTCTCCCAACATTCTACCTTAATCCCCAAAATATGAATTTTCATCAACTGTCTCATTCTTCTGCAGTGTAAAATATTTTTCTAATCCATTTTGCTGACTGTTTTGCAAGCTGTCACTGACTGAAATTCAGAAAATGAAAATACAACTCATAGTAGCTACTTTGATGATGATGATGAATTTGATGACGCTACTTTGACGATGATGATGAATTTGATGATGATAATTTGATGATGATGATGATGATGATACTTTGATGATAATGATGATACTTTGATGATGATGATGATGATTCATGCATTGCTTGGACCTTTTCATTTATGCAGTTCATACTATATATTCATGATTCATGCATATAATAGGTTAGATCCAAGCCACCACAAGTGAGTTATTGTGATGGAAACCTGAAACTTTGTGTGTTTTTGCAGATGGCACCGGGTAATCGCAGACAGGCTAATGCGACTCCATCTATATCAGCAAGGACAATTGGCCATGGTGGAGTCTCTGCTAGTACAGGTGAGTCCAATACAGCGAAGGGTCGAGGACGCACCCGTGGCCTGGGGTAGGCTAAGTACGTTAAGGCTCACGACCGTATCCAGATTGAGATATCAGATGATGGACACAGTCAAGTCGGACAACATAATTCAGCATTTACTACAGCCATAGGAGCTACAGCTCGATTTGAAGCTCCCCAAACTACATTTCTTGGAGAAAGATACCGTGGGAGACGAAAATCAAGCTATTCTCTTCGCTACTCGTGAGTTTCCGTACGGTATTAAGTTTTCGATATTGTTTGTTAGTTAAAATTTTTATTTTATACTTATTTTTACTCGGTTGCTATTCATGTAGGAGTGGTTCGACTTCGATCTGACCAAAGTGAATGTCTAACAATATATTAAGTACCACATAGGGAAAAGTTATAAAGATTATAGGACAAAAGTCCTGAAATCAATATTCGACGAACATGGACCTTCAGATGCTCCACAACACAAGCCTGATTTTCTAGAGGAGCAAGACTGGACATTCTTATATGAGCTTTGGTCTAGCAAAAAACACGAGGTAAATTTTGAAATAAACAAAAATTTATAATTGTCTTTGTTTTCGGTACTTACAGTGTTGGTAAATGCAGGATAAATGTCACGCAAATGCGAAAAATCGAAGTCACTTGTGTTTTAACCACCGTGGAGATTCGAAGCCATTTATCCAACATCGTGCCGAACATTCTTAGGTAAATATATGCTAACGTAAAATTTAATAGTTCATTGTTTTTACTAATGTGGAATAATATTGAATTTATTTTCTGTTTATAACAGAGTAGCACATGTGAGGTGCAATCATTTCCAGATTTTTTCCATGTGACTCATTATAATGAGAAAAACAAATGGATAAATGAAGAAGTCGAACACTGCTATGTAAGTTTCAGTTTTTAAAATAAAATAATTAATATTATATATGTTAATTTTTCTCCCCACTTCTAATATTAACTTATTTTTTGAAACAGAACGAAATGATGGAACTCCAACATCAAACTCAGGAGACAGGTCCGACCCGATACTACATGAGCAGTTGTCGCCATTGATTTTTAAGAATCAGACAGCTTACAACGTTGGCCTTGGCACTCGTAAGAAGCCGACATCATCTGCACGCAATACTGTTAATTCGGACAATGGCTCCTCTCTTCGAGACGAGTTATTCACCACCAAAGACCAGTTAACCACCACCCGAGACGAGCTGAAGAAGACTAAGGAGGAGCTACAACAGTTCAAGGTGGACCATAAGAAGAAGATGGAGCAGTTCGAACAGCAAATGCTGGCTTTCCGCCAGATGTTGGAGGCCTCACTCAGTTAGGGTGCATTGGGCTCGAACGTCCCCCCATCACAGTAGCAATAAGTTTTATATTTGATTTTGTATAAACATTTTGAACAAATAGTTTTAATATAATATGTATTTTTTAAAAAAAATTTCAATATAATAATTATTATAATATTTCATAATTCTGTTATTAATCAGAATTTTTTTCAATTAAATTAAATATTAAATTAATTATTTTAGACTAAAAAGAAGTAAATTAATAATTTTTTTTTTTAAAAAAAACATATTTTTTAACTATTTTCGTCGAAATAGTAGACGCTAAATGTATTTTTGGCGTCGAAAGTTTTGACGCTAATAGTAAAAAATCACCGCTGTAAGTATACAAATATTAATTTTTTAATATACTTTAGCGTCGAAACGTTTCGACGCTAAAAGTCAAACTTTTAGTGTCGAATTATTTCGTCGCTAAATCGAACCTATAGCGTCAGAAAATTTAATTTAGCGTCGAAATAAATTGGACGCAAATTAGAGTTTTTAGCGTCGAATTTATTTATTTCGACGCTAAAATTTATTCTCGTCGATATTTTGGTGTCCAATTTTTGCGTCTAATTATGTCGACGCTAATTATATTTTGCGTCGAAACTATGGCTTTTGGCGTCTATTATTTTCGACGCTAAAGGGTATAATTTTTGTAGTGGTAGCTATTGGTTCGCACAAATGAGTTTATGGACGATTCTGTGATCGACCAAACTCTTTGAATTATAAAAACCTTGTATTTTAATCCCTTATTTCAAAATAAAAAATCTTTCCAATTAAAACCTAAATATTTTGAAATTAAATAAATACTTTTTATCAAAATCAAAATAATTCTTTTAAGACCAAAAAACTTAAAAATAATTTTGATTTTTAAGATCACAAGAAGTTTGATGAAAACTTATAATTTTGTAAGTTATGTACGTTTAAAAAATTTGATCTCTTTAGATACTTATCAGCATAATCTTACTCCAAACAAGTATTGCAAGAATATAAAGAGATATACCATAATATACTCTTTTACATCTAATACCTTGTTGAGTTCCACTTGATTTCATTTGATCTTAGAGTTTATTTTTGTAATTTATATTCATGATTTACTTGAAATAGTGCATTTATCATCATGTCCTTAATACATGATTTTGAAATCAATATAGAGTGTGAGACTTAAAAGGTCAAAAAATTTTGATTTTTTTTTTTAATCAAAACATATCGTGGTGTGAAATTTAAAAAGCCAACGATTTTGAATTTTTTTTTTTAATCGAAACATATCGAAAATAATATTTATTTTAAAATTTATAATTTGTAAATTAATAATATGTAATTTTTTTTTTGAAACGCTTTATATTTACTTTTTTAAATATAAAGTTAAAAAAAAAAAAAACTTTTTTACCTCTACACTTAACGTCAAAATACATTTTTTTATTTTTTAATTGACCGATGCACTACTGTAAATATGAAATTTGCATGTTATATTTATTTTATTTTGTAAGTTGACGGACTAAATCTAAATTTTTTTATGTGTTAGGATTAAATGCAAATGGACCTTTTGATTTGGGATCAAATATTAATTCTCCTTTAAAAGAAAAGTATTGTTGTGATGTAAAGCAAAGCATTTGCAATAAGATAAACAAGTCTTATAATGTTATAATTTCAAAATCAAACGGAAGAAATTATGCAATATCTAGTGTTGATGGCGATTTCTGAGACAAAGTATCTGAACAGTACGATAAGGGTAGAGATAGAATTTCTTCTTTTGAAAGAACGGATGTTCAGAAAGTATCGGTTACTCTTCAGTCAGGTAGAGTGTTCGGACCCGACTAGAGGACACAGTATGATTCGAGACTCAGAGACCGACAACATCAGAGCCGAGATCGACCACTTTTGCACGGTAGCTCTGTCCGATACCCTCTATCCTCCTAGATCGGGGTGATGAGCTCGGGTATTTTGGGTCAGGTCGGAAGCGATTTGGGTAGTTCAGCTCACGGTTTGGTCGTGCTCATGAGGCTTGATGTGAGATCAGGGTAGTTTGGACTTTTCCCTCTAACATGTACTACTGTTCGGGGGTTCATTGAAAGCTGTCATCATTAATAATAAAATATGGTAGTGTATAAAATAACGTGATGTGACAGGAAGTCAGACGGTAGATTTGCTTTCGGCGAGGCAGTTGGGGCAGAGAGCCCATCAATTCACCAGAAATTTGCGTGGCTGACATCTTAGAGATTTGGGAACAGTGTTTTGTTTTTCATAGTATATAAGGGGAAGACAATCTATTTGTAAGGGTTGGAAAATTTTTCATTCACACATTACTTGTAGAGAACACTAAAAAAGGGAACACACAGCTCGGTTTTCTTTAGACCCTCCTCAAAACAGGTTGGCTGAGTTCAGTTTGGTAATAAAAATAACCCCACACTTTGTACCCGTAGATGTAGGCTGGTTTATATCCCGCCGAACTACGTAAACTCTTCTTGTCGATCTTTTGTGTATTTTTCTTTCTCTTAAGTTTGCCTTTGCCCCTATAACCAAATAAATTCACGGTTGGAGGAGGATTATCCTGGGAGCGTTATCTCGAAACTGCCCCTGGAACAAATATCACCCGTCAATAGTTGGGTCATATTCCTGGGATGTGCTCAAAGCGAATAGGTGATCGGTAGTTGGGAAGGGCACCAAGCCCGTGGCACGCCACTCCCGGGTGTCATAATCAAACCCCTAGGTGGAAGTGTTCCGACCTGATTCCTTTCACCTTTAAGGATTCAGAACACATCAAGAGATGTAGTGTATATGGGAAAAGTGTGAACCGCTCAAGGCACGACAATCCCAGGTGTCATTATCAAACCCCCGAGGCCGGAGCGTTACTACCCCATGACTCACATTTTTGAGGAACTACCTCGGGATGGCGAATACGAGGAGATTTTTTCCCTCGTGAGTTATCTATCTAATCGAGCTTCTGTACCACCCCAGGGATGGTGAACACGAGAGGTTTCTTCCCCCGTGAGTTATCTACCTAACCGTCTCGGATTAGGAGAAGCATAACATAGGGAGGTTTCTGCCCTCATAGCGTTTGCAGACTCTAGAGCCACTCGACATGAGGAGGTTTTTACCCTCATGGCTTTGGCTGCTCACCGATCCATAGCCTGGCTAGCTGGGACACTGAATTGTAAGGTTCAGAATTGTATTTTGGGAAGCACCAGGCAGGACGCTGCCTCAGGGCACCTGAGTTGATATCTTTTCGGGTCTGTTCGGAGTATGTGATAAGTCACTTCCGGTATACTAACCTTGTCCTGTTTCCATTTTTTATTTTTGCTGATGTTCGGCAAATGGAAGTCTGTGCCGGGGATTCGCGGAGCCTCAGAGGTTGAAGTTCTTCCCTGGTGAATAAGTCTCATTTGTTCACCATCTTGGGGCTGAATTCGTTCCACCGATGCTATTTGTTCCACCAGTTCGGGGCTGGATTCATTATGCCAAGGCTATTTCTTCCACCAGATTGGGGCTGGATTGGTTCCGCCGAGTCTATTTGTTCCACTAGCTCGGGGCTGGGTTTGTCCTGCTGAAGCCATGTGTATTGATAGGTCGGGTTCGGGTTATGTCCCACTGAGTGGATCATAATCATGCAAAGTCGAAGCATATTCCTGTTAGGATATTATGACCCATAGCGTCACTGTTTTGTAAATGATATTGTATTATTGTACAAAATTAACTATGTGATAATGAAATTGCCTTTTGCCATTTTGTAATTTATTTACTTTGATATATATAAATGGCGAAAGTCCATATGATTAGTTCCGTATTGAGATGATATGAGACAGTATCAATATAAAAGGTTTAATCATTAAATATCCCTAGTCGGAGTATTATCGAGATCGGACATCGATAATGCAGAATAGACTAGTATTGCACTTGTGCGCGTTGTGAGGGCACAACGGCATAGTTCTCATATATTTAAGTATAGGATACTTATGCAAGTGCGATAGGAGGTTGTGTTTTACCGATGGTATGGAAAACAGCTCGCTCTGGATAGACCCCGCGGAATCCCATTGGTAGTATGTCTGCGTGTCTATGGGAGGCCGCATCAGGGTAGGTGTATATGGTCTTAACCTGAGACTTGCATCGGTAGTGCTTGCGACAATCGGTAAACTTTGGTTTTGGTGGTTCGGGGCTTTAACCGGTTCTGTGTACACCTCTTCTGGGTTTATCGAGAATCGTAGTGTACTGGGTGTGATGTCAAGATGGAAGTATCACTTCAGACATATGGAGATGATGATCGCGCAGGATACAGAACTAGTACTCTATAAGAAGGTTGCAACCGTCGGGACAATATGACCAGGTCAGGATTGTCCGATTTAAAGAGACTAGTTGTTTGATGTCCGATATATGTTTCGTACGGGGCAGACACATTTCCAGCCCCAGGCCTAACATGTGATCGTCCGATACTGGATCGGTGTACGCAATACTACGGTATACTACGCTTGATAAAGATCTAATATTCTAATAAGAATATTTCTGGAGAATTGGGTAGGCATGGCGCTTTGCTAGAAGCCAACCTTGCCTTGTAAATCGGTAAAAACGTAGTACGAGGTACGTACGTGTTCGGATTATCCGACGACCGTATTTACTGCCAACATATCCGGAGATCTCTTGGGTCGCTTCCTAAAGATTTACCTATGATATTTGATTCGAACTTTATTAATCTTGGATTAATTACGGAGAAACTTTATCTTGGATAAAATGCCTAATTTAGAGAGAGAACGATTAATTTGGAATTAATCGATAAAATAATATATTCGATATATTAAACGAAATTAGATTTCGACGCAGAATTAAAATCGGATTTTAATTCGGGCAAACGAATTAATTTAGAATTAATTCGTTAGCAACGTGAATAGTGATTTCGCTAGGCATAATTATTTAATTTACGTATGTATGTAATATGGTGTTATACATAATCAATTTTGAGAAAAATGCATTGGATGATTTTTCCCCAAATTTGTTGGTTTGGCCGAATATGAAGGTCCTTGCATTGGATTGGAATTTTTTGTGTATAAGCTCATTAGATGACTTAAAACATATACGGGACGTAGATTAGTGATTCAATCGGATTGAAAAACAAATCGAACCAAAAAATCCCTCTTGGCCGAATGCAATATGACATGTTAAAGGACTTGATTTTTGTTCAAATAATGTTGGACATGTGTTAGAACAAATAATGATTAATAAAATTAAATTGATGTTTTTGAAATATTTAGTTTAATGTATTAATCATGGAATTACACTTTAATTAATTGAATTTTAAAATTTGGAATATTGAAATTTAATTAATGGGCTTTTATGTTTAATTAGGCCTTATGGGCTTGAAATTGATTTTATGGCATTTAAGGGTGATTCCTTATTGGGTTTGGTAATTGGGTTTGACCCACATTGACCAAAGCCCAAGCCTTAATAAATCAATTGAAAGCCCATTGGACTTTAATTAAACAAACATTGGATGTTAGTTGGGCTTTGAGACCCAATTAGATTAGATTTAGAATCTAAGTCTTTAAAGCACATTAAAAGTGTAAACATTTAATTTGGAATTAAATGAATTGAATTAGTATTGAATACGACTTAAATTGGATTTAACAAGTAGTTCGATATAATTCTTGAATTCGTACCTTATGTACTTATTCTCAAACGAGTTGGACTCGTGCAAAATCAAAACCGTTGTTTGAACATTGGATGATCACTTAAACAAAGACTAATTAATTGGATTAGATTGGTTGTATAGCATGTCTTGATTGAATATATATGTATGTGATGAATGAATAGTGTATATCGGATGGATATTAGAAGGGAAAGGGTAATTCTAGAAATTATTGTAAATTTAGAATTTATAAATTGGACCTGCGTGTCCAGCCTTATCTCTTTTATCTCTTTGTATTCTATTCTCACCTAATTCCCCTCAATGTAAATGAGGTTTCTCTTATTGTATTATGTAATTGGGTAGAAGTAGAATAGTGCTAGCGGGGAGAGGAAAGGGAGTGATTTGTTCTAGGAACAAGTTGTTTTATATATCCATCTGCATATCACTATTAATTTACTTTACGCGCTTTATGATGTTTTAGAAGCATGCTTAAGGGTGTATGATGATGGGACCTAACAAAGATAATA
The DNA here is from genome assembly GCA_019454045.1 of Zanthoxylum bungeanum. NCBI lineage: Eukaryota > Viridiplantae > Streptophyta > Magnoliopsida > Sapindales > Rutaceae > Zanthoxylum > Zanthoxylum bungeanum. The sequence continues at coordinate 79,264 of SKCR01006513.1, forward strand.
AATTGGTTGCCAATTACGCAAAAATCCCTCAATCTATATTAAGCGATTATCCTTCCGTTGAATGATTCTTGTTCAAGATCCAAAATTGGCATTGGTTTGTTGGCCAAAGTCAAGACCTTTGTCAATTGAGGATGTACTTAAATCATGAGAGTTTTGTTCCACATCGGTGTCTAGTCCAAGTTGTGATTTGTTGGCCAAAGTCAAGATCACTTCTTGTCCAACGACATTGATTACGAAACTTTCCTTGTCAATGGGTCCCGCTTAACTGGAATCATTAGGTTTGTTGTGCCAAAGCCAAGGCCTAGATGATTCGGAGGATATGGTTAGGCAAATGTATTAGATATATTGGCATAAGTAATGTACATATGTTTTGGACTTGGATGTCCACCTAACCGGATCTAGGAATTGGATCAGATCCAATTGATCTTTGAGATCTACCTAGTTAAATAGCATACAGCTTGTTGGCCAAAGTCAAGGTTGTGTGTTATTTAACGGGATCCTAGCCCACTAGGAAATAGGATTTCCCGAGTTCTCAACAGAGGGTTAGAGACTTGATGAAAATAGTGGGAGGCTAGTATTGAATTTGCAATTTCGTTCAGATACTTAGCCTTACGCGTCTTTCAAAATTATTTCGTCTATTTATTAAAAATTAGTTGGACTAATACATTGTTATTTTTTCTTGTAACAGTTTGACTGTACCCATTTTATCGTTAACTAGATAGTTGGACTATCGTAGTTGAGATGGCAAGCAAGGGAAATGTCCGAGACATCATCATGGGTGACAATGTCTTTAAGGGCACAAACTTCGCTGATTGGGAAATGAACTTGAGGATAGTCCTTAGGGCTGAGAGGCTGCTGTACACTATACAGACACCTCTCCCGCCTAAACCCACTGAGCCACTTGAGCTGGAGTTATGGAAAACTCACAGCGAGGATTGTGACACAGCTCAGTCTGTTATGTTGGCTTCGATGACTCAGCACTTTCGTCGCCAGAATAGGGACTTGGATCCTTATAACATGATGGCTAGACTGTATGATCTCCACCGCACTAATAAACGGATGAAGAGGTACGAGTTGGTGAAGAAACTCTTCCGCGCCCGAATGACTGAAGGCGCATCAGTTGAGGCCCACGGGACTCAAATGATCGCCGATATTGATGAGTTGGGCAAGTTGGGAATAGTCTTGGAGGCTGAGCTGACTATAGACATGCTCTTACAGTCACTTCCTGATTCTTGGAAACAAATCATAATCAACTACAAGTTGATGGACAAGGATGACACTCTTGGAGAGCTGTTATCCGTCTTGAAGGAGTCTGAAAAAGAACTCCAAAAGGGGGGGCAAGCGCAAGGCGCACTATGCATCGACCTCTCAGGCGCCAAGGGCTGGGCCCAAGGCAACTGGAGGGGTGAGGAAGAGGAAACATAAGAACAAGGGTAAAGGCAAGTTGACAAAAGCTTCTGGGAAGCCAAGGGACAAGTCTCAAGATGTATGCCTCAAATGCGGCAAAAAGGGTCACTGGAAACGTGACTACCGAATGGGCAAGGGACAAAGGGAGGATATCAAGGCAGGCAAGGCACTAGCCTCTGGTATGTTTGTTATTGAAATAATATGACTACTTCTAGTTTTAAAAATTGGATTTTTGATTCTGGTTGTGCTGCTCATATATGTACTGATTTGTAGGATCTGCAGAATAGCAGGATGCTGGCTTCAGGGGAGGTTGATCTACGAGTCGGAAACAGAACTCCAGTTGCTGTTTTGGCTGTAGGGACTTTTGTTTTGGAACTGCCCTCGGGGCATGTACTTAAACTTTTGAACTGTTATTATATACCTAGTTTGACTAGGAATATCATATCTGTATCTTTGTTAACCCAGCATGGGTACACTTTTGTATTTAGAAACACTGGGTGTTATTTGTATAAAGATGATGCAGAAATTTGCACTGCCGTTGCAAATAATGGTCTTTACATTTTGAATATAAATGAATCTCCTAAACATAAAATAACAAACAAAAGGCTCAAAAGGTGTAATCTAAAAGATGAAGCTTACATGTGGCATTGTCGTCTGGGACACATCAACAAGACTCGCATATCCACACTTTCGAAGAGTGGGTACTTGGACGGATTTGATCTTAATTCATATGATGTCTGTGAATCTTGTCTTTTAGGCAAAATGCCTAAATCACCTTTTAGCGGTAAAGGTGAACGTGCCACAGAACTGTTAGCCCTCGTTCATAGTGACGTATAAGGGCCCATGTCTAGCCAGGCTAGAGGTGGATATCATTACTTCGTAACCTTTACGGATGATGCATCTCGTTATGGTTATGTGTATCTAATGAGACACAAGTCGGAAACTTTTGAGAAATTCAAAGAGTTTCGACACGAAGTAGAAAAACAAACAGGCAAGAGTATTAAGACATTGCGGTCGGACCATGGTGGCGAATACTTAAGTTATGAGTTTCAAGATTACTTGAAAGAATATGGTATTCTTTCACAGTGGACTCCTCCTGGAACACCGCAATTAAACGGTGTGTCTGAACAGAGAAACCGTACCTTGTTAGACATGGTAAGGTCGATGATGAGTCGCACTGAGCTACCAATATCCTTCTGGGGATACGCATTAAACAGTGTAGTACTTATTTTGAATAAGGTTCCGTCAAAGTCTGTTGAACAGACTCCATATGAGATATGGACAGGAAGGAAACCGGGTTTCTCTTTCCTGAAGATTTGGGGATGCTGGGCATATGTTAAACATTTGGAAGGAACCAAACTAGAACCCAAATCAGATAAATGCCTTTTCGTAGGATATCCTAGGGAAACCAAAGGATATTACTTCTATCACCCACAAGAGAACAAAGTATTTGTTGCTCTACATGCATTTTTCCTTGAGAAGGAATTCCTAGATGCAGTGGTAAGTGGGAGGAAAGTGGAGCTCGATGAAAATCGTAGTGATACTGTTCCTGGCAATGAATCAACGACGGAACATGAACAGACCATCCAGGATGAGTCTGTACCACAATCTTCATATACACAAGGACCGCGTAGGTCGTAGAGAGTCAGGACAGTACCTGAGAGGTATGGGTTCCTGATCTCGCCTCATGTAGATATTAATCTTATTGAGGAAAATGAACCGGCTACGTATGAGGAAGCGATACAGAATATTGATTCCGCTTTATGGCAAGAAGCCATGAAGTCCGAGATGGATTCCATGTATGCCAACCAAGTTTGGACACTGGTTGATGCACCAGAAGGCGTAAAGCCTATTGGATGCAGATGGATCTTCAAGAAGAAGACCGACATGGATGGAAACGTGCAAACATACAAAGCTAGGCTTGTAGCAAAGGGGTATCGTCAACAATATGGTATTGATTATGACGAAACTTTCTCACCCGTTGCCATGATTAAATCCATTCGTATAATGCTTGCAATAGCTGCATATTTCGATTACGAGATATGGCAGATGGACGTTAAAACCGCTTTCATTAACGGAAACCTTTTGGAGGATGTTTATATGCAACAGCCTGACGGTTTTATCATACCTAGACTTGCAAACAAGGTTTGTAAGTTAAATCGATCAATTTATGGATTGAAGCAAGCATCACGGTCATGGAATCAGCGTTTTGATGAGATCATAAAAGAATATGATTTCGTGCAAAACGCAGATGACCCTTGTGTATACAAGAAGGCTAGTGGGAGAGCACTGACTTTTATTGTCCTTTATGTCGATGATGTATTGCTTATAGGCAATGACATTCCCATGCTAACGTCGGTGAAAGCTTGGCTTTCATTTAAATTCTCCATGAAAGATCTGGGAGAAGCAGCCTTTATTCTGGGAATAAAGATCTACCGGGATAGATTTAGAAAGCTGCTTGGACTCTCCCAGAGTACATATATTGACAAAGTGTTGAAGCGATTCAACATGGATCAATCCAAGAGGGGATTGATGCCAATGTCACGTGGTACCCTTCTGTCTAAAGACATGTGTCCTAGGACTCAAGAAGAGAGAGATAACATGAGTCGGATACCGTTCGCCTCGGCAGTCGGATCGATCATGTATGCCATGATATGTACGCGACCTGATGTGTCATATGCTTTGAGCATGTGTAGTCGCTATCAGGCTGATCCAGGTGAAGGTCACTGGATGGCAGTTAAGAATATCCTTAAGTATCTTGGACGAACTAAGAATGCTTTCTTAATTTATGGAGGTGGAGAACTTGAGGTATCTGGGTACACCAATGCAAGTTTCCAAACCGACAAGGACGACTTCAAGTCGCAATCGGGGTACATTTTTTGTTTGAATAACGGAGCAGTGAGCTGGAAATCTTCCAAGCAAGATACTGTTGTCGATTCAACAACAGAAGCGGAGTATATCGTTGCGTCGGAAGCAGCAAATGAGGCAGTTTGGATCCGAAAATTCCTAATCGGTAAACTTTGGTTTTGGTGGTTCGGGGCTTTAACCGGTTCTGTGTACACCTCTTCTGGGTTTATCGAGAATCGTAGTGTACTGGGTGTGATGTCAAGATGGAAGTATCACTTCAGACATATGGAGATGATGATCGCGCAGGATACAGAACTAGTACTCTATAAAAAGGTTGCAACCATCGGGACAATATGACCAGGTCAGGATTGTCCGATTTAAAGAGACTAGTTGTTTGATGTCCGATATATGTTTCGTACGGGGCAGACACATTTCCAGCCCCAGGCCTAACATGTGATCGTCCGATACTGGATCGATGTACGCAATACTACGGTATACTACGCTTGATAAAGATCTAATATTCCAATAAGAATATTTCTGGAGAATTGGGTAGGCATGGCGCTTTGCTAGAAGCCAACCTTGTCTTGTAAATCGGTAAAAACGTAGTATGAGGTACGTACGTGTTCGGATTATCCGACGACCGTATTTACTGCCAACATATCCGCAGATCTCTTGGGTCGCTTCCTAAAGATTCACCTATGACATTTGATTCGAACTTTATTAATCTTGGATTAATTATGGAGAAACTTTATCTTGGATAAAATGCCTAATTTAGAGAGAGAACGATTAATTTGGAATTAATCGATAAAATAATATATTCGATATATTAAACGAAATTAGATTTCGACGCAGAATTAACATCGGATTTTAATTCGGGCAAACGAATTAATTTAGAATTAATTCATTAGCGACGTGAATAGTGATTTCGCTAGACATAATTATTTAATTTACGTCGCGACGGAAATTCGTTAATTCGGAATTAGCGAAACCGAGCCCGGAAGTGTTTACGGACACATTCGTATTTTGAAATGAATGGGGCCCGCAAGTCACATCGCGAAGTCACATCACTTAACATGACTAGTTGATAGAAGTCACAAGTCACCTTTATTGAGTGACACATTGTCACTATTCATGAAAGAAGTTGGTGAGGCCATTTAATGGCTTTTTGGAGGGAAAATGTCTTTGACTTTTTGGAAAGGTATTTACCAAATATTTGGTAATTGTTTTCAAAAATTTTGTTTTAGAAAACAAAGTGAAAAACAAAAGCTTCTCTCCCTCTCTCTCTTGCTCACGCCGTTAGCTTCCAAAGGCAAGAAAGAATTGATTTTTCTTTTACTCCTTTTGCTAGCACATTGAAGGATCAAAGGAGGTGATAGGGAAACAACCTTGGAGCTTGGAATACAAAGAAAGCTTGGAGCTTCTTCTTCACTTCCACCTTGGCCGAAAGTTTGCACCTTGGAGACTCAAAGTTTTTCTTCATCACTTTTCATCACAAGCTTTGTAAGTATGATTCCACCATGCTTCAAGTTTTACATATATAAATCATGTGTTTCATTTGCTTATACTTTCTTTGGGACTAATATTAGAAACCAACAGTTCCCTACGGATAAGTATCAAAATCCTCGATGACAGAACACATGAAGATGCCGGGGATGATCTGAATAGTAGCGGAGGTGGTTTTTTGTGTGGCTCTCACAGCCAACCTCCCACTAGCTGATTAGCACACTTCTGATTTTATAGTTCTCAGTACCAACTCGTACACTCATTGAAACCGAGAACTTGAGGACAGATGTTGATGGTGATTTCTCAGACAAAATATCTGAACAGTACAGCAAAGGTAGATGATTAGAACCTACCTAGAGCGAAGCCAGACAAACCCCCACAAGACTGAAATCATTCCCAAAAAAGCCAAGATAGTTCAGATAAAAATTCTAAACCTCTGAAGAACAAGCAACAAAAACCTAGAGTGCTAATAGAGGTGCCACAAAGGGTTAGCAGACCTTTGATAAGCCAAAACCAGTGATAAAATATTGAGGGTTTCTCAATACTCACGAAAATTGATATAAAATTTTATTGAAATAGCTTTTTTCAACATAACCAAAACGTTAGCCTTTTATAAGGAGGCTGCAACCAAAATCCTAACCCAAAAGGATAAAAGGCGAAACTACCCACACGCCAACAGACACGTATCATAAAACTTAGCACGCTTAACCTAATTCCCAAACATAAAATAATAATCTTAAAAAAATACTCAAACATAAATAAAGGGCTGAAATAAAACAAATATCAAGCCCTAAATAAATAAATAATAAATGTCAAATCACAATAATAAAATAGGCCTAAGTAACTCGTTACTCCATGGCCTGAATAAGATTCACCATCTTGGGTTCATCCAGCTTCAAGCCCATACTCAATGAAGTAGAAGTGCGGGAATAGTCAGATACAATCTTCTATATGAATCCATGCATAGCTTCATAGATCTTCTTATATCGAGATCTCGTGATTGGACCCTCTGGAACTTGCACTGTGGTGGTTCGTCCATCATGGGCTGCATCTTGGGCCTCATTATTCCCCCTCTCCTCGAAAGGATTCGACCTCAAATCTATATCAAATAAAGAAAGATCAGAAATATTAAATGGCACAGAAATATTCTACTGACTTGGCAAATCCACTTTGTATGTATTGTCATTTATTTTCTCAAGAATTTGAAATGGGCCATCGCCTCTGGGTTGGAGTTTGGATTGTTGTTTCTTTGGGAAGTGCTCTTTTCACATGTGCACCCAAACCTAATCATCGGGTTCGAAAGAGACACGACGTCTACCCTTGTTGGCATGCGAGGAATATTGCCCATTCTTCTTCTCAATGTGTTTTCGTGGTTTCTCATATATGGACTTGACCAAGTCAGCCTTGCGCTTACCATCCTGGCTAACCCTCTCATTAACGGGCAAAGGCAATAAATTCAGAGGTGTTAATGTGTTAAATCCATACACGATCTCAAAAGGAGAATAAGAAGTAGTTGAATGAATATTACGATTATATGCAAACTCAATGAAAGGTAAACATTCTTCCCATGTCTTCAAATTCTTAGAAATAACAGTATGTAATAGTTGGGGCAGGGTCCTGTTAACAACTTCTGTTTGACCATCAGTATATGGGTGACAAGTGGTGGAAAATAACAGTTTAGTTCCCAATCTACCCAATAAAATTTTCCAAAAATGACTTAAAAACTTCACATCCCTGTCCAATACTATACTCCGAGGCACTCCATGTAAGCGAACAACCTCACAAAAAAAATAGGTTAGCAATGTGTGTGGCATCATTTGATTTGTGACATGCAATAAAGTATGCTATCTTGCTAAAACGGTCAACTACAACAAAAATATAGTCCCAACCCTTCCTAGATCTAGGCAATCCTAACATAAAATCCATGGAAATATCTACCCACGATGCCTGAGGAACAAGTAATGGTGTATAAAGCCCATGTGGTTGAACTTTAGATTTTGCTTTCCTACAAGTAATGCAACCAGTACAAATGCGCATGACATGCTTCTTTATTTTAGACCAATAAAAATATTCATGCAAGATATCCAATTTTTTTAACACCAAAATGACCCATAAAACCGCCACTATGTGCTTCACGGAGTAATAATTCACGCATAGAGCAACTAGGCACACATAATTTATTCTCTTTAAATAAAAAAATCATATTGTCTGTAAAATTTACCACAATCGCCTTTTTCAGATGCAATGTAGATCTCAAAGAAATCATGATTAGTTGCATACAAGTCTTTGATAAAGTCAAAACCAAGAAACTTAAAAATCAAGGATTTAAGTAAAGCACACCTGCGTGAAAGTGCATCAGTAACCACATTCTCTTTACCTTGCTTATATTGAATGACATATGGGAAGGTCTCCTTGAACTCCATCTATTTGGCATGTCGTTTGTTAAGTTTTCTTTGAACCTTGATATGTCACAGAGATTCATGGTCAGTGTGAATCACGAACTCTTTTGGCCAAAAGTAATGATGCCAAGTTTCTAGTGCTCTGACTGCATAAAACTCTTTGTCATAGGTCGGGTAACGCAGCGCTGCACCATGGAGCTTTTCACTGAAGAAAGCTATAGGACGTCGTTCTTGTATAAGAACTGCCCCAATACCAACACATGAAGCATCACACTCAATCTCGAAAGTTTGGTTAAAGTTAGGTCAGGCTAAAACTGGCATAGAACATAATCAATCTTTAAGAAGTTTAAAGGCATTCTCTTGTTCCTCCCCCCAATGGAAACCAACATTATTCTTTACGACTTCAGTAGGTGGTGCGGCGATAGTGCTAAAGTCTTTTACAAACCTCCTATAGAAATTGACTAGTCTATGAAAACTCCTAACCTCAGTGATGCTCTTAGGTGTAGGCCACTCACGAATGGCCTTAGCCTTGTTTTCATCAACCTCAATGCCTTGAGTACTAATGACATACCCACGAAATATCTCTTTTTTCCATGAAAAAGTCACATTTTTTAAGGTTAGCATACAATAATTCTTTCCTCAAAACATCAAACACAGCTCGCACATATCCTATATACTCTTCTAAAATCTTACTGTACACTAAAATAGCATCAAAATATACGACTATAAATTTACTCAAAAGGCACGTAAAACCTAATTCATTAGGCGCATAAAGGTGCTGGGGGAATATGTAAGCCCAAAAGGCATCACAAGCCACTCATATAGCCCATATTTTGTTTTAAAGGCAGTTTTCCATTCATCCTCTTCTTGCATACTAATCTGATAATACCCACTTTTAAATTCAATTTTTGAATCTATACAATTCATCCAACATATCATCTAATCTAGGGATATGATGGCAATATTTTACAGTGATATTTTTGACTGCTCGACAATCCACGAACATTCTCCATGTACCATCTTTCTTTGGGACTAACAGAACTAGAACTGTGCACGGACTCATGCTCTCCCATACGCACCCTTTGCTAATCAATTCCTCCACTTACTTTTGGAGCTCCTTAGTTTCCTCAGGGTTGCTGTGGTAGGCTGGTCGTTTAGGAATGACTGCCCCTGGGATGAAATCGATCTGATGCTCAATACCTCAAATTGGTGGTAAATCATGAGGTATCTCCTCTACAAACACATCATCATAATCCTGCAATAAAGAAGTAAACACACTAGGCAAAACAGTGTTAGGGTTAGTGTCATCAGAACTCAGAAGAGTTTCTCTATATATAAGAAGGATCATCACTTTATTCTTGGCATACTCTCTCCTCAATTCTCCCTCTTTAGCAAAGAAACTATTTTTTATTCTACCCACACTCTCATTATTTTGTGCATGCTCACTGTTTCTCTCGCTCACTCCCTTAGAACTGTTAACCTAATCCCCTCGACTCTTATCCTTGATCTCGCCCGCTGGTGTTTGCGCTGTAGAAGCCTGTAGCTTTATTTGATCTTCAAAGACTTCTGTGGCATCAACGGAACAAGTGTAACCTTTCTTCCATCTTGTTTGAAACAATATCCGTTACGAAACCCATCATGCATCACTCTCCTGTCAAACTACCAAGGACGCCCTAGTAATAAATATCCAGCTTGCATTGGGACTATATCACATAACACCTCATCCTTATATTTACTAATAGTGAAACTAACCAAGACTAGTTTATTGACTTTAACCTCGCCATTGTTATTCAACCACTGCAAACGATAAGGCTTAGGGTGTTTATATAAAGTCAAACCCAGCTTATCAAAAATATTATGCTAGCCACATTAGTACAACTACCCCCGTCGATAATCATACTGCATACCTTGTTCTGGACTAGTCATCTAGTATGGAATATGTTCTCTCGCTGTTGTACCATATCATCCTCAACCTTGGCCAGAGTATTTAAAGTACGATGGGTCACAAGGGACTCCCATTGGCTGCATACTCAACCTCTTCTTTATCAGTGGCAACCTCCAACTCGAGCACCTCCTCCACAACATCCTCACCATATGAAATTACCTCACCATCACCCCTCATATACATGGTCCTTCTATTATGACACTGTGATGCTATATGGCCACTTCCCAAACATTTGAAACATTTAAGGTCATGGCTCCTATTTGGTGGGGCATCGAATTTTGGTTTAGGCTTGATGGTGACATCTTCCTTTGGCTTTGGAGCCTCTGATATAAACCTAGATGTGGTGCCATCCCTGTCATTATCTCCCCATTTTGGCTTCCATGTATTGGTTGGACCCGAATTGCCCCTTAATGTAGTTTTTCGCTTGAGTTAGCGTTCCACTTTCATTGCTACCTATACCATGTCCTCTAATTAAATGTAATGTTGCAGCTCCACTACATTTGCAATCTCCCTATTCAGCCCACTTATAAATCATGACATAGTCGCCTCTAGGTCTTCCTCGACATTGGCGCAAATAATTGTAATTTCCATCTCCTTGTGGTAGTCTTCGATACTTTGAAACCCATATGTAAGATTCTGAAGTTTATGATATAGATCTCGATAGTAATGATTCGGTAAAAACTGCTTCCTCATATTTGTTTTCAATTCAGCCCATGTAGTGATCGGGCGCTCTCTATTCCTCCTAATGTTTATCATCATTTGATCCCACCAGACAAGTGCATAATCGGTAAATTCAATAACCGTCAACTTAACCTTCTTAAGCTCGGAATAATTATGATAATCAAAAAGGAGCTCTAGCTTATGTTCCCACTCTAGATAAGCTTCGGGGTCACTCTTACCTTGGAAAGAAGGAATAGTCATCTTGATTTTACCAAAATCACCATCTTTCTCATTCTCATTATTCCTTCTTAATTGTCTTTCATTTCTACCTTTTCTAGGCCAAAATTCACCCATTTTTACCTCTGATACTCTATCAAACTCCTCATCATAGTCAAATTCATTCTCAGCCTCCATCTCATTTATGGGTACAGTACGTCGCCCACCAGTCCTGAGGGGTACGTGCCCTGCCTTATTAGCTCTAGTCGCCGTGTTGGTGTTGGTTTCTATTGATGTCCCAAGATCATTTTAAGCCATGAAATAAAATGAATATAACAAGAAGTATGGCAGAATCATACTTACAAAGATCGGCTTTAGATGTGATGCTCAACAAAAACTTTCCTTTCAAGATGCTCCAAGATTCGGCCAAGAGAAGCTTTGTTGAAGATGATGAAGATTCGGCCAAGGGAAAGAAGTTCCAAGCTCCAAGATTTTCAAGATCCAAGCTCTTGTGTTTGTTTCCCTGACACCTTTGTTTGATTCTTGATGTGCTAGCAAAAGATGAAAGAAAATCAAATCTTCCTTCACAAATGGAGACTCACGGTTTTGTTGAGAGAGAATGAGAATTTTTTGTTTCTTTGTTTTCTAAAAACAATAATAATGAATTAAAACAATTACCAAAGTTGGTATATGTTTTACGAAAGTCAAAAACCTAAAATTTTGGCTCCAAAAACTCATTAAATGCCCACAACCACCCACATCATGAATAGTGACAGCATGTCACTCACAAAAAATGACTTTTGACATCTATCACATTTATATGACAAGTGATGTGACTCGCGATGTGACTTGGAGGCCCCACTGGTTTTGAAATACGAGTGGGCCCGCAAACAGTTCCGGGCTCGGTTTCGCTAATTCCGAATTAACAAATTTCATCATGACGTAATTAAATAATTATGCCTAGCAAAATTACTATTCACGTCGCTAAGGAATTAATTCTAAATTAACTCGTTTGTCCGAATTAAAATCCGATTTTAATTCCGCGTCGAAATCCAATTTCGTTTAATATATCGAATATATTATTTTTTCGATTAATTCCAAATTAATCTTTCTCTCTCTTCAAATAGTACTTTATCCAAGATAAAGTTTCTCCGCAATTAATCCAGATTAATAAAGTTCGAATCAAACGTCATCGGTGAATCTTCGGGAAGCGACCCAAGAGATCTCCGGATATGTTGGCAGTAAATACGGTCATCGGACTATCCGAACACGTACGTACCTCGTACTATATTTTTACCGATTTACGAGACAAGATTGGCTTCTAGCAAAACACCATGCCTACCCAATTCTCCAGAATTATTCTTACTGGAATATATGATCTTTATCAGGCGTAGTATACTGTAGTATTGCGTATTACGATCTAGTATCGGATCTCACGTGCAAGGCCTGGGGCTGGAATAGTAATATGCCACATACGAAGCACATATTGGATATCAAGCAACTAGTCTCTTTGAATCAGATAATCATGACCTTGTCATATTATCCCGATGGTTGCAACACCATAGAGAACCAGTTCTGAATCCCTGCGTGATCATCATCTTCATATATCTGAAGTGATACTTCCGTCTTGACATTACATCCAATACACTACGATTCCCAATAAACCCAGCAGAGGCGTACACAGAACCTGTTAAAGCCCTGGACGACCAAAACCAAAGTTTACCGATTGTCCAAATACTAGCGATGCAAGTCTCAGGTTAAGACCAAATACACCTACCCTGAAGCGGACTCCCATAGACACATATACCTACTACCAATGGGATTCCGCGGGGTCTATCCAGAGCGAAGCTATTTTCTATACCATCGGTAAAACACAACCTCCTATCGCACTTGCATAAGTATCTTATACTTAAATATATGAGAACTATGCCGTTATGGCCCTCACAACTCGCACAAATGCAATACTAGTCTATTCCGCATTATCGATGTCCAGTCTCGATAATACTACGACTATGGATATTTAATGATTAAATCTTTATGGATTGATACTGTCTCATATTATCTCAATTTGGAACTAATCATATGAACTTTACCATTTATATATATCAAAGTAAATGAATCATAAAACGGTAAAAGGCAATTTCATTACTACATAGTTAATTTTGTACAAAAACACAATGTCTTTTACAAACAGTGACGCTATGGGTCATAACTGTCCAACAATCTCCCACTTGGCCTATAGCCAGTCACTCAAGCATCTAATACCTGAACTATGTATATGTCGCTCAAACTTTTGCTGAGGAATTGCTTTCATCAACGGATCTGCCAAGTTGTCATCTGATGCGACCTTCTCGACCTTCACATCGCCACGATGTATGATCTCACGTATCATATGGAAACGTCGAAGAACATGCTTGGATCGTTGATGAGACCGCGGTTCCTTAGCCTGCGCTATAGCCCCGTTATTGTCACAATACAATAGAACGGGCTCAGCTGTTAACGGAACTACTCCTAATACAATTAGGAATTTTCGGATCCAAACTACTTCCTTTGCTGCTTCAGCTACAGCAATGTACTTCGCTTCTGTTGTTGAATCGGCAACAGACTCTTGCTTGGAAGATTTCCAGCTCACTCCGTTATTCAAACAAAATATGTACTCGGATTGCGACTTGCAGTCGTCTTTGTCGGTTTGGAAACTTGCATCGGTATACCCAGTTACCTCAAGTTCTCCATCTCCATAGATTAAGAAAGCATGCTTAGTTCGTCTAAGATACTTTAGGATATTCTTAACCACATCCAGTGACCTTTACCTGGATCGGCCTGATAGCGACTACACATGCTCAAAGCATAGGAGACATTAGGTCGCGTACATATCATGGCATACATGATCGATCCGACTGCCGAGGCGAACGGTATCCGACTCATGTTGTCTCTTTCATCTTGAGTTTTAGGACACATGTCCTTAGATAGATAGACGCCATGTGACACTGGCAACAGTCTTCTCTTGGACTGATCCATGTTGAATCTCTTCAACACTCTGTCAATGTACGTACTCTGGGAGACTCCAAGCAGCTTTCTAGATCTATCCCGGTAGATCTTTACTCCCAGAATAAAGGTTGCTTCTCCCAGATCTTTCATGGAAAATTTCAATGAAAGCCAAGCTTTCACCGACGTTAGTATGGGAATGTCATTGCCTATAAGCAATACATTGTCAACATAAAGGACAATAAAAGTCAGTGTTCTCCCACTAACCTTCTTGTATACACAAGGATCATTTTCATTTTGAATGAAATCATATTCTTTTATGATCTCATCAAAATGTTGGTTCCATGACCTCGATGCTTGCTTCAGTCCATAAATGGACCGATTTAACTTACAAACCTTGTTTGCAAGTCTTGGCACGATAAAACAGTCAGGTGTTGCATATAAACATCCTCCAAAAGGTTTCCGTTAAGGAAAGTGATTTTAACGTCCATCTGGCATATCTCGTAATCGAAATATGCAGCAATTGCAAGCATTATCCGAATGGATTTAATCATGGCAACGGGTGAGAAAGTTTCATCGTAATCGACACCATGTCGTTGACGATACCCCTTCGCTACAAGCCTAGCTTTGTACGTTTGTACGTTGCCTTCCATGTCGGTCTTCTTCTTGAAGACCCATTTGCATCCAATAGGCTTTACGCCTTCTGGTGCATCAACCAGTGTCCAAACTTGGTTGGTGTACATGGAATCCATTTCGGACTTCATGGTTTCTTGCCATAAAGCGGAATCGATATCTTGTATCGCTTCCTCATACTTAGCTGGTTCGTTATCCTCAATGAGATTGATATCTACATGGGGTGAGATCAGAAATTCATACCTCTCAGGTTGTTTCCTGACTCTCTCCGACCTACGCGATCCTTGTGTAATAGAAGATTGTGGTAAAGTCTCATCCCGGATGGACTGTTCCTGTTTCGTTGAGGATTCTATGCCAGGAACAGTATCACCCCGATTTTCATTGAGTTTTACTTTCCTCCCACTAACCACTGCATTTAGGAATTCCTTCTCAAGGAAAACAGCATGTAGAGCAATAAATACTTTGTTCTCTCGTGGGTGATAGAAGTAATATCCTTTGGTTTTCCTAGGATATCCTACGAATAGGCATTTATCCGATTTGGGCTCAAGTTTGGTACCTTCCAAACGTTTGACGTATGCCCAGCATCCCCAAATCTTCAGGAATGAGAAACCCGGTTTCTTTCCTGTCCATATCTCATACGGAGTCTGTTGTACAAACTTTGACTGAACCTTATTCAAAATAAGAATTGCACTGTTTAATGCATATCCCCAGAAGGAAATAAGTAGCTCAGTGTGACTCATCATAGACCAAACCATGTCCAACAAAGTTCGGTTTCTCCGTTCGGATACACCGTTTAATTGCGATGTTCCAGGAGGAGTCCACTGTGAAAGAATACCATATTCTTTCAGGTAATCTAGAAACTCATTGCTTAAGTATTCGCCACCACGGTCCGACCGTAATGTCTTAATACTCTCGCCGGTCTATTTTTCAACTTCGTGTCGAAACTCTTTGAATTTCTCAAAAATTTCCGACTTGTGTCTCATAAGATACACATAACCATAACCTGATGCATCATCCGTAAAGGTTACAAAGTATTCGTATCCACCTCTAACCTGGCTAGACATGGGCCCACATACGTCACTATGAACGAGGGCTAACAGTTCAGTGGCGCGTTCACCTTTACCGCTAAAAGGTGATTTAGGCATTTTGCCTAATAAGCAAGATTCGTAGACGTCATATGAATTTGGATCAAATCCGTCCAAGTACCCACTCTTCGAAAGTGTGGATATGCGAGTCTTGTTTATGTGTCCCAGACGACAGTGCCACATATAAGTTTCATCTTTGTTACTCATTTTGAGCCTTTTGTTTGTTATATTATATGTTGGAGATAGATTTATATTCAAAATATAAAGATCATTATTTGCAACAGCAGTGCAAATTTCTACATCATTTTTATATAAGTAACACTCAGTGTTCCGAAATACAAAAGTATACCCACATTGGGTTAACATAGATACAGATATTATATTCCTAGTCAAACTAGGTACATAATAACAGTCATTTAGTTCAAGTACATGCCCCGAGGGCAGTTTCAAAACAAAAGTGCACACGGCCAAAACAGCAACAGGTGTCCCGTTCCAACAAGTAGATCAATCTCCCCTGAAGCCAGTCTCTTGCTAATCTGCAGATCCTGCACATCAGTACATATATAAGTACCACAACCAGAATCAAAAATCAAAATTTTAAAACTAGAAGTAGTCATGTTTATTTCAATAACAAACATACCTGAGGCCGGTGCCTTGCCCGCCTTTATCTCCTTCTAGAGCGCCTTGTACTCGCGACAGTCACGCTTCCAGTGACCCTGTTTGCCGCACTGGAGGCAAACATCCTGAGATTTGTCCTTAGGCTTCCCAGAAGCCTTTGACGATTTGGCCTTGCCCTTTCTTTTATGCTTCTTCTTCTTCACACCTCCAGTTGTCTTGGGCCCAGCCCTCGGTGTCTGAGATGTCGAAGCAAAGTGCGCCTCGCGCTTGTTGCCCTTGAGAAGCTCCTTCTCAGCTTCCTTGAGAGTAGACAATAACTCTCCAAGAGTATCATCTGTGTTCATCAAATTATAATTTATGATGAATTGTCTCCAGGTGTCGGGGAGAGATTGCAAGATCATATCTATGGTAATCTCAGCCTCAAAGACTATCCCAATTTCAGCTAGCTCATCTATGTCAGCAATCATCTGTGCCACATGGGACGCAACAGATATGCCTTCTGACATACGTGAACGGAAGAGCTTCTTTACTAACTCACATTTCTGCGACCTTTTGTTAGATCGGTGAAGATCGTGCAACCTCGCCAACATGTTATAAAGATCCAAGTCCCTGTTCTGTCGACGGAAATGCTGAGTCATGGAAGCAAGCATAATAGACTGAGCAGTATACAATCATCTCTGTGAGTCTTCCAAAGCTCCAGCTTAAGTGTCTGATCAGGTGTGGGTTTAGGCCCAAGAGGGTTTGTATGGTGTATAACAGCCTCTCAGCTCAAGGACTATCCTTAGATTCATTTCCCAATAGGCAAAGTTCGTGCCCTTAAAAACATTCTCGCCCATGATAATGTCTCGGACATTTCCCTTTCCAGTCATCTTGACTACGATAGTCCAACTATCTAGTCAATGATATTGGGTACAGTCTAACTGTTATAAGAAAATAACATTATATTAGTCCAACTAATAAAATAATTTTGACGAAATTAATTTGAAAGCGCGTAAAGCTAAGTATCTGAATGAAATTACAAATTCAATACTAGCCTCCCATTATTTTTTGGCGAGCCTCTAACCCTCTGTCGAGTACTTAGGAAACCCAGTTTCCTAGTGGGCTAGGATCCCGTTAAATAACACACAACTTTGACTTTGGCCAACAAGCTGTATGAAACTTAACTAGGTAGGTCTCGAAGATCAATTGGATCTCATCCAATTCCTAGATCCGGTAGGTGGACATCCAAGTCCGAAACATATATACAATATATATGCCAATGTATCCAATACATTTCCCTAACCTTTTTCCTCTGAATCAACTAAGCCTTGGCTTTGGCACAACAAGCTTAATGATTCCATTTAAGCGGAACCCATTGACATGGAAAGTTTCGTAATCAATGTCGATGGACAAGAAGTGATCTTGACTTTGGCCAACAAATCACGACTTGGACAAGACACCGATATGGAACAAAACTCTCATGATTCAAACACATCTGCAATTGATAAAAGCCTTGACTTTGGCCAACAAGCCAATGCCAACTTTGGATCTTGAGTAAGAATCACTCAACGGAAGGAAAAATGCTTAATATGATTTGAGGGTTTTTGCGTAAATTGGCAACCAATTTATTATCTTTGTTAAGGTCTCATCATACACCCTTAAGCATGCTTCTAAAACATCATAAGGCGCGAAAAGTAAATTAATAACGATATGCAGATGGATATTTAAACAGATTGTTCCTAGAACAAATCGCTTCATTTCCTCTCCCCGGCTAGCACTATTCTACTTCTACCCAATTACATAATACAATAATAGAAACCTCATTAACATTGAGGGGAATTAGGTGAGAAGAGAATACAAAGAATCAATGAGAGAGAAGGCTAGACACGCAGGTCCAATTTATAAATTCCGAATTACAACAATTTCTAAAATTGCTCTTTCCCTTCTAATACCCATCCGATATACGCTATTCATTCATCACATCTATATATTCATTCAAGCATGTTATTCAATCAAACTAATCAAATTAATTATCTTTGAATATAAGTGATCATCCAATGTTCAAACAATGATTTGATTTTGCGTAAGTCCAACTCGTTTGAGAATAAGTACTTAAAGTACGAATTCTTGAATTATATCGAACTACTCGTTAAATCTAATTTAACTTGTATTCAATACTAATTCAATTTAATTCCAAATTAAATATCTACACTTTTTAATGCGCTTTAATGACTTAGATTCCAAATCTAATCCTATCGGGTCTCAAAGCCCAACTAACATCCAATGTTCGTTTAATTAAAGTCCGATGGGCCTTCAATTGATTTTATAAGGCATGTGCTTTGGTCAATATAGGTAAACCCTAATTACCAAGCCCAAATGAGGAATCACCCTCATATGCCAAAAAACCAATTTTAGCCCATAAGGTCCAATTAAACTTTTAAAGCTCATTTATTATATTTAGACTTAATGGAATGATTTAGGCCCAATTTGGATCCAATCCAATTGGTCCTAAACCAACTTGGCCCAACCACGCCCATTATGCCCAAATATAACATTTTCAAGCCCAATTCAAAACCAAGCCCAATTAACCAAAATTTAATATTCCAAATTTTAAAATTCAATTAACTAAAGTGTAAAGTCATGATTAATCTTTTAAATCAATATTTCCAAAACACTAATCTAACCATTAATTATACTTTTCATCATCAACAGATGTCCAATATATTTGATTCAAAAAATCATCTCATTACATGCAAGGAAGCTCATGGCCAAGGTGGGGATTTTTTGTCCGAATTCGTTTTCAATTCGATTGAATTTTAAATTGACATTCTCAATCGTTTCAAGTCATCCAATGATCATCAAAACAAAAAATACCATAACTTCCAAGGGTAATCTACATTCGGCCAAGCCTCATTTTTGGGCAAAAATCCATCCAATTTATTTTTCACAAAATTGATCATGTATAACACCATGTTATCAACATACAAGCATACTTAATCAAACAATTTCATCAAATCATGCTTCAATCAATTTTACCCAAAATTTTACCCTAAAATTTTTCATGCTTAAACAAGGCTCCATGATACCATTGTTGGTTTCTATTGATGTCCCAAGATCATTTTAAGCCATGAAATAAAATGAATAAACAAGAAGTATGGCAGAATCATACTTACAAAGATCGGCTTTGGATGTGATGCTCAACAAAAAATTTTCCTTCCAAGATGCTCCAAGATTCGGCCAAGAGAAGCTTTGTTGAAGATGATGAAGATTCGGCCAAGGGAAAGAAGTTCCAAGCTCCAAGCTTTTCAAGATCCAAGCTCTTGTGTTTGTTTCCCTAACACCTTTGTTTGATTCTTGATGTGCTAGCAAAAGATGAAAGAAAATCAAATCTTCCTTCACCTATGGAGACTCACGGTTTGTTGAGAGAGGGAGAGATTTTTTTATTTCTTTGTCTTCTAAAAACAATAATAATGAATAAAAAATTACCAAAGTTGGTATATGTTTTACAAAAGTCAAAAAGCCAAAATTTTGGCTCCAAAAACTCATTAAATGCCCACAACCACCCACATCATGAATAGTGACAGTATGTCACTCACAAAAAGTGACTTTTGACATCTATCACCTTTATATAACAAGTGATATGACTCGCGATGTGACTTGTGGGCCCCACTCGTTTCGAAATACGAGTGGGCCCGCAAACACTTCTGGGCTCGGTTTCGCTAATTTCGAATTAACGAATTTCCTTCGCGACGTAATTAAATAATTATGCCTAGCAAAATTACTATTCACGTCGCCAATGAATTAATTCTAAATTAACTCATTTGCCCGAATTAAAATCCGATTTTAATTCCGCGTCGAAATCCAATTTCGTTTAATATATCGAATATATTATTTTATCGATTAATTCCAAATTAATCTTTCTCTCTCTTCAAATAGTACTTTATCCAAGATAAAGTTTCTCCGTAATTAATCCCAGATTAATAAAGTTCGAATCAAACATCATCGGTGAATCTTCAGGAAGTGACCCAAGAGATCCCCGGATATATTGGCAGTAAATACTATCGTCGGACTATCCGAACACGTACGTACCTTGTACTACATTTTTACCGATTTACGAGACAAGATTGGCTTCTAGCAAAGCACCATGCCTACCCAATTCTCCAGAAATATTCTTACTGGAATATACGATCTATATCAGACGTAGTATACCGTTATTATTACATATTGTGATCCAGTATCGGATGTCACGTGTAAAGTCTGGGGCTGGAATAGTGTCTGCCCCATATGAAGCACATATCGGATATCAAGCAACTAGTCTCTTTGAATCGGATAATCATGACCTGGTCATATTATCCCGATGGTTGCAACACTATAGAGAACCAGTTCTGAATCCCTGCGTGATCATCATCTCCATATGTCTGAAGTGATATTTCCGTCTTGACATCACATCCAATACACTACGATTCCCAATAAACCCAGCAGAGACGTACACAGAACCTGTTAAAGCCCTGAACGACCAAAACCAAAGTTTATCGATTGTCGCAAGTACTAGCGATGCAAGTCTCAAGTTAAGACCAAATACACCTACCCTGAAGCAGACTCTCATAGACACATATACATACTACCAATGAGATTCTGCGGGGGGTCTATCCAGAGCGAAGCTATTTCTATACCATCGGTAAAACACAACCTCCTATCGCACTTGCATAAGTATCCTATACTTAAATATCTGAAAACTATGCCGTTATGCCCTCACAACGCGCACAAGTGCAATACTAGTCTATTCCGCATTATCAATGTCCAGTCTCGATAATACTACGACTAAGGATATTTAATGATTAAACCTTTATGGATTGATACTATCTCATATCATCTCAATCCGGAACTAATCATATGGACTTTTACCATTTAATATATCAAAGTAATGAATCATAAAACGGGTAAAAGGCAATTTCATTACTACATAGTTAATTTTGTACAAAAAACAATGTCTTTTACAAACAGTGACACTATGGGTCATAACTGTCCAACAGTTGGCCTATTCCTCTGTGAGGTATTGTGTCTCATCACTTGCACCTCATCTCGAACATCCCTCATCAATTCTTATACCCGCACAACTCCTACTGAAGCTCTGTCACAGTATTCACCCAATCCCGTAATTGGGGCTCCTGTGGGGAATTGGCACTTTCACTCAGGGCTGCGCTTTCTCTGGACATGTTTACTTTTTTTTAACTCTATAACTGCAACAAACATGAGTAATAAAAAAAAGAACAATTAAAGTAACGAGAAAGACAAAATCCTCACAATTCTAATTCTCTCGTGTTTGTCACTCGAATGACTTTTACCCAAAACTAAGATCACCCGCTCTTTCCTTTTACCTCTCTTGCCCTCGGATAAGTTCTCAAAGGATTTGAGCCTAATATGGCCGAAACCCTTAATGTTGTCCCAAATAGCACTGTTGAGCTTAATCACAAGTTCACAGATAGGTAGACACAAGCAGAAGGGAAACAAGATGCTTATACGATTTACGAGAATTGATAAAGAAAAGCTAGTTAAATGCGATGGAAGAAGGAAAGTAAAGACACTATCAATTGTCGACAAAGATAACAGCAGATAAGCGATTACACTCGAAATTTGGAATTTTTAAACTCACACAAGTAAACTATCTCAATCACCTCGTCTTGACAATCCGAATGCTAGGAAAAAACTTGCGTATAGGAAAATTTTTTAAAATTTTATACATTTTCTTAATCATGTCCTTCGGACCTCCTAAACCGTTTGGTGTTGTGGATTTGACCTGATTTCAATTACTTCCAAAATCTCACCAAGTTTTACCTATTGTCGCTAAGAGTCTTAGGTCTTAGAACCTTAGGTTACGCGAATCGCACAAACACAGTCAAGGAAAAACACAATCAGGAAAAAAATGCACAAATAACAGAGAGCACAAGAAAAACGCACAACAGACACAAAATACACAGCAACCACGGGAAACAAAAGAAATACATGTGATATAAGATAAGAAAAAAACGTAAGAGAGAAACAATGCAGGAAAGAAACACATGCGATAATATAATGAACGAAATAAAAAAATTATAACAAATATGTGAACTCACCTTGGAACCTTTTCTCTGATACCAATTGATGAGAACCTACCTGGAGCGAAGCCAAATAAACCCACACAAGACTGAAACCGTTCCCAAGAAAGCCAAGGCAGTTCGGATAAAAACTCTAAACTCTAAAGAACAAGCAACATAAACCTAGAGTGCTAATAGGGCCCCACAAAGGGTTAGTAGATCTTTGATAAGCCAAAACCAGTGAGAACAAATTAAGAGTTTCTCAATGCTCACGAAAATAGATATAAAATTTTATTGAAAGAGTGGTTTTTCAACATAACCAAAAATTTAGCCTTTTATAAGGAGGCTGCAACCAAAACCCTAACCCAAAAGGATAAAAGACAAAACTACCCACACGCCAACAAGCATATATCCTAAAACTAAGCTAAGTTATCCCCACGTACAAACCCTTGCACGCTTAACCTAATTCCCAAATATAAAATAATAATATAAAAAAAACACTCAAACATAAATAAAGGGCCGAAATAAAATAAATGTCAAGCCCTAAATAAATAAATAACAAATGTCAAATCATTATAATAAAATAGGCCTAAATAACTCGTTGCTCCATGGCCTGAATAAGATTCACCATCTTGGGTTCGTCCAGCTTCAAACCCATACTCAATGAAGTAGAAGTGCGGGAATGGTCTGATACAATCTTCTGTATGAATCCATGCATAGCTTCTTGGATCTTCTTAGCTCGAGACCTCGTGATTGGACCCTCTGGAACTTGCACTGTGGTGGTTCGTCCATCATGGGCTGCATCCTGGGCCTCATCAGCAGAGATGGAATTTCTCCGTTTAAAATGATATATGTTCAGAAAATATCGGTTACTCATCGGCCAAGTAGAGTGTTCGGACTCGATTTCTCGGATCCGACTGACTAGAGGACATAATATGATTCGAGTCTCAGAGACCGACAACATCAGAGCCGAGACCGACAACATCAAAGCCAAGACCGACCACTTTGGCACGGTAGCTCGGTCCGGTACCCTCTATCCTCCTGGATCGGGGTGATGAGCTTGGATATTTTGGGTCAGGTCAGAAGCAGTTTGGGTAGTTTAATTCACGATTTGGCCGTGCTCATGAGGCTTGACATGATATCATAGGTAGTTTGGATTTTCCCTCTGACATGTACCACCTTTCGGGGTTCATTACAAGCTGTCATCATTAATGATAAATGACGTGATATGACAAGAAGTCAGACGGTAGGTTTGCTTTCGGCGAGGCAGTTGGGGCAGAGAGCCCATCAATTCACAAAAAATCTGCGTGGCTGATGTCTTAGAGATTTGGGAAAATTGTTGTATTTTCCATAATATATAAGTGGAAGACAATCTCATTTGTAAGGGTTGGAAAATTTTTCATTCACGCATTACTTGTAAGAAACACTACAAACGGACAAACAGCTCGGTTTTCTTTAGACCCTCCTCAAAACATGTCGGTCGAGCTCGGTTTGGTACTAAAAATAACCCCCCACTTTGTGCCAGTGGACGTAGGCTGGTTTATCCCGCCGAACCATGTAAACTCATCTTGTCGATCTTTTGTGTATTTTATTTTCTGTTAAATTTGCCTTTGTTCTCCCATAACAAACAAATTCACTGTTGTAGGAGGAATGTCCCGTAAGCGTTATGTCGAAACTGCCCCTGAAACAAAAATCACCCGTCAACATCTAGTATCACACTTTTTTTTTTTCTTTACAAGTTTAGTCTTTTACATTTATAAGAATTTTGATGTGTTATTGTCATACTATGCAATTGTGCTATTTTTAAATATAAAAGACTAAATTTGTGAAAAAAAAAAAGTGCAAGACTAGATATTGCATAATTTCTTCCGTTTGATTTTGAAATTATACTATTTATAAGACTTGTTTATCATATTACAAAGGCTTTGCTTTACATCACAACATCACTTTTCATTTAAGGGAGAATTAATATTTAATCCAAAATCAAAGGGTCCATTTGCAGCTAAATTGTTTCTTTAGTGTTATGTGTGGTGGGACATATGAATACTACTCTTACCTAGAATAAATAAAAGGACTTACCTAGAATAAATAAAAGGACTCTAGAATTACCCTAATACATGGGGAGGATTGGGAAGATTTATATATATTAAAAAAAAAAAAAAACAAATATCAAAATTCATCTAAATAAAGTCAATACAAGCTTCTTTATTTCTCTCAATTAACATGCCAACTCCTATCCTACTTATCAAAAGTATACAAGCCAAAAAATTAATTATCTATTTACATATTCTAAATGAGAGCCATTCGAGTGTCCGTATAAATTTTTTATGTGAACATATGAGATAATATATATATTATTTCGAATAACATAAAAATTTAATCACACTAATCTTAATTACACCCTTTGGACTCACTATATGGGTAAACTGATAGAAGCCATAGAAAAATGTTTCATTAACTCAAATGAGAATGAGATTGATGTGTTTATAACTTAGACTCGAGACTCAATGGGCTTCTATCAAGTTGGTCATCGATACGACATGGGTTCCCATAATCTCTAGTCGCTCACTCTCTCTCCCGCCCTTCTATCTTACCCCACCCCAGCCTCTACTTTCCCCTCTCTCTCACAACACACAAAAAATGTTGAAGCTTTGGAGATGGTACCAGAACTGCTTATCTGTTCATCCTCTGAAAACGCAAGTGATAAGCTCCGTTTTCTTTGGGGTTTCGGCGACATTGCTGCTCAATACATCACTCATGCCACTGCAAAAAGCCGCCTTCAATTATCTGTGAGCTTGCCCCTTTCTTTTACATTTTTCTTTGTAAAGGGTATCTGTGGTTTGTATTATTTTGATATGAAATCCTCATTTTGTGAATTGGGTATTTGTAAAATTCTGATTTTGGCTATTTTTTGCTTATGGGTTAAGAGCCAAGTGAGCTCTTTTAGAATGTTACACTTTAGTTCGTATTGATTTCATGAGTGAGATTTTATATTAAATAGGTTCTTGCCATGCCATGCCATGCCAATTACTGTTTGTGCTTTTCTGAATGGTTTTACTGATTCTATAGCTATATTTGGTTAATTAATCTTGTGTTTGTTCCTTCAAGAATCGGATTGAAATTCTCCTTTTGATTTTCATTTCTTGTAATTTATTCAACAAAAGGTTTTGAGTGAATATGGATGTGTCTAGGAGTGAACATGTGTTTTAAATTGCATATAGATTTATGGTTCCACTGCTGCATGATGGTATATGAGAACCGTCACCAGACAATATGGTAAAAAAATGTGTTTTGCTATTTTTCATCTTCCTGCTCTCTTGTAGCCAGAAGCTGTCAGCAAATAAGTTTTTAATGCTGAGGAGTCTACTTTTGGTTGTCTGATCAATATGGATTTCTAGAATTTAGCAATGAAATCCCGCCATTAGTTAACCAATATAAACTAATATATGGTAGCTTGACTGCAAGTGCAAGAAAGAGCATTAAGATCCAAATTCAGCAACGATCATACTCATACATAAGCAAAACAATGCACATATGTTGCAACTCTTGAACTGTACACCAACAGCAAGTTGGTTTGAATCATGACTGTTATGCATTCTTTTAGGTTGCATTTAGAATGGCTATTAATCCAATTGAGCCATTGTTGCTTGATAAAAAGGAGAATGGTTATCTTTTAAAGAAATATACCCTTATAGTGAACTTATAATTATATGTCAACTTCTCCAATGCGTCTTCATTATCATTGCCTTCTGGTAGACGCTGTTGCTACACTGACATTTTACTTTCTCCATTTTGTGCTGAAGCTAGTTATATTTTGAGTATCATTGTGTTCCTTTGCACTCTTAAGCCAATACTATGTGTTTACTGTGGCAGCATGCAGATGAAAAATTCAAAGTGACTGGAAACGGGTGGCAGTCACAAGTTCGTTTGGATTTGGCTTTGTTGGACCGGTTGGCCATTTCTGGTGAGTTTTCCGGATCCTATTTTCAGTTGCGTCAGTTAGTTTTTAATTGTTTGCTGACCATTTTTTAATGTCAATATTCAATGATAAAATTTATTCTCTGAATTGTATGTTACTCGATTGTTCCAAATTTTCTTTGATTAACTTTTGATAGATAGCATGTCGGGTGCCACATAGTACACTCTGCATATCATCTGAGATGCGTGTTTTATGAACTTTGCACACAATAAAGTGTCTGGTAAGCAACTTGTGTACCGACATACCTGCTTTCTAATTATAGGTATGAAGGTTTGGACAGACTTATAAAGCTGAAGCTTCAACTTCCACCTAAGTCAGCACGGTTTGTTGCTACAAAAGTTGCGATGGATAGCATCATCTTCGGCCTCCCTTAGATTTGTTTGTGTTTTTCACTTTCATGGGATTCTGTGCTGGGAAGAATGTTGCTCAAGTGAAGGAAGATTTGAAGAGGGATTTCCTCCCAGCCTTGGTTTTAGAGGGTGGTGTATGGCCAATAGTTCAAGTTGCGAATTTCCGTTATGTTCCTGTAAGATATCAGCTCCTCTATGTTAACATCTTCTGCTTGTTAGACAGTGCTTTTTTGTCATGGGTTGAGCAACAAAAGGACGCAGCTTGGAAGCAATGGTTCAAATCTTTTCATTCTTTCGAGGAAAGAGGAGGTAAGGGCGGCTTATAGCATCTTATTTGCGATGTTGCATTCTTACCCTGTCAGCAATTATATATTGGCAGAGTTTACAACAGAATTTGCATGTAACTTGCATAGAACAACATACAACTCCGAAACACCAACTGCAGTTTTGGTTGAAGGATTTTGGGAGTGATCTAATTACATTTTTTTGAGTTTTTTATGTTTCACTCTATCATTGAGTATACAGAATTCAAGCCTGAGATTTGGCGAGCCCCCCGCCCTTTTATATTTCGTTTGATGGATGATTGAATATAGTGTGGCTGGTTATACAAAACCATTTCGCAGCCAGCATGAATAATATTTGTAAATTTCACCTATAGGTCAACTTACTCTTTGGGTTTTCCCCTACGTCAAGAGAGGAATGAGAAAACGTAAGTTGACATCGACATAAACCATAAAAAGAGACCAAGTCTTATGGAGGTTGATGAATTAATGATCTCATATACAGATAGTATCATGACGTTATCTGAGTATGTAACCTCATATACTGAGAAAAAACTTTGTTTAGTTTGATTAGGTCAACTTATTATCTATTCTACCCAAAATGTTTTTCAAGATAAATTGATGAAGATATGAATTATGTGACTTCATATAGTAAGAAAAAATTTTGTTTAGTTTGACTAGGTCAACTGACCAAAGACCTTTTTCAGGATAACTTGATATCACATGAGAGCCTCAGCGGCATACATGTAAAGCTATCTCAAAACTGTGAACAGAAAGCCTGAAACTATGGAGTCTGAAAATAGATGAACTGTGACCTCTCCTAACTATGGGTCTAAAATAAATGAACTGTGACCTCTCCCAAGTGGAACTTTTGGCTTGAAAACAGCATATGCCATCAAGCAAAGGCAAGGGCAAAGGTTGAAGTTAATGCTTTGAAATTAATAATAGAACTTTTTACACAAAACAAATCAAGTCTCAAAACTTTTTCATGCCAAAAAATAGAACTATCACAAATAATAATAATATAATAATAATAATAATAATACCAAGAGACCCACGCAGCAGATACCATGGTCCTGAACCACCAAAATATATAATGAAAATGATTTTTTTTTAACCCTCTGAAAACGATCCTAAAGGACTAATTGATGTTTTGATATATGGGTTCGGAGAAAATTTTCTGTTTGGAAGATAATTGATCAACAGAAGAAATGGTATGAAACAGTAACAGCTTATCGTACTGGGATGCTAACCGCCGTCCGTGGCTGCTGACTTGGAGGAATTTTTTGCTGATAATATCCCATAATCGCAACATAGGTTTTACTTCTCTAGTATTTGCTCTCTTTTTTTTCCTACAAGCTCCTTTTCCGGTTGCAAATTACATAAACTTGGGTCTCTTTAGTATAACTTTCAGATAGTTTTTGAAGTAAAGTTTTTATTAGTTGAGATTTTAAAAGTAGAACTTTAATTAAATAAATAAATAAGTATTTAGTTGTAAGTGAAAACTTTTATTAAAAAATATAACATTATTTTATTGGACAAGTTTTTTTTATGTTGTGTTAAGAAATAAATTAAATAAATGAATTATAAACAATTTAATATTTTAAAAACCTTTCAAGCTCTACTCTTAAAAGCCCAAATTTTGAGAGATTTGCTAATAGAGGCAAAATAATTAATTTTTTTTTTTAATTTTTAAAAGCTTTAATTAAAATGCAACCAAAACACCATCAAAAATTTAGAAAATAACTTTTAAAATTAAAAAAAAAAAAATACTATTTTACCTTTACTCCAAATCATACCAAATAGACGCTTAGATCCTTTAACAACTTAGCTAGATAAAACCGCTCATATTTCACCGTGGAGTAAAATTTGATTTTGTTACTCCATTTTAACGGGACAAAAATAAAATTAGTCTTGATGAATAACCAACTCATATTCACACCAAACTGTTGTAAATATAAATTTTAAATGGTTTTTTAATTTGATTAAAAAAGAGTTACAAATTTGTTAATTATAAAATCTTTTAATTAAAGCAATACAATTGTCTAAATTATAAAGTGAAAACGTGTGTGTGGTGGC
This sequence comes from Zanthoxylum bungeanum, assembly GCA_019454045.1. NCBI lineage: Eukaryota > Viridiplantae > Streptophyta > Magnoliopsida > Sapindales > Rutaceae > Zanthoxylum > Zanthoxylum bungeanum. Next base: position 108,304 of record SKCR01006513.1, read on the forward strand.
TGTTACAGTTGCCTATATTATATGTATTTAAAACGTGTGTGGTAGCTGTTACAGTTGTGTTTATTACTCTAAAATTTTCTTTTGCTTTAAAAAAAAATTACAAAATTAAAAAAATTACAAAATTTAACAATAAAAAATTAATCATTACAACATTTAAATATACTTTTCCTATATAAGGAGGCTTGTCTCTCTTATCTCAAGGAGAGCATATAATTTTGGTTTATTGAGTGCTTCGCTATTACAAAAAAAAAAATCTTCCGTTTGTAAACTCGTAAAAAAAAAACTAATCATTCTAATCTCATCCACAAAAAACAACTACTTGAAAATCCTCTCTCTGTCTAAAAATCACTCTATTATTCTTATTGTGTTCTTGAGATTTCGAGTAAAATAATTTTGGGTTTCAGTATATCAGTCAAATTGATTGAGATATAATATTTTTATGAACTTGTTTTATCATGGGGATGTCGAGACCGAATTTCTGCTAGTACAAATTTTGGACAAAACCGCAAAACGTCTCAAAGAGCGATATAATATGGACTCAACCCAGTTTCAATTTTATTTTTCGTGATGAACGATAATATTATCCTTTTTGTAAATTGTTCAACAATTCTAAGATAATTTATATCTGTCAGTCTGTTGTTTCTGCTATGTCTTTTGAATTGGTTGTTGCTAATGTTGATCTAAACAAACCTTTCCGTTTTATGGGATTTTATTTTAAGAGATGGAGATTATAAATGCTATTTTTCTTAACAATTAAAAACTAGCTTCTCTTGTACTTCAGAAAAATATGTTTTACCCAATGACCTTACTGTTGGCCAGATTAGGGAACATGATAATGGATAGAATATGACTTAATATTCAAAAATTTTATATTTAATGTGTAACATCCCTGATCCATAAGATGTTATCGGCATGGAATAGGTCGTACTATCCCCCTGAGCCACTGACTTTCTAATTGTGAAACTCATCTCATGTATAACTCATGCACGAGACCATTGCCCAACTTATCATCATAAATACATAATGCTTTTTCACTAAATACTCAAATTCATTTCACATCTTAACTTTAATAATGAACACTTATAACTCTTTTGGCATGTGTATGCTTTACTTAACCAATTATATATTACTTGACATCCTCTGACAGTGACTGTACTGAACTCTGACTTGACCTGGTGGACCAAACTCTTGAATGACTATCATTAGTATCCATCCCCTCGAGCTCATCCTCCGGGAATACCTGTAAAAAACAGAAACTAGGAGTGAGGGGTAGACCGTTTGTACGATCTAAGTGAGTGGACGATTTAAAACAAAAACTGAAACACTATTATGAAACTTGATTCTAAAACCAAAATTCTCCCAAGTAACAGGCTTATATGAAAAGTCTTGTTCTTTTCTGAAAAATCTGACTCTTTTTCTAAAAATCTTATCTAAAAATTCTTTTTGTAAAAGTTCTAGAAGTCTCTTATAAAACTGTTGTTTCTGGAAATTTTTCTTTCTAGAAAATCTATCTCTGGAAAACTAACTCTAAAATATGTATCTAAAACTGTTTCTGAAAATTGATATTTGTCTCTGAACCTTACGTATGTGGGAGTTATGCATCGCCCCCTCATACGCCTAACTATAGAGCCAGGAGTGAAAATCCATGACTTTGAGGCGTTACGTATCGTCATCCCCCAAAGAATGCCACTCATGTGTCTGAAACTAGTGGTCTTGGAGCGTTATGTATCGCGGTCCCCCAATCCACTGAACTAGAAATGAGGGTGCGGATCTTTGCTACCCTTCAAGCTCTGAAACTAGGATCTAGAGGCATCTGTCATCCATAGTCCTCAACTAGGATCCGGGGGTATTACGTATCGCCGTCCCTCAGTCTTATGTGCACATGTCTCTCCCGTTAATTCCATATCGGTGGGTTTTTTTTCCTCCATGCCTCGGAAATCAAAATCATACTTTGAAAATATCTCTTTTTCTAAATCATTTCTCAATATATGCTCAATCAAAATATTATTAAAAGTGAACTTAGGCTAACGCTTTAAAAACGAGAAAGTAAGTTTGATATTTAAAATAGTCATCATATAAAATCAACTTAAGAAAAGCATGTCCACTCACTGATTTGAAATCTGACTGACATTACTCACTTGCTGGAGGAAACTCCATTTCCTATGATGATCTATAATTGATAAACTTGATTAGAAAGTGGACTGAGGAATATTTTCCGAATTAAACTAAATTTATTCACTCAAACACTTTTATTGTGATTTCAAGGAAAATCGTACTTATATTGAGCGTTCATTTGGCCATTGGATATTGTTAACGACCATCTCCACCAATAGAGCATAAACATCTTCAGTAGTTTTCTTAAACAGGGTTCCTCCAGCAGCTACATCGATCATGTGTTAGAGTTTGTACTTGGAGCGCCAATCTGGATATGTAGAGTACATTATATTTTATTATTTATTAATAAAATAACTACATTTTCATTTCAAGCCCTATTAATGGTATTTTAATTATGCATATTAATTGATGTATATATATGCTAAGAATGACATCGACCTTAGAATAGTCATGTAGTAATACTGGACACTAGGTGGTCCGATATTTCGATAAGTATTACTATTATAAATTATTTTAAAATGTATATATATTCCTAGTTGTTGGTTCGAATTCATATAACTTATAAGACTCGCACATGTCGTCTATTGGAATTGGAGTTCCAATGGTTTAACCTAATGTACTCATGAGCTTTGGAAACTCGTATAGATATGTGGTTATTGATTGGACTGAATACTGAATGACTCACATATGATTCCTAATAGTTGAAAGTACACACACCATCAATAGAATCTTCTCGAGTTGAGTAGCTTATGTGATCCTATTGTTGGATAATTATGACCCATATCGTCACTATTTGTACAGATCATGATGTTGTTGTACAAATTAACTATGTGACAAAGGAGATTGCTCTCTTATCATTTGCGATTAGATCACCTAGATGTATAAATGATAGGAGGTCCTTATGATTAGTTCCTAGATTGAGATGATATGAGACAATATCAATCTACGAAGGTATAATCATTAATATCCCTAGTCAGAGTATTACACTTGTGCGTAAAAGACTAGTATTACACTTGTGCGCTTTGTGAGGGCACAATAACATAGTTCTCATATATTTGGGTATTGGATACTCATGCAAGTGTAATAGAAGGTTGTGTTTTACCGATGGTACGGAAAATAGATTCGCTCTGGATAGACCTCCTCAGAATTCCATTGGTAGTATGACTATGTGTCTATGGAAGTCCGAAATCAGGGTAGGTGTATTTGGTCTTAACCTGAGACTTGCACCGCTAATACTTGTGACAATCATATACTTTGGTTTTAGTCATCCAGGGCTTTAACAAGTTCTGTGTACGCCTCTACTTGGTATATTGAGAATTGTAGTATATTAGGTGTGATGTCAAGACGGAAGTATCACTCCAGTCATAATGGAGATAATGTCACGTAGGATGCGGTACTAGTACTCTTATATGCTGCAGATATCGGGATATTGTGACTAGGTCATGTATATCCGATTATACAGACTAGTTACCAGACATCCGAATTGGGTAGGCATGGCGCTTTGCTAGAAGCCAACCTTATCTTGTAAATCGGTCAAACGTAGTACTGGGTACGTACGTATTCAGATAGTCCGATAACCGTATTTACTGCCAACATATCCGGGGATCTCATGGGTCGCTTCCCGAAGATTCACCGATGATGTATGACTCACACTTTAATTAATATGGGATTAATTAGTAGAGAGAGAAAATTAATCTGGGATTAATTACAGAGATATTTTATCTAGGATAAAATATCATTTTAAGAGAGAGAACGATTAATTTGGAATTAATCGATAAATTAATTATTCGATATATTAAACGAAATTGGATTTCGACGCGGAATTAAATTAGATTTTAATTCGGGCGAACGAGTTAATTTAGAATTAATTCATTAGCGACGTGAATAGTAATTATGCTAGGCATGATTATTTAATTAAATTAGATTTAATTACGACGCAACGAAAAATTTGTTAATTTGGAATTAGCGAACCCGAGCTCGGGATTGTTTGCGAGCGCATTCGCATTTCAAATTCGAGTACGGCACGCAAGTTAAATCAAGCGTCAAATCGCTAGTCACTTCAAGCGTCAAATCGCTAGTCACTTCAAGCGTTAAATCATTAGTCACTTTGAGTGATGTGACTACTTGTCATTTGATTGATGGATTGATGTGAATAGTGATGTGAATAGTTCCTGGAAGTTGGTATGGCTTTTAATCATTTGACTTTGTGAAAACAAATTTAATATATCTTTTTTTGATTTTTTGAAAATCAAAGAAGTGTATAGCATACACCTTTTGCCAACAACTTAACACCACTCTCTCTTCACCATTTTTCATCTCTCTCTCTTTCTCGGCCTTAGAGGCATTTTCTTCTCTTCACTGGTTCAGTAAAAACCGTGAGCTAGGAGGAAGCAAAGTTTGATTTTTGTTACAAAATCAAGGTGCTAGCACACTTAAAATGAGTACATACAAAGGTGATAGGGAACTAACATTATGAGCATGGAATCACCATCATCAAAAGCTTGGAGCTTGGAGCAACAATGGAGGACCATGGCCGAAATTTTGAGGACCCAAAACAGTCCACTGCCGAGCCACTCTAAGAGGGATCTTCAAGTTTTTGTTCTTCGTCGCATCGCTCAACCGATCATTGTGAGTATTCCGCAAATCCTTGATGTATTCGCACTTGTTTCTTGCTTGTTAATCGATCCCCGGGACTTAGAGATTTCCGAACAATGGTATCAAAACGAGTAAAAGCATGAAACTTGATTTAGGGTTTAAAATTGGGTAAATTGATTTTGAGCGTGATTTGGTTGAATTGTTGATTAAGTATGCTAAAATCATGTTTAATTGAAGTTTGATTGGATCAATTTCATGAAATTTTGTTTGGAATAATTTTGCCCAAAATGGTTGGCTTGGCCAAATACATTATGCCCTAAATGTCTTGAAATTTTATTTTTTGATTCATTGGATGAGTTGGAAACGATTGGAAATGTTGATTTAATGTCGATTGTGGATTTAATTGGATTGAAATCGAATCGGACATAAAATCCCCACACGGCCGAGACATGAAATGCATGTAAATGGGTTTGATTTTTAATAAATTATGTTGGATATGATTTAATGTTAATAAACATGATTAATTGGGCTAATTGGTGTTTTGGAAATATTGAATTGGGTAATTAATTATGTAATACACTTTGGTTAATTAGGTTATGAAATTGGAATTTTTGTAATTGAATTAATTGGGCTTAATTGGATTTGGGCTTGTAAAGTTGTTATTGGGCTTTAATGAGCTTGGTTGTACCAAGTTGGGTTTAGGCTAAATTGGTTGGATCCAATTGGGCCCAAAACCACTTCCGTAAAGTCCAAATGCGACTAATGGACCTTTAAGAGATTAATGGATTTGACCCGAGTTGACCAAAAGTCCATGCCTTAAGAAATTAATTGAAAGCCCATTGGACTTTAATTGAATTAACATTGGATGTTAATCGGGCTTCGAGACCCGTAACGATTAAATTTGGAATTTAAGTCGTAAAGGTTCTTAATAAAGTGTAATATTTAATTTGCAATTAAATAGTGGATTAGTATTAAATACAAGTTAAATTGGATTTAATGTTGTAGTTTAATTTAATTCAAGAATTCGTACTTTGAGTACTTATTCGCAAAACGAGTTTGACTCGCGTAAAATCAAATCGTTGTTTGAACATTGGATGGTCATTAATTATCAGATTAATTAATTTGATTAGATTGATTGATAGCATGCTTGTGTGAATACATGGTTGCGATGCATGAATAATATATATCAGATGGATATTAGATGGGTGGGGCAATTTTAGAAAATTTTGTAATAAATTTGGAATTTATTAAATTGGACCTGCGTGTCCAGCCTATTACCTCATTTCTCATTGTATTTCTCTTCTCACCTATTCCCCTCAATGTAAATGAGGTTTCTTTAGAAGTGTAGTGTAACGGGTAGAAGTAAATACTTGTGCTAGCGGGAGAGAGGAAATGAAGAGATTTGATCTAGGATCAATGTGTTAAGTATCCATCCGCATATCATTATTATTTTAATTACGCGCCTTATTATATGTTTAGAATGCATGTTTAAGGGTGTATGATGATGAGACTTTAACAAAGATAATAAATTGGTTGCCAATTTGCACGCGAAAAACCCTCATAAAATTTAAACGTTTTTCCTTCCATTGAGTGATTCTTACTCAAGATCCAAGACTGGCATTGGCTTGTTGGCCAAAGTCAAGGCCTTTGTCCGTCGAGGATGTGTTTGAATCACGAGAGTTTTGTTCCATATTTTATCTTGTCCAAGTCGTGATTTGTTGGCCAAAGTCAAGATCACTTCTTGTCCATCGACATTGATTACGAAGCTTTCCATGGTCAATGGGTTCCGCTTAACTGGGATCATTAAGTTTGTTGTGCCAAAGCCAAGGCATAGTTGATTCAGAGGAAAAAGGTTAGGGAATATATTGGATATATTGGCATATATAAGATATATGTTTCGGACTTGGATGTCCACCTACTGGATCTAGGAATTGGATTGGATCCAATTGATCTTAGAGGTCTACCTTGTTAAGTATCATACAATTTGTTGGCCAAAGTCAAGATTTTGTGTTATTTAACGGGATCCTAGCCCACTAGGAACACGGTTTCCCGAGTACTCGACAGAGGGTTAGAGGTTCGCCGAAAAATAGTGGGAGGAAAGAATTAAATTTACAATATTCATTTAATTACTTGCCATACGCGCTCAATCAAATATCATTTGTTAAATAAATTAAATATTAGTTGGACTAATATTTAAATCGTTGTTTTAAAACAGTTGGACTGTATTTAAACTATTTCAATTAATAGTGATTTTATAATTGGATTATAGTAATCAGTATAATTGAATTTAACCAATTAAAAGTATAGTTGATTATATAATTGGACTATAATAATCATTGTATTAAATAGTACCTGAATTGTTGATTAAATAGTTGGACTATTAGAATCAAGATAAAATTGAAAGATTGGTGTTTAAAACATAATCCTAGGGACATGTATTAAACGACTTAATTTTTCAAATTGGGAATAAACTTCATGATAGTATTGGAAACTAAGAAGTTACTTTATTTGATAAAATAACATCTTAGGCCTAAGCCCGAAGTTAAGCAAATAGTAGAGCATGATCTTTGGAAGATTCATGTGATGATAACTTTAGTGCTTAATCCATTACGCTTACCGTAATGACTCCTTAATTTCATCGTCAGAACTAAGGATTAGATCCATAAAGTATGATAATGAAATTGAAGGATCTTCATAGATTTTAGAAGTATTAAAATTGCAATTAATAAATATTGGAGAGTTAATGGCTATTCTCAAGGAGATAAAGCCAAAGTTTGCAATGAGGCAAGTAGCGCAAGGCGCACCTTACTTCGACATTCCAGAAACCCAAGGCTTGGCCAAAGGCTTCTAGAATGTAGAAAAGGGCAAAGGCAAAATCATTATTATCCTCTAGGAAGATAAAGGACACATCCTAATATGTCTGTCTAAGATATGGCAAACGGGGTCATTAAAGTGTGACCGCCGTATGGACAAGGCAGACATGAAAGAATTGAAGACGAGCAAGGCTCTGACTTCAAAGATGTTTGTCGTAAATATGTTCACTACTAGTATTAAAATTGGATTTTAAATACTTAGTGTGATACATAAATATGTACTGGTGTGTAGCATCTGCTATGAGCAGGATACTGACTTCAGTTGAGATTAATCTGCGAATCGGAAACGGGACGAAAGTCGCTGTTTTAACCATAGATACCTAAATTTAGGGACTAACCTTCGGGTGTGTACTTAAATTAGGAAACTGTTATAATGTGACTAGTTTGACTAGAAACATTATCTCTATATCGAGTATAACTCGTTACGAGTATGCCTTTATATACTAGAACACTAAAGTGTTTTATTATATAAAGATAATATTGAGATACACACATTAGATATGAATAACAGTATTTATATTTTGAATATAAATAAATCTCAAATATATAACATGACAAACAGATAGCTCAAACTAATTTGATCAGATAAGAAACTAATTGTGGCAGTGTTGTCTGGGACACATTAAACAAGACTCGTATATCTACACTTTTGAATAGTGGGTACTAGGACTAATTTGATTCCATTCAAATGAAGTCTACGAATCTAGTTTATTGGGCAAAGTGCCTAAAACAATATTTACTTGGTAAAAGTATAAATGCCACCGATCTGTAAGCCCTCGTTCATAGTGACATTAGTGGGCCCATATCTAGCTAGGCTAGAGGTGGATATGAATATTTCGTGACCTATACGGATGTGGCATCACGTTATGGTTATGTGTTTCTTTAGAAACATGAATCGGAAACTTTTAGAGTTTCGACACGAAATAGACGAACAGATCGGCTAAAATATAAAACATCACGGTTTGACCATGATGAAAATACTTAAGCAATAAGTTTCTAATATACTTGAAAGAGTATAATATTATTTCAATGAGGACTCTTTCCGGAACACGTCAATTTGACGGTGTGTCCAAACGGAGAAACCAAATTTTGTTAGACATGATAAGGTTAATCATGAGTCGCTCTGAGTTACCATTTTCCTTTAAAGGGATAAGCATTTAACAGTGCAATACTTATTTTGAATAAGGTTCCATGAAAATCTGTTAGACAGAATTTATATTAGATATGAATAGGAAAGAAATTGGGTTCTCTGACTCCTGAAGATTTGGGATGCTGGGCATACATTTGGATGATACCAAACTCGAACCCAAATCGGATAAGTACCTAATTGTAGGTTATCCTAGGAAAACCTAAGTATAGTACTTATACAACTCACAAGAGAACAATATAATTATTGCTCGCCATGCGGTTTTCCTAAGAGGAATACCGATATACAGTGGTAAGTGGGAGGATAGTAAAACTCGATGAAAATCGGAGTAATACTGTTCAAGGCATCAAGTCCTTAATGGAACACAAATAGTTCATCAAGGATGAAACTGTACCAGTAATCTTCGAATACACAAGAACCGCGTAGATCGGAGAGAGTCAGAAAAAAACCTGGGGTATGGGTTTCTGATCTCACCTCATAAAGATGTCAATCTTATTGAGGAAGACGAACTGACTACGTATGAGGAAGTAATACAAGGTATCGACTCCCAATTATGGCAAAGTGCCATGAGTCCGAAATGGATTCCATGTATATCAACTATGTTTGGACACTAGTTGATGTACCACAAGGCATTGTGCCTATTGGTACTATATAAATCTTCAAGGAAGACATACATGGATGGCAATATACCAACGTACTAAGCTAGGCTTTTAGCGAAAAGGTATCGTTATCAATATAGTGTTGATTATGATGAAATCTTTTACCTGTTGCCACGTTAAATCCATTTGGATAATGCTTGCTAATGCTGCATGTTTCACTTATGATATATGGCAGCAGAACGGGAAAATCGCTTTCCTGAAAAGGAAACTTTTTGGAGGATGTTTACAACATCCTGACGGTTTTGTCGTACCAAAACTAGCAAACAAGGTTTGCAGGTTATTCGATCCATGTTTGGATTGAAGCAAGTATTAGGTTCTTGAAATTATCGTTTTGATGTAATCATAATAGTTTATAATTTAATTAAAAACGTAAATGATTCTTGTGATATAGGGAGGTTAGTGGGAGCGCACTGACGGTGAAAGTCCTATAAATAATGATGACATGTCATTTCTTGGAAATGATATTCCCATAATATAATCGGTGAAAGCTTGGCTTTCATGGAAATTCTCCGTAGAATTCTTGGGAGAAACAATCTTTATTCTAGGAATCAAGATCTACTGTGATAGATTTAAAGTTGTTAAAACTCTCAGAGAACTCGTACATTGAAAAATGTATGTGACTGGTGTCTCATACGCTTTGAGAATATGGATTCACAAATAGGCCAATCCAAGTGATAGTCACTGGATTGATATTAAGAACATCCATTAGTATCTGAGAGAACTAAGGATGATGTCTTAAACTATGGAGAAGGAGAACTTGAAGTGACTGGGATCACTGCTGCAAGTTTCCTAACCGATAAAACGACTTTAAGTCGTTAAAGGGTACTATACAGTTTGAATAACGGAACAGTGAACTGGAAACCTTCCAAGCAAGATATTGTTACCGAATAAATAATAAATGCGGGCATTGCTGCAGCTGAGGCAATAATAGAAGCCATCTAGGTCAATAACAAATCTAATTAGATTAGATATAGTTCTGTTAGCAGCTGAGCTAGGCGTCAGCACATGCTAAAGAATTAACGGTCTCATCAAAGATCCAGATATATACTTCGACTATTCATCTGATTCGTTCGGCTCATACATCGTGGTGTGTGATGATCGTATAAATCGCATCAGACGATAATCATGCAAATCCACTGACGAAATCCTTTCCTCAGTAGTTTGAGCGAACAGTACATAGTTCGGGTGTTAGACACTCGAGTGACTGGCTATAGGCCAAGTGGGAGATTGTTGGACAATTATGACCCATAGCGTCACTATTTGTACATATCATGGTGTTATTGTACAAATTAACTATGTGACAAAGGAGATTGCTCTCTTATCATTTGTGATTAGATCACCTAGATGTATAAATGATATGAGGTCCTTATGATTAGTTCCTGGATTGAGATGATATGAGACAGTATCAATCCACGAAGGTATAATCATTAAATATCCTTAGTCAGAGTATTATCGAGATTGGACATCGATAAATGCATAAAAGACTAGTATTACACTTGTGCGCGTTGTGAGGGCACAATAGCATAGTTCTCATATATTTGGGTATTGGATACTCATGCAAGTGTAATAGGAGGTTGTGTTTTAACCGATGGTATGGAAACCAGCTTCGCTTCCCCCTCGGAATTCCATTGGTAGTATGACTATGTGTCTATGGAAGTCCGAAATCAGGTTAGGTGTATTTGGTCTTAACTTGAGACTTGCACCGCTAATACTTGTGACAATCAATATACTTTGGTTTTGGTCGTCCAGGGATTTAACAGGTTCTGTGTACGCCTCTGCTGGGTATATTGAGAATCGTAGTGTATTGGGTGTGATGTCAAGACGGAAGTATCACTCCAGTCATTGTGGAGATGATGTCACGTAGGATACGGTACTAGTACTCTAATATGCTGCAGCTATCGGGATATTGTGACTAGGTCATGTATATCCGATTATAGTGACTAGTTATCAGACATCTGACATGTGCTTCGTACGGGGCAGACACAATTCCAGCCCCAGGCCTAGCACGTGACATCCGATGCTGGATCGACATACACGATACTATGTATACTACGCCTGATATAGATCGCTTATTCCTGTAAGCATGTTTCTAGAGAATTGGGTAGGCATGGCGCTTTACTAGAAGCCAACCTTGTCTTGTAAATCGGTCAAACGTAGTACTAGGTACGTACGTATTCAGATAGTCCAATAACCGTATTTACTGCCAACATATCCGGGGATCTCATGGGTCGCTTCCCGAAGATTCACCGATGACGTATGACTCGCACTTTAATTAATCTAGGATTAATTAGTAGAGAGAGAAAATTAATCTGGGATTAATTACAGAGATATTTTATCTAGGATAAAATATCATTTAAAGAGAGAGAACGATTAATTTGGAATTAATTGATAAATTAATATATTCGATATATTAAACGAAATTGGATTTCGACGCGGAATTAAAATTAGATTTTAATTCGGGCGAACGAGTTAATTTAGAATTAATTCGTTAGCGACGTGAATAGTAATTATGCTAGGCATGATTATTTAATTAAATTAGATTTAATTACGACGCAACGGAAAATTTGTTAATTTGGAATTAGCGAACCCGAGCCCGAGATAGTTTGCGAGCGCATTCGCATTTCGAATTCGAGTACGGCACGCAAGTCAAATCAAGCGTCAAATCGGTATTCACTTCAAACGTCAAATCATTAGTCACTTTGAGTGATGTGACTACTTGTCATTTGATTGATGGATTGCTGTGAATAGTGATGTGAATAGTTACTGGAAGTTGGTATGGCTTTTAATCAATTGACTTTTTGAAAGCAAATTTAATATATCTTTATTTGATTTTTTGAAAATCAAAGAAGTGTATAGCATACACCTTTTGCCAACAACTTAACACCACTCTCTCTTCACCATTTTTCATCTCTCTCTCTCTCTCGGCCTTAGAGGCCTTTTCTTCTCTTCACTGGTTCAGTAAAAACCGTGAGCTAGGAGGAAGCAAAGTTTGATTACAAAATTTAACAATAAAAAATTAATCATTACAACATTTAAATATACTTTTCCAATATAAGGAGGCTGTCTCTCTTATCTCAATGAGAGCATATAATTTTGGTTTATTGAGTGCTTTGCTATTACAAAAAAAAAAATCTTCCGTTTGTAAACTCGTAAAAAAAAAAAACTAATCATTCTAATCTCATCCACAAAAAAACAACTACTCGAAAATCCTCTCTCTGTCTAAAAATCACTCTATTATTCTTATTGTGTTCTTGAGATTTCGAGTAAAATAATTTTGGATTTGAGTATATCAATCGGTTTTATGTCAAATTGATTGAAATATAATATTTTTATGAACTTGTTTTATCATGGGGATGTCGAGACCGAATTTCTGCTAGTACAAATTTTGGACAAAACCGCAAAACGTCTTAAGAGAGCGATATAATATGTGACTCAACCCAGTTTCAGTTTTATTTTTCGTGATGAACGATAATATTATCCTTTTTGTAAATTGTTCCAACAATTTTAAGATAATTTATATCTGTCATGTCTGTTGTTTCTGCTAAGTCTTTTGAATTGGTTGTTGCTAATGTTGATCTAAACAAACCTTTCCGTTTTATGGGATTTTATTTTAAGAGATGGAGATTATAAGTGCTATTTTTCTTAACAATTAAAAAACTAGCTTCTCTTTGTACTTCAGAAAAATATGTTTTACCCAATGACCTTACTGTTGGCCAGATTAGGGAACATGATAACTGGATAGAATATGACTTTTTATTCAAAAATTTTATATTTAATGTGTAACATCCCTGATCCATAAGATGTTATCGGCATGGAATAGGTCGTACTATCCCCCTGAGCCACTGACTTTCTAATTGTGAAACTCATCTCATGTATAACTCATGCACGAGACCATTGCCCAACTTATCATCATAAATACATAATGCTTTTTCACTAAATACTCAAATTCATTTCACATCTTAACTTTAATAATGAACACTTATAACTCTTTTGCATGTGTATGCTTTACTTAACCAATTATATATTACTTGACATCCTCTGACAGTGACTGTACTGAACTCTGACTTGACCTGGTGGACCAAACTCTTGAATGACTATCATTAGTATCCATCCCCTCGAGCTCATCCTCCGGGAATACCTGTAAAAAACAGAAACTAGGAGTGAGGGTTAGACCGTTTGTACGATCTAAGTGAGTGGACGATTTAAAACAAAAACTGAAATACTATTATGAAAATACTTGATTCTAAAACCAAAATTCTCCCAAGTAACAGTCTTATATGAAAAGTCTTTTCTTTTCTGAAAAATCTGAACTCTTTTTCTAAAAATCTTATCTAAAAATTCTTTTTGTAAAAGTTCTAGAAGTCTCTTATAAAACTGTTGTTTCTGGAAATTTTTCTTTCTAGAAAATCTATCTCTGGAAAACTAACTCTAAAATATGTATCTAAAAACTGTTTCTGAAAATTGATATTTGTCTCTGAAAACCTTACGTATGTGGGAGTTATGCATCGCCCCCTCATACGCCTAACTAGAGCCAGGAGTGAAAATCCATGACTTTGAGGCGTTACGTATCGTCATCCCCCAAAGAATGCCACTCATGTGTCTGAAACTAGTGGTCTTGGAGCGTTATGTATCGCGGTCCCCCAATCCACTGAACTAGAAATGAGGGTGCGGATCTTTGCTACCCTCCAAGCTCTGAAACTAGGATCTAGAGGCATCTGTCATCCATAGTCCTCAACTAGGATCCGGGGGTATTACGTATCGCTGTCCCTCAGTCTTATGTGCACATGTCCTCTCCGTTAATTCCATATCGGTGGGTTTTTCCTCCATGCCTCGGAAATCATAAATCATACTTTGAAAATATCTCTTTTTCTAAATCATTTCTCAATATATGCTCAATCAAAATATTATTAAAAGTGAACTTAGGCTAACGCTTTAAAAACGAGAAAGTAAGTTTGATATTTAAAATAGTCATCATATAAAATCAACTTAAGAAAAGCATGTCCACTCACTAATTTGAAATCTGACTGACATTACTCACTTGCTGAAGGAAACTCCAATTCCTATAATGATCTATAATTGATAACCTTGATTAGAAAGTGGACTGAGGAATATTTTCCGAATTAAACTAAATTTATTCACTCAAACACTTTTATTGTGATTTCAAGGAAAATCGTACTTATATTGAGCGTTCATTTGGCCATTGGATATTGTTAACGACCATCTCCACCAATAGAGCATAAACATCTTCAGTAGTTTTCTTAAACAGGGTTCCTCCAGCAGCTACATCGATCATGTGTTAGAGTTTGTACTTGGAGCGCCAATCTGGAATATGTAGAGTACATTATATTTTATTATTTATTAATAAAATAACTACATTTTCATTTCAAGCCCTATTAATGGTATTTTCATTATGCATATTAAATTGATGTATATATATGCTAAGAATGACATCGACCTTAGAATAGTCATGTAGTAATACTGGACACTAGGTGGTCCGATATTTCGATAAGTATTACTATTATAAATTATTTTAAAATGTATATATATTCCTAGTTGTTGGTTCGAATTCATATAACTTATAAGACTAGCACATGTCGTCTATTGGAATTGGAGTTCCAATGGTTTAACCTGATGTACTCATGAGCTTTGGAAACTCGTATAGATATGTGGTTATTGATTGGACCGAATACTGAATGACTCACAAATGATTCCTAATAGTTGAAAGTACACACACCATCAATAGAAATCTTCTCGAGTTGAGTAGCTTATGTGATCCTATTGTTGGACAATTATGACCCATATCGTCACTATTTGTACAGATCATGGTGTTGTTGTACAAATTAACTATGTGACAAAGGAGATTGCTCTCTTATCATTTGCGATTAGATCATATAGATGTATAAATGATAGGAGGTCCTTATGATTAGTTCCTAGATTGAGATGATATGAGACAATATCAATCCACGAAGGTATAATCATTAAATATCCCTAGTCAGAGTATTACACTTGTGCGTAAAAGACTAGTATTACACTTGTGCGCGTTGTGAGGGCACAATAGCATAGTTCTCATATATTTGGGTATTGGATACTCATGCAAGTGTAATAGGAGGTTGTGTTTTACCGATGGTACGGAAAATAGCTTCGCTCTGGATAGACCCCCTCAGAATTCCATTGGTAGTATGACTATGTGTCTATGGAAGTCCGAAATCAGGGTAGGTGTATTTGGTCTTAACCTGAGACTTGCACCGCTAATACTTGTGACAATCAATATACTTTGGTTTTAGTCGTCCAGGGCTTTAACAAGTTCTGTGTACGCCTCTACTTGGTATATTGAGAATTGTAGTATATTAGGTGTGATGTCAAGACGGAAGTATCACTCCAGTCATAATGGAGATAATGTCACGTAGGATGCGGTACTAGTACTCTTATATGCTGCAGATATCGGGATATTGTGACTAGGTCATGTATATCCGATTATACAGACTAGTTACCAGACATCCGAATTGGGTAGGCATGGCGCTTTGCTAGAAGCCAACCTTATCTTGTAAATCGGTCAAACGTAGTACTGGGTACGTACGTATTTAGATAGTCCGATAACCGTATTTACTCCCAACATATCCGGGGATCTCATGGGTCGCTTCCCGAAGATTCACCGATGATGTATGACTCACACTTTAATTAATCTGGGATTAATTAGTAGAGAGAGAAAATTAATCTGGGATTAATTACAGAGATATTTTATCTAGGATAAAATATCATTTTAAGAGAGAGAACGATTAATTTGGAATTTATCGATAAATTAATATATTCGATATATTAAACGAAATTGGATTTCGACGCGGAATTAAAATTAGATTTTAATTCGGGCGAACGAGTTAATTTAGAATTAATTCATTAGCGACGTGAATAGTAATTATGCTAGGCATGATTATTTAATTAAATTAGATTTAATTACGACGCAACGAAAAATTTGTTAATTTGGAATTAGTGAACCCGAGCCCGGGATTATTTGCGAGCGCATTCGCATTTCAAATTCGAGTACGGCACGCAAGTCAAATCAAGCGTCAAATCGCTAGTCACTTCCAGTGTTAAATCATTAGTCACTTTGAGTGATGTGACTACTTGTCATTTGATTGATGGATTGATGTGAATAGTGATGTGAATAGTTCCTGGAAGTTGGTATGGCTTTTAATCATTTGACTTTTTGAAAGCAAATTTAATATATCTTTATTTGATTTTTTGAAAATCAAAGAAGTGTATAGCATACACCTTTTGCCAACAACTTAACACCACTCTCTCTTCACCATTTTTCATCTCTCTCTCTTTCTCGGCCTTAGTGGCATTTTCTTCTCTTCACTGGTTCAGTAAAAACCGTGAGCTAGGAGGAAGCAAAGTTTGATTTTTGTTACAAAATCAAGGTGCTAGCACACTTAAAATGAGTACATACAAACGTGATAGGGAACTAACATTATGAGCATGGAATCACCATCATCAAAAGCTTGGAGCAACAATGGAGGACCATGGCCGAAATTTTGAGGACCCAAAACAGTCCACTGCCGAGCCACTCTAAGAGGGATCTTCAAGTTTTTGTTCTTCGTCGCATCGCTCAACCGATCATTGTGAGTATTCCGCAACTCCTTGATGTATTCGCACTTGTTTCTTGCTTGTTAATCGATCCTCGGGACTTAGAGATTTCCCAACACCTTTGACTATACGATAACATTAATTTTGTGTGAGATCTTTCATACTTTGATGCCATGTATATTAGAAACATTTAATGGTCTGGCCTATAGATGTTCGTTGGGTGTGGACCTATGCACTCGTTAATCAAGTACGAATCAAGATAGGATCCGTCGGTCCGTATGTGTACCATAAAAGATTTAGATATCCATGTGACTAAGTCATGATTCTTAAGACGTTGGCCAAAGCTGATCACTTAGGGTGGATCACATCAGTTGTAAAGAATTATGGACATATCGACATGAGATGTGCGCCTTGAAAACTTGACGGTGTATACTATGTTTCCTAAGCACAACTCGCTACGACAGAGGAATTGATAAACATATGTGATGACCTCGACTTGTATAGTTTAGAAAGATCGTTCATTTTTTTTAACGGAGGTGGTCGAATTGCGTACATATTAGCTAGGTTTATATGACGAACGTGTCTGAACTTAGAGAGTCCCAATATGAAGTGTACTCATTGAGTACTTGGGTAACCCGTTATTTTTTTATAAAATATAATATTCGATATTATAATTACCATCTAAAATAATCAAGTGTTATTAGATAACATGGTTGCTTACTTTGACCTAATTGAATTAATTGGATTAATTCAAGATTTACACAAGGACTTTGTCATAATTTCATAATTACTATACCATTTGAGGATATTATGGTAATTATAAGTATGTAATTATATGTGTATTTGGCTTGATTTAATTGGATTAAATCAAAGTGAAAGAAATGTAACTAATTCTTTAATTACGATTTATCTTGATTTAATTGGATTAAATCAAAGTGGTAGACAAAAGTGATTAGTCACACCTAATTCTACATATTTGTAAAAATTAGATTAAGCCCACATAAAAGTTTATTAGAACTTTTAATAATTAAAAAATTACCTAAGTTTTGCTATAAATAACAAGCTTGAGGAAGATTTTAATTAAGAATGTGTCAGTTAAGTACAAGCAATTCTTGGAGAAATTAGCCTAAGTTAGTGCAATGTTTAGAGAAGCTTTGTGAGATCTCTACAACAGTTCATTTAAGAGAAATCAAGATTGGATCTTGGAGTGAAGCTTGCTTGCATTGGAATTAAGATTGGATCTTGGAGTCAAGCTTGTTAAACCTTGGAAGTTCTCCAACAATTTCAACAAGGAGAAGAAGATTGGATCTTTGTATCAAGCTTATTAGATAATGTTTGATCTTATCTGAAGCTATATTCTTCATTAGTGATTTTTCATTACTAAGACATATAGTGATGAATTATGTATTGTATGCATAATTACATAGTTTAAAGTTGAAATTAGGCAAATGAATTATATAGGATGCTTTGGAAGTATAAACACAATTTACTTGTACTTGGGTCAAAATATCTATGTTAGACATAGACATAAAAGTAGAGTTTGGAACATTAGATTAAAGCTTAGAGCTATGGCTACCATTCTAGAATCACTTGACCATCTTTTGGTGACCTAAAAATATTCATGAGTCATTTCATTGTGGGATTCTATTTTGGGTTGTATTTTGATTCAAAGAAATGCATATATATGTATATTTAGCATATATATATATATATATATATATATCTTTGTTGTATAACATGTGTTGCAGTTGGTTTTAAAATTAAAATTATTTTGGGTGAGATTTTAAAAGTGTTTTCGGTTTTAAAATTAAAAAAAAATAAAAAATTTGCCCAGCCAAAAAGGCCGAGGCTAATGCGTTATAGCACTGCAACACAGCGCACCTTTCTGCGTAGCATGCTGCTTGCATAGCTTGGCCCAGGAAATCACATCCAACTTGTCCGGGTTTAACCCGATTAAATATTTCCGGACCTAGATTTATTTTTAATTTTTCCCTAAACACTTGAAAATGGAATATTGCATGTCATTAAATTTTAAAAAAATACACCCATGCTAGATATCCATGGGTTAGACCCACTTCCGCTGCGTTGGGCACCGATCTGACCCTAGAGGTTCCACATCTGCCTCAACAGAATGGTATCAGTAGCAAGACTTAACTACACAATACATGTTGCATGTTTGACATGTATTTGAATATACGCAATGAAAATTTTAATTTAATTATGCATAAGACATATTGGATATGTATTGCATGTTTTAAATTAAAATTTTGACCAAATTATATTAATGACTTGATTGTCATAAATCACTCGTGATAAGATGATTATTTTTATTTAAGTAATATTATTAGTAATGTTGGACCATTATTGAATGGTCTGTCTTATAAATATGAGGATGAATGAGTTCTTACTACTTATATCCAAGATTGTCATTAGTGTGAGGGTATCGGTGTTTGGAACTTAGATCACTCCGGTAAAATATTAGATGTAGCGTGATGAGTTAACGCAGTCACCCAATATTATCATTAATGTGAGGTGTATATATGAAGCTCATTAGTGCACATTGACAATTATACACTTAGAACACGTCTTATTCCAATATCATAATTAGTGTGAGGATAAGAAATAATTCAGGATCAAACAAGGAGTCACGAGGATGTGATTGACCTGTAAGGTCTACCTAATGAGTTTATAAATGCCAAGATCGTCATTAGTGTGAGGCTGAAGTAAATGTCATGGGATCCACTTCCCGCTATGAAATTTTGATAGTCAAATTTCTAATTTTTTGTTAAGAGAGATTACAGAATTACGTAAAGTAGTGGGACGGATCTAATAGATTTAAAATTCCATAATCAATTAGTATTTTTTTATATTGAAATGAAACATCTACTGCTAGTGTTTAAATGTTATCTTGTAGATAGCTGCCGCAAAATCATTAGTGTGACTTTTGGCTTCGATAAGGAGTCTTGAACTACTTAGAGTATGAGATGAATATCTACCTTGACTTAGAATCAGAACGATTGAGGTATGTTATCTCAATCCAATATTTGTCAAATTTATTTCTAATGTGCTTAGATAGTACATAGATGTACCAAATACTTGGATCATTATAAAAGCACTCAAGGAGTTGTTCGAAGAAAATCAAGAAATTGAGATATATCAGAGGTCTAAGGAATTACTTCATGTTACGCTCAAGGATAAAGAAGTAGTTAGCATTCATATTTTGAACATGATTGATGAGATCCGATATATGGAATGAAAGGACATAATGATAGATGATTGGCTCCAATATCTGATTTTTGTCTTCTTTACCCGATATATATGATGGCTTTATGATACATTCGATGGAAGCCACATGTGAAGAGATTCATAATATGCTACGCTAAGCAGAACATGATTTAATGAAAGAGAATCCCACTTTATACCTCCATGATGGAGCAAGCTCTTCGAAGATTTCTATGAAGTCTAAGAAGATTATAATGAGATATTAGAATAAAGATTCCAAGAAACAAACTGCCAAACCGCTTGTAGCTCGTGTGCATGTCTACATTGTAAGAAGTCTGGACACTGTGAGAAATATTATCCAGAGATGAAAGGAAAAGCAGTAACCTAGGTACGCTTTGTATTTTATCTATTATTGATATCTCAATATTCTTATAAGTAAATAGTCATTGGGTGCTAGACATCAGTAGTCTTACTCATATTTTCAACTCTATAAGAGTTTAAAAAAAGTCTAAACATAAGAGAGATCCAGCTTAGAGTTGGAAATGGTAAGATATTGGATGTCAAAGCCATAATAATAATTATTCTAGATCTATCTAATAAATGTAAATTAGATTTATATGACTGTTCCTGTGCTCTCTCTTAGATAATATCTTAACCGATATTAGATAAAGAAAGATAAAGAATAAATATTAAAGATGGTACTTTATGTTTATATGATAAAGACAATGTTCTTTATCTAACTGTCACTATGTTTTGGAAACATATAGAGATACATTTAATATAGAGAAAAATACAAGTAAAAGATCAGAATTAAATAATACTGAATCATGACATATGAGATTGGGATACATAGGTGGTAGACGTCTATGAAAATTGATTAAGGATAGTTTGATTAAAGATCTTACCTTAGATCTTTATCTGATTAGTGAGTTATATTTCCTAGGGAAAATGTCAAAGGCCCAATTTTTTACACCGTACTAAAATTGGAACTAATACACATCGATATGGGTAGTCCATTAAATCATACTTCTCATGTTATTTCTACATACTTCGTGACTTTCACAAATGTTAAGTCAAGATATGAATATATCTATAAATCAGAAACATTTGACAAGTTTAAAATATTTTGATACGAAGTAGTAAAACAAACCAGTAAATTCATTAAATGCCCTTGATTGAACAATGTGGTGAATTTATGGGCAATGAATTCATAAGTTATTTAAGGGAGAACTGAATTCTCATCCGATATAGCCCATAAGGAACTCCTTAACACAATGGTGTGTCTAAGCGTAGAAACATACTTTATTGGATATGGTGCGATGTAAGTGAGATATACAGATATTTTATATTACCTTGAGGGTTATGCTTAATTACTGCCACATACTTAATAGAGTTCCATCAAAGATTTTTCTACAACCTCATATTAGGTATGGCTCTGTAGAAATCCAAGTATGAGATTTTTAAAGGTTTGGGGTTATCCTACATACATTAGAGTTGCGCAGCGGGATAAACTAGTACCCATAGGGTATAAATAAAGGTTCGTTGGATATCCTGAGAAGTCCATGGGATATTAATTTTACAAATTCTGAGCAACAAAATTTATTTATCATTCGCTTTACCACTTTTCTTGAAATGGAAATTTTGAGGAAAAGTGAGAATTGAAGAAATATTGAACTTGATGAGTTTGATCCCAATAATAAGGAACTGCAGATAGAACATGAGATCCAACTAGGTGAAGGATCTATAACTCAGGTTCTACATATTGAATAAAATATCAATGCCTTCTAAGAGATTATTTTTAACATATGATGTGAGCTTTGATGTTGTCCTCTTGAAGGAAACAAGACTTGACTATGTATAAACAGATGATATTGGATATCGATTCGGGAAAATGAGAGGAATCCATGAAGTCCGAGATGGATTCTATGTTTGAAAATCAAAGTCTGAGACTTAGTTGAATTCCCTGAAGTAGTTAAACCTATTGATTGTACATGGGTTTATAAAAGGAAGCGAGGGCCTGATGGAAAGGTTGAAACCTTTAAGGCTCGACTGGTAGCGAAAGGTTACACTCAATGTCCTAGGATTGACTATGAGGAAACTTTTTCAGCAGTAGCCATGCTAAAATCTATTAGGATTCTTCTAAGTCTTTGCTACATATAATGAGATACGACAGATGAATGTGAGAACCGCTTTCCTAAAGGATTCCTCTAGGAGAATATCTATGTAGAACAATGTAACATCCCACCTAGGCCAGGATGCTACCGGCAGGAGACAGGCTAACCCTACCTCCATAAGCCTCTAATTCTGATGAAATTTCGGCATGATGTATTCGTAACATCACGCAACCTCGCTTATAGCCAGCACCATGAGACAACCTGTTCAAACAAACTCAACAAATATGCAAACTCAATAAGCCTCGGGGCTGAACTCAATGAACAAAAGTAAAACACTTGGCCTCCGGCCAGAACTCAAAATAAAACTAAATAATTACTTAACTTTTGCATAAGAGATACAAATACAAGGGCCGTGAGGACCCATAACTCGACCCAGGACTCAAAATGCTTTTGACTGCAGTTGGGGCGATCCACTGTCTTCAAAGTCTTCACTGAAATCCTGCTGGTTCTAAATGACTGCAACTGACCTGAAAAACTACAAACTGATACGGTGTGAGTCATAATGACTCAGTAAGTAACCATGCAAAAATCCATGAAGTCTGAATTAATTATATATTTCCTAACCGTTCCACAAACATGTTACTTTAACTGATCATCAGATACTACTCTTATTTGCTATTTACTTACCAACATTTGAAAACTATAGGTAAATTTATATGTTAAGTTCCTTTGTCAAAATTATATAAGACCCTTCATGCTTTTATAACCATTACCTTTAAACTTATTCTGAAAACTTACATATGAATACACTAATGCTTTCATGCATAATATCGACTATATGCATTTACAAATGAATACATGAGTCATATGCATGACTTGTAACTGTACACTACTTTAACATGTTAAGCTTTTAGAAAATACTTTCTGAAAACTATTTTGAAGAACCCTTTTTCTAAAAGTTTCTTTCTAAAAACTCTTTATTGAAAACTTTACTTTACTTTCTCTTTCTGGAAAAGCTCTTTCTGAAAACTGTATCTGAAGACTGAAAGCTACACTTGAAAATTGGGATCTGTATCTAAAAACTGAAAACTGTATCTTAAAGCTGTAAACTGTATCTGAAAACTGAAAACTGAAAATATTCAATACCCAGGACAACAGCTCAACTGCGGCATCTATGAGGCGGTGGTGCCCTAAGTCCAAGACAACAGCTCAACTGGCAACGTAGAGCTCTACACCCAAGACAATAGCTCAACTGACAGTGTAGCCACCACTAGGGACCAGGTATACGATCCTAAGTCACCATCATGGCCCCACATGTGCACATGTTCTCTGAAACCGTCAATTCCAACTGTAATAGTTACATACTGGAGTGAGATTTTACCTCATGCCCCGAAAACCATAAAACCATGATATGGATCTCAAAACTGTATAAACTTTTCTAAAAACCTCTCTTTTAAAAAATATCTGTTACTTTTTGTAAGCCATTTTGAATTTCAAAACTCTTTTCGTTTTATCATGTATGTATATGGATATGATCATGCACTCCCTTAGTCTAATGATTTATGCATGTTCATTTCTAATACTTACTTTTACTCCAGTCATGCTTAATTATATGCTGATTCCATACTACCACATATGTTCATGCATATGTTCATGCACGTGTTTATGCATATATACAAAGTAATGAAATATGTATTCTACCTTATATGCTTACATCTTGAATCGTCTCACATTCTATATATTTATACTATTCTCAGGATACTTATACACATTTATACCATTATAACTTGGCTTACCTCTATAACTTACCATATTGATGGCTCACAAAACAATATAATGTATAATTTATTTTCATATACACAATTGATCATTATAATTAAATGTATGACTTAATATATATAAAAAGTTTACTTATTCATTCGTTCCTATTACTCTTTAATCATTTACAAGCATACTAGAACATCCATCTCAACAATAAGCTTAATTAGGCATTTTCTAAAATTATTAATTATACTTAAGTAGATACATACAAACAATATATACATGTACTTACTTATTTCTTCATGTAACCTATATGCTTTTGCTTATATGCGTATACATTCGTATTCTTGTTTTTGTATCATTCTACATACACTGAACATATACACTTACTACATACAAGCTTACTAACTACTTCATGCAACTTACCTTATGTTTTATACTCTTATGCTTATCTGTATTTGTACTTGTGTTCTTGTTTTGTATCCTTCTATATGCATCAGAACATATATATTTCGTTTCCCTCCAATTTGTTATTCTTTAAACTTTAATCACATTCCCTAGGGTGTAGTTTCTACATCCCCCATACACAAGTCTTATTTAATTATAATCATAAACATAACATCATTCATATACTTTATCTATCTATATACATATAACACACTGGTTTATACCTAGATATGCAGCTCTTTACTCTCGTATGCTCATGATTATCTTTACTCATACATCTACTTATTTCTTCTACATTCTTCTTTATATATATACACGTATATCTATACAAATGTATTTTTGTTTCATGCATATAATTATAAACAACTTTATTATATTGCTAGTTTTGGACATTGTTAAATCTATCAAGGGCTTACAGTTTGAGATAATTACCTGGCTAGGCGGACACTCCTAATCCGGTCTGATCTGTCAAAACAAATCACAACATCCGTCAAAAACGCTATTTGCGGAATTTTCTACTCATCTATAATAAACTTTGGACTTTCTCGGAATACACAAATCCTCTCTGATTCTACGGTACAAACTTCATTACTCTAATACTTATCTTTCTATACTATATCAACTAGCTGGATAGCCTAGATTCTCGTTTTACGCATTTGTGGTAAAACTTACGGAAAAGTTTCCGCAAATGCTACGGAAGGGTCTCGAACCCTCCGAACTAATCTGGAATTACTCAATTACCCTCACAATTTCATATTTATGCCATAATCAAAATTACGGTCATCTACGCTCAATCGCGCGAGAAACTTCATTTTACTGGAAACTCTCTAATTCTACCGGATCGATCATATCTCATCCGATTCTCCGCGGATTCTACCATATTTATCGTTTTAACACATTATATCATATTCAATTCATTTCATGCAAATTCGTTACACTACGAAACTACCGGAAACATCTGAATATAAATTGATATACTTAAAAATAATAAAATCTAAACGGAGAGTCGTACCGAAATTCCGAGGCCATATTCGGACTCCCATCGGCCATACGAACGTGCTGGTGTGATCGGAATTTCGATCGGAGCTACTTTTCATCGTGGGTTTACGATTCACCGTAGATTTCTTCCTCATTTCGCGAGCAACCAGCCGCTGTTCAGCAAATCCGATTCCGTACACTCGTAGTACTCGTCGAGCGCTTCAATTTGGTAGGTTGCTCGGGCCGTGAAACGAACCGATGAGCCGGATCCAACATACCCATCTGCGCGACCCAAACTCTCATCTCTCTGCCGACTCCGGCGTCCTAGGCGCCGACGCCAGCAGCCACTCACTTTTCCATCGCCGGACGATCAAAACCCTGCCGGTGCGCCGCCCCAGCTCCGACACCTCCCTCACCTCTCGCACGCGTGACGTGCCTTCTTTTTTTTTTTGATTCTGAAATAGGTTAATAATAAAAATAATTATATAAATATAAAATATCTATACCCATAAATTACCAAAATGCCCTCACTTATAAGGGCATTCTCGGAAATCATCAATTTTGAGTCCCTTCTGGCATGATTCTCGATAAGTATTCAATACAAAAGTTGTTCGTCTTGGAAAACGAGTCCTATGGTTCAAGGATCAACTCAATCGGAGCTCGTCTGCTAATTTTGTGGTGAAAACAGTAAAATTTAAGCGTAAAATAAAAATCGCGTAACTGACTTTTGATCCCACACGTTTTCCAAAGTGAAGAATATTCATAATATATCGTTCTAGCCCATATAACATCACTTGAACTCTTGCTATTCATTATTATCCTGATCCGAGGCTATAACATCATTCCGAGAATCCTCTATAACAGTACCGAAAATCTGGGATGTTACATTCACCCCTCCTTATAAAAATATCGTCCTCGAAATTTATCCGTCCTTATAACTGCTGATCCGAACCTGGTCGAATGTGCGGAAACTATCTTACTCTAAACTCCACTGGTATAACTTCTCTGTCTCAACTGTAAACTAATCACTATCTATAAACTAGGATCTCCAAGAGCTCATCTACTACTTTAAACTAACTATACTGGTCTGGTTCTCAACTCTGACTATGCTGATCTGATTCTTATCTCTGGCTGTGCTGTACTATTCTGGTTCTGATCTCAAGTCCTCTTGCCTCACAAGGGCCCTATACTGGCACTATCTCATTCTTACTAATTCTCTGATTAAAAAGGACGTAAAAGTACTAACTCAACTTAATCTCCTCCCATACGGAGATAGCTAATCTATGCACAACAAATGAGTCACCCATTGACTCATACTCAAGCAAGCAAAGCACTGAATAATATAATCAAATCACGTCAAATAATCATAAAAGATACATATAAAGACCTATGTGGTCTTTACCATACTGAAGACAATCTCGGACAGCTGGATCCCCACAATTGCAATCACTGACTTCTAAACCATACTACTGACTTCGACTCTTAAACCATGCTCTGATACCAACTTTGTAACATCCCACCTAGGCCAGGATGCTACCGGCAGGAGACAGGCTAACCTACCTCCATAAGCCTCTTATTCTGACGAAATTTCGGCATGATGTATTCGTATCATCACGCAACCTCGCTTATAGCCAGCACCATGAGACAACCTGCTCAAACAAACTCAACAAATATGCAGACTCACTAGGCCTCAGGCCTGAACTCAATGAAAAAAAGTAAAACACTTGGCCTCCGGCCAGAACTCAAAATAAAACTATATAATTACTTAACTTTTACATAAGAGATGCAAATATATATACAAATACAAGGGCCGTGAGGACCCATAACTCGACCCAGGACTCAAAACTCTTTTGACAAGTTGGGGCGATCCACTGTCTTCAAAGTCTTCACTGAAATCCTGCTGGTTCTAAATGACTGCTACTGACCTGCAAAATTACAAACTGATAGCATGTGAGTCATAATGACTCAGTAAGTAACCATGCAAAAATCTATGAAGTCTGAATTAATTATCTATTTCCTAACCGTTTCATAAACATGTTACTTTAACTGATCATCAGATACTACTCTTACTTGCTATTTACTTACCAAACTCCTGAAAACTATAGGTAAATTTATATGTTAAGTTCCTTTGTCACAATTATATAAGACGCTTCATGCTTTTATAACCATTACCTTTAAAATATTCTGAAAACTTACATATGAATACACTAATGCTTTCATGCATAATATCGACTATATGCATTTACAAATGAATACATGAGTCATATGCATGACTTGTAACTGTACACTACTTTAACATGTTAAGCTTTTAGAAAATACTTTCTGAAAACTCTTTTGAAAAACCCTTTTTCTAAAAGTTTCTTTCTAAAAACTCTTTGTTGAAAACTTTACTTTATTTTCTCTTTCTGGAAAGCTCTTTCTGAAAACTGTATCTGAAGACTGAAAGCTACACTTGAAAACTGGGATCTGTATCTAAAAATTAAAAACTGTATCTTAAAGCTGTAAACTGTATCTGAAAACTGAAAATATTCAATGCCCAGGACAACAGCTCAACTGCGGCATCTATGAAAAACTGATGGTACTCGATGCCTAGGACAACAGCTCAACTACGGCATCTATGAGGCGGTGGTGCCCTACGTCCAAGACAACAGCTCAACTGACAACGTGGAGCTCTACACCCAGGACAACAGCTCAACTGGCAGTGTAGCCACCACTAGAGACCAGGCACACGATCCTAAGCCGCCATCCTAGCCCCACATGTACACATGTTCTCTATAACCATCAATTCCAACTGTAATAGTTACATATTGGAGTGAGGTTTTACCTCATGCCCCGAAAACCATAAAACCATGATATGGATCTCAAAACTGTATAAACTTTTCTAAAAACCTCTCTTTTAAAAAGATCTCTGTTACTTTTTGTAAAACCTTTTGAATTTCAAAACTCTTTTCGTTTTATCATGTATGTATATGGATATGATCATGCACTCCCTTAGTCTAATGATTTATGCATGTTTATTTCTAATACTTACTTTTACTCTAGTCATGCTTAATTATATGCTTCTTCCATACTACCACATATGTTAATGTATATGTTCATGCACGTGTTTATGCATATATACAAAGTAATGAACTATGTATTCTACCTTATATGCTTACATCTTGAATCGTCTCACATTCTATATATTTATACTATTCTCAGGATACTTATACACATTTATACCATTATAACTTGGCTTACCTCTATAACTTACCTTACTGATGGCGCACAAAACAATATAATGTATAATTTATTTTCATATACAAATTTGATCATTATAAATAAATGTATGACTTAATATATATAAAAAGTTTACTTATTCATTTGTTCCCATTACTCTTTAATCATTTACAAGCATACTAGAACATCCATCTCAACAATAAGCTCAATTAGGCATTTTCTAAAATTATTAATTATACTTAAGCAGATACATACAAACAATATATACATGTACTTACTTATTTCTTCATCT
Organism: Zanthoxylum bungeanum; assembly: GCA_019454045.1. NCBI lineage: Eukaryota > Viridiplantae > Streptophyta > Magnoliopsida > Sapindales > Rutaceae > Zanthoxylum > Zanthoxylum bungeanum. The sequence continues at coordinate 137,310 of SKCR01006513.1, forward strand.
AACCTACATACTTTTGCTTATACGCGTATACATTCATATTCTTGTTTTTGTATCATTCTACATACACTGAACATATACACTTACTACATACAAGCTTACTTACTACTTCATGCAATTACCTTATGTTTTATACTCTTATGCTTATCTGTATTTGTACTTGTGTTCTTGTTTTGTATCCTTCTATATGCATCAGAACATATATATTTCGTTCCCTCCAATTTGTTATTCTTTAAACTTTAATCACATTCCCTAGGGTGTAGTTTCTACATCCCCCATACACAAGTCTTATTTAATTATAATCATAAAATAACATCATTCATATACTTTATCTATCTATTTACATATAACACACTGGTTTATACCTAGATATGCAGCTCTTTACTCTCGTATGCTCATGCTTATCTTTACTCATACATCTGCTTATTTCTTCTACATTATTCTTTATATATATACACGTATATCTATACAAATGTATTTATGTTTCATGCATATAATTATAAACAACTTTATTATATTGCTAGTTTTGGACATTGCTAAATCTATCAAGGGATTACAGTATGAGATACTTACCTGGCTAGGCGGACACTCATAATCTCGGTCTGATCTGTCAAAAAACAATCACAACATCTGTCAAAACCGCTATTTGTGGAACTTTCTACTCATCTATAATAAACTTTGGACTTTCTCGGAATACACAAATCCTCTCTGATTCTACGGTACAAACTTCATTACTTTAATACTTATCTTTCTATACTATATCAACTAGATGGATAGCCTAGATTCTCGTTTTACGTGTTTGCGATTAAAACTTGCGGAAAAGTTTCCGTAAACGCTACGGAAGGGTCTCGAACCCTCTGAACTAATCCAGAATTACTCAATTACCCTCGCAATATCATATTTATGCCATAATCAAAATTACGGTCATCTACGCTCAATCGCGCGAGAAATTCCGTTTTACCGGAAACTCGCTAATTCTATCGGATCAATCATATCTCATCTATTCTTCCCGAATTCTACCATATTTATCGTTTTAACATATTATATCATATTCAATTCATTTCATGCAAATTCGTTACACTACGAAACTACCGGAAACATCCAAATATAAATCGATATACTTGAAAATGACAAAATCTAAACGGAGAGTCGTACCGAAATTCCGAGGCCATATTCGGACTCCCATCGGCCATACGAACGTGCTGGTGGGATCAGAATTTCGAACGGAGCTACTGTTCATCGTGGGTTTACTATTCATTGGGGCTTTCTTCCTCATTTCACGTGCAACCGGTTGTTGTTCGACAAATCTAATTCTGCACACTCGTAGTACTTGTCGAGGGCTTCGATTTGGTAGGTGGCTCGGGCCGTGAAACGAACCGACGAGCCGGATCCAACACACCCATGTGCGCGAACTAAACTCCCATCTCTCCGCCGACTCCGACGTCCCAGGCGCCGATGCCGGCCGCCACTCACTTCGCCATCGCAGGACGATCAAAACCCCGCCGGTGTGCCGCCCCAGCTCAGGCCAGATCATCATCGGCACCTCTATCTCCTTTCGCACGAGTGATGTGCCTTTTTTTTTTAATCTGAAATAGGTTAATAATAAAAATAATTATATAAATATAAAATATCTATACCCATAAATTACCAAAATGCCCTCACTTATAAGGGCATTATCGGAAATCTCCATTTTGAGGTCCTTCTGGCGTGATTCTCGATAAATGTTCAATACGAAAGTTGTTCGTCTCGGAAAAAAAAGAGTCTGACGGTTCAAGAATCAACTCAATCAGAGTTCGTCTGCTAATTTTTGGTCAAAACAGTAAAATTTACGCGTAAAATAAAAATCATGTAACTGATTTTGATCCCACACATTTTCCAACATGAAGAATATTCATAATATATCGTTCTAGCCCATATAAACATCACTTGAACTCTGCTCTTCATTATTATCCTGTTCCGAGGCTATAACATCGTTTCGGGAATCCTCTAGAACAGTACCGAAAATCTGGGATGTTACAAAACAACTAGAGAGTTTCGTATCCAATTAGACTTCAAACTTAGTTAGTAAGCTCCAGAAATCTATTTATGGACTTAAACAGACATCCCGAAGCTGAAATAGTCATTTCGATGAGATAATTAGATTATCCAATTCATCAAAAATGAGGAAGAATCATGTGTTTATAATAAAGTGAGTGGGAGCATGATAGTATTTTTTTTTTTTTTTTTTTTATATGTAGATGACATCCTTATCATGGGAAATGATATTGGACTGATGCAAAGTGTGAAAACCTATCTTTGTAAGAACTTCTCTATGAAAGATATTGGTGAAGCTTCTTATATACTAGGTATAAGGCTCTACTGTGATAGAGTTAGGAAACTTATAAGGCTGTTGCAATTGTCGTACATAGATAAGCTATTAGAAAGGTATCGTTTTACCAAGTGTAAGGCAGTAAATGTACCTTTTCGATATAGCATACATCTTTCAAAGAAAATAATACCTTGGACTGAGGAAGAGAAAGTTAGAACTTCTAACTTTCCATGTGCTTCTAGGAAGCATTATGTATGTTATGTATAAGACCTGACATCAGTTTTAGCGTTATTATGACTAGCCGATATCAATCTGATCCAGGTAATGATCATTGAACAACCATGAAACATATCCTGAAAAATCTTAAGAGTACAAGGATAAGTTTCTATTATATGGAGAAAATGAGCTATAATTTAAGGTTTATATAGACACAAACTTCCAAGGAGATCCAGATGATAGATAGTCTACAACCGGATACACACACACACCCCCCATTAATAATGGTGTAGTTAGTTGGCGATGTTCATAGCAAGACATAGTGGTCTTGAAGGTTCAAGGACTATACAATATAACAGACCCGCTTACTAAGGCCCTACCTCCTAATTTATTGATAAACATGTGGAGGAGATGAGACAGCGGTACCATATTGGCCCTAAGCAAGTGGGAGTTTATTGGTGTTAGTACTTCGAGCGCTAATCTGGAAAATGTATAGTACATTATATTTTATTAATTATTAATAAAATAACTACATTTTCATTTCAAACCCCATAAATGGTATTGTCATTATGCATATTAAATTGATGTATAAATATGCTAAGAATGACATCAACCTTAGAATAGTCATATAGTAATATTGGACACTAGGTGGTCCAACATGGTATAAGTATTACTATTATAAACTATTCTTAAAGTATATAAAATAACAATTTGATTAAAAATTAAAAGATTAATTTGTTTTGAAGTGATTGGAAATTTTTAAATTGGATTGTAATATAAAATAAATAACTGGGGTTAGAGGATTTACTTTTAATATTAAATTTAGAGATTTAACCTTATTATATTATATAAATTGTCATTATTACCCAATTAATTTATTTCAGGAATTAATTATGCCAAAATATATAAAACCAGTCATAAAAGAGGTGATAACGTTTACCTGTAACAAGTCCAATTAGGTACTCAATTATGCCAAATAAATAAAACCAGGTCAGAATTAAATTGAATGTTAATCATATTAAAAGCCTCACCCTTTACCCCAGCAAAATAAAATTAGCTACTTCATAATTTGAATAAAAACACACATGATTTTATTACTGAAAGAAAAAAATTACGAGAGCTTTTAAAAAAAAATAAAACACACAAGAGGTAGAAATCCATAAATTTTCAGATAAAACCACTGAAATCAGACTCAGGAAAATTAGGTGCAGAGCATCTCTATTTATAGACGTGCTCGAACCTCTTAATGCAATTGCATCCACCAAACATGGCATGTTTGGTGGGAGATGATAGAGAAAGATGATGGCAATCCACTTTCGATGGATTTCCATCATAATTTATTTATTTATTTTTTTAAATTTGACTTAAATAATTACATATAACACACTTTGGATCTTTCATCAATTTTGACCTTAAAAACTTCAGAATTAGAAAATCTTGTCAACAAAATTTAGATCTTTGAACATTCTTTCATTTGGAACTAGAATCACTTCAATCTAATATCAGATTAAAAAGTTATGGATACGAAAATTGCACAGGGTTGGAATTTCTTGTGCACTGTTAGAACACCACTTCAAGATTTTGGCTTCCAAAATCCAAATGTCATATCCAATTTTCTAAAATTATTTCACCTACATAAGAAGTAAAATCAAAATAAAAATATATAAAATATAAATTTAATTATTATACTAAATTAAGGGGATAAATAAAACTATAATTGTAAAATGATTGATTTTTCTTTTAATAAATATGTGTTTTTTAGTGTTCATCACCCCTCCCCCCCAACCAGCTTATTATTAGTCTATAGTAATTTAAGCGAAAAACTTTAAAAAGACATTCTTATCTCAATTGAAATTTTTTTTTTTGATCAAACAAGTAACTTCTCCTGTACTTTTTACCTTTTTTTTCCATATACATACATAAAACAAAGTATCAACCAATTCATTGTGCCCACAATATTCACAGATTTTGTTAGGAAAAAATTTAATATTTTTGTCCTAAAATTACACTAAAATTCATACTTTTTGGCAATGAAAGTTTATTTATAAATACAAAATATTTTTTTAATTAATAATAATACATCTTCAATCTTTCTAATGAGTTTTGGGCCAGTGACTCCCAAACCAGTTGGATTTAGGGCACTAGGTGTTAAGACATCCCTACAAACTTAATTGCTCAAATCTATGATATTAAAAAGAAAAATTGTCTGATTCTCTTTAACTCATGTAACGAACTTTGGGCTAGTGACTCTCAGACCAGATGGCCTTAGAGCACTAAGTGTTAAAACACCTATACAGATTTAATTGCTCGAGTTTGAGAGGTTATGAAATCAAACTTATTCACATTTTTTTACAAACTCAAGCTATACTGTTTCACGTGAACAATCACTGCTTACTAAGACAAGATGTCCAGTTACTAAGTAAAAAATTTATCATTTTTTTATTAAACTAAATCAGGCTCTACCTTTTTATGTGAACAATCATTGCTTGCTAAGACAAAATATTCGGTTACTAAGTAAAAGCATGATTATTTTTTTTTTTAAAAAAAAAACATAAATTTCACCGCCTTAGATTCTAATTCTAAAAAATTAGAAAATTGAATATTACAAAAATTGTCAATTACAACCTGCGATCATATGTTACGTGTTGTTGATAAACTTGTAAAATGAACATATGAAGATCAACTTAATCAATATTATGGAAAATTCATAAATTTAAATGATTCAGAAAGAAAGAAACAAAAATAACGTGTTACTAATTATTTTGAGATGCGTCTCAGGAGCAAAAACTCCTTACACAACCACCTCTGAACAACAATTCCACTTGATTGGTCAAAAATTTATTATTAGTTTGTGTGTTTTTTTTTACACACAAAAGAAAATCAACATAATATTTTTTCTTACCACAAAATAAAAACAAAGAAAATACAACATATATAAAAAAAAAAACTTTTTTATTTTATTTTATAAAACAACAACGCAAAAATAAAAATATTTTTTTTGAAAGAAAACACAAAATGAAAATAAAAAACTATCAAGTCAACTATCTCATCCCCCAACCAATTTAAGACATTGTCCCCAATATCCGAAAAAGAAGAAGTAGAGTTTAGAAAACACCATCTGTTCAGTATGAAATTGACACTTGAATCTATGAAATTTAAAAGAAAAAATTACAGATTAAGATTCAAGTCCACTCTTTACGCTTCTTGCCAAGTTCGTTACTAGTGTAACCCCTAGTAATCTTGAAAACTCTTATGGTATGAGACATATGATACATGATATAAATCATGTACGAAACACACACCAACACACACACACACACACACACACACCACACACACACACACACACACACACACACACACCACAGATATATATATATATAATATATATATATATATATATTCATGAAATGACTTTTTGGACATTCGGTAAAATCTTTGTAGTTCCGATACAGAATTTATTCCAAGATTAAATCCTGCAGCCCATGGTATTTGGGTAAACTCTGATTTTTATAAATATAATATCTTCAGAAAGCTAAGACCAATACCTACAACATTCATTTTGGATATTTTTTCCAAATTCGAATCAGAAATAGGTCAATAATACAGTTAAAAAATTGGATGAATAGTACATGTGGACCCAACTAGAGAATTCTAAAAATCTCTCAAAAGTTATGATTTTTTCATTTAAAAATTATGCAAATTAGCCAAGTCAGCCCTTATTATAAATAATCACACATCCCTAATTTTGAGAGAAAGAGGGAAACGTGAGAAAGAAGAAGGAAAAAAGTGGGAAGCCATGTTTTTCACCAAAACTAAAGAGGAAACAAATACAAATCCTCACATAACAAGCTAAAAAGAAGAATAGCAACCATAGGAGACTCGATGATGAAGGAAATCTAATGAGATGAGGTAAGGCCATCTTAACCCTTGCGACGATATAATGTTATGCTAGTATTGGTGGCATGTTAGTGATTTTATTAAGGTGGATAATCAACTACGAAATGAATTTAGTGAGGAATGATCCAAGTCTATTACCCACTAGACATGGAGCTAAGTTAAAAGTTATGCAATGGGATATTGCTTTAGCATGTATTAGTATTGATGTTTAAAAAATTGTATGCATAAAGATTGTAGTTTTGTGATGATGGTAGTGCATTTGGATAAGTTAGACAGTGGGAAGTTAATATTTGGGTCTAAAAATAGGTGAGCGTTACGACACTAACAGGCCAATGTCGCGACGCGTTACAAGATGATGGCCTTTATTTCAGTTTTATCGTGTGAATGTTGCAAACCTAACGCCTAACGTTACGATGCGAAATAGAGGAAGCTCTCTGTAGGCATTGCATTTTTGCATATCAGCCCGATGACGAGTCTCGTATGGAGGCACTACCTCTTTAGTCATGAAAGCCGCAGGAAACGGACGTTGGAGGGGGTAAAGTTGGAAAATGGAATTTTTTTGGATTTTATCTAAGTTGTTTAGCTTCGGTTGCTTGTTGGACTTCCGTTTCAAAGCTTACCTAAGGCCCAAAACCCCCACAGACCACCTACCAAACCCAAACCCAAACCAAACACAAAATACCCAAACCAAACCCAAGAAACCAAGCCCATGCCCAATGGATGGAGATTCAGGCCCATATCCTTTTTAGTTAGGTAGATACACATTTATCACATGCTAAAATCAAGTAAAATCCATTCCTAATTAGAAGAAATCTCCTAGATCACTTTCCTAATCAAATCCAATCACAATCCTAAATTATGAGATCTATTCCTTATGAAATAAAAATTAAGGAGATGTCACCATCAATAGAAATCCTATTCCTAATCGGATTAGGAAAGCATCCTCTCATTTGCCTATAAAAAGGACCCCTCTCTACCATTCACAACCCTAGCACACATATCTCACAAATCACGCCCAAGACACTCCCCTAAGTCCACTCTTGCACGCCTAAGCCTCCTCCAAGCTCTCCCATTGCCGCAAGTCCTCCAAGCCTTAAAGCCTTCACTGCCGTGAATCACCTTCTCATATTCCCTCCATTCACGCCAATCACCAATTGCACTGCCCTTTGCCGCACCTAAACCCTCTGTCATAGCCTTTAATCCACGCCCAAATCAACCTTAAAATAGCCCCAAACATTGCCCCAAAGTGCCGTAGATCAGCCCCACGCACAGCCCATCAATTCAAACCCAAACCGAGCCTAAAACACTCACTGTACTGCACTAAACTGCCGCACCTTACTGCCCCTGACCTGATCTATTTTTCTGTGATTTTAACCCATAAAACGTCCCTAAAATCACCTAAAAACTGCACCAAAAAACTGCACAAAGTTCCCCCTAAAAGCCCTTAAAACCGCAAGCCAGTTAGCCTCCAAAATCACCCAAAACAGTCCACCAAACGACCAAAATAGTGATCTGAAACGTAGCAGCGAAACAGCAGCGAAACGGACCTAAAACAACAGCCCAAATATCAAAACAATGAGGAAAGACGTTGAGTAGACAAATCGGAAAAGTATCGGATCAATCACCCTTCCAACGGACGTGTAACGCCCTTTCTTGGGACAACAAAAGAGGTTAGACCTGAGGGCACTTTTTACTTATCTTCTTTCGTTTTATTTTATTTATTTTAAAATATTATTGCATGAGAGTCATTTGAGGTATGATGTGATTGTTGGATGAGCGGGATATGTGTTTCCCTTTTGTGGTATATCGGATGGAAACCCGGACGTTAAATTCTGTAGCCGATTCCGAATGGACGGTAGTACGGTCTACACTCGGGATACAACACCACGTACCACTTAAGATATACATATCTCGTCTCATCCAAATTTGTATTTGAGCATGTTATAGTTTATAGGTTGTTTATTTGTTATTTGAGGCATGATTTAATTTAGTTTCGTTATTTAATTTCAAAGCATGATTACGTTATTTTTAGGCATGATATTTTGTTTAGTTCATGATTATGTTTGAATAATTATTCGTTTATTTTGATTTAATGGCTCAATATGCTCGATGCGTGATATTGCGTGTTTGTTGTTTAAAGACTTACTTTCAAGCATGCAAACTTAGAATAAGATTTATTTAGTGGGTGCACATTAGATCTAAGTGACCCTTGAGCATGATTGTTGAGTAGACTCGGTTGATTTATTGCACAAATTATATCAACACAAGTGATATAAGTAAGGGACCATTCTGAACCCAACGGTTTGAGGTATTCCCTTACGAGGGGTGAGTGCGGCCTTAAATCTTTGTCCCAGTTCACACTGGGTGGAGACTCCATTATTCTCCGGTTTAGTCCCTCGCGGGCTACTCCGTACTCCCACTAGACCGCGAGCCTAGAACAACATGCGTCGTCAAGTTCTGTGTCCTACAGTCTGGCGACTCCACTGGGGATAGAGAATCGGCCCCAAAATCATGTCTTGTGATGTGTATAATTTTTATTTTAATTGATCGTTTCTATAGTGGGTTGAGGGGGTTAATCAAAGGCTTTGTTAAAGCTAGGTGATGGTTGGGTGTCTTCCTTCATTCACTACCTTTCGAGGAAAAGCTGTGAATGCACCTAGATAATTGTTACCCGTAGCTTGTTGTGATAGACTAGTTTGGAGGACTCGTTGTTTATTCTTGTCACCAAGCGATAAGAGCCTAAGAGGCTTGGGTACTTAAGAGAGCCTCGCTCCACCCTCCCTTTTGGGAATCTACAATGGGAAATCCATTCGACAGTTAATCACACACCATAACTCAATGGCATGTATCGTAAGGTATAAAAAGGGTGCGCTCACTTGGTCGCTTGAACCCTTGAGTGGGGAGTCCTAGTTGTGGGCAAACCTTCGTCAGCGAGAGCCTTTGTCTGTGCCCCGTGAACCCACTCATGAACCTTAGCCATAAAGAACCAATAGAAGTTATTTATTATTAATATGGTGGACCGCCATCATTTGGATCCAGTTGGACCTTTTGTCAAAAGATTTGAACTTGTTGGGCCATTTAAACTGGGACGAGTTCATGTCCTTTGACAGTTGGGCCAAAAGCTTCTAAAATACCGGTGGGCCATTTTGTGAATGGGCCTCTTATTATTTGAAGTCATTTAGCCATATCATCACAAAGTGTAAACCTATTGGGCCTTTTCAACTAGGACAAGTTTGCACCGCGCAATGGTGTGATTGAATACTTTGAAATGATAATGGGCCAAATAGTTTAAGTTTTCTTTTTTATAATTTTATATATTACATGCATCGCACACATATACACTGACACATGGCCTTAAAAGAGGCAACATAGATTCTTGTTGGGTTAGAGAAGAGGGGAGATTAGTCAAAAGACCTTCAGCGAATATGAGCGAATCCGTCAACGAGGGATCTCGAATGGATCAGATGGAAGCAAACTTCACCAAGATGACCGAACAACTACAAGCTCTGACTACCGCCATGTCCAATATGGTTGTGCCCCGCGCTGCGGGAGAATCTGAGAACGAGAGGCGTGAGGGCCCGCCGAGTGGTTTGAATGATGATGCTCCGGCATTTGATGATGATATGGCCGAGTACGCTGCTGGGAGAATAGCCGGGACTCAGGCTGAAATGCAAAAGCTCCGTGACCAAATGGAAACGGTTACTCGGAAGCTGAAGGGAAAGAACGAGGACCTGTTGGATTATGATACAATGACTTTTGAGGACTAGTTGCCCGCCCACTTTAAGATGCTAGACATTGCTAAGTTTAACGGGAATGGAGACCCGAGGGTCCATTTGCGGCAGTATGTCTTAGTAATGAGTTCGGTGGGCCTCTCACAACGCCAGGTCCAAAAGATGTTCGGGATGTCGCTCGAGGGAGCTTCTGTGGTATGGTACCACAGTCTGGAGAAGAAGGTGAAGGAAGATTGGAGGGAATTGGCTGATGCCTTCTTGAAGTAGTATGTCACCGACCTGGAGATCGATCTGTCGCTCCGTGATCTGGAGAACATTAAGCAGAGGCCTGAAGAGAGTTTTAAAGAGTATGTGGACCGATGGAGAGGTCAGTTGTTGAAGATGGAGACTAGGCCTTCGGATAAGGATCAAATAAAGATGATTATCAAGGGAACCAAGCCCTTCATCTATAGTAAGTTACGGAGGATGACCTCGATGATTGCAAACTTTCGACAGTTGAGAGAAACTGTTATGGATATCGAGGAGGAAGAAGAAGAGAACATAAAGTTCTATAATCTGAACAGAAGAGCTGTTGGAGGATTCTCAGGAACCAGGCCTATTACCGCGGAGGTTGCGGCTATAAAGAATAAGCGTTTCTCTAACCTGGGCAGGCCCTTGTCCAAAGTGTTGGAAAAGCTAGTAAGGCAAGGACTGCTGAAGTCTTTGGAAACCAGACCACTCCCAAATCCTCCCCCATCAAACCTAGACATGAACCGTTACTGTCGTTTCCACCAACAGCATGGCCATGACACAGATAATTGCACCCGCCTTCGCCATGAAATCCAAGGCCTGATAGACTCCCAAAAAATTCCCGACCCAGAAAAAGGGCAACCAAACACTCACTGTAACCCCATACCCAATTATCACTTAGTTCCTCCACCTACTTACATGATCAACTCCGGCCTACCAAAAGACCTTGTCCTAAAAACCTTCGACCATCAAGCCTTTTTCCTGGGATCTGGGACAGTAATAGTGAAGGTGAGGAAGAGCAGAAGAAAGATTTCTGGAAGGATTTCTCGAGTAGTGATGAGGAGGAAGTAAAAGGCATGACCCGGAGCGGGCGTTTTTATAATGATGCTACTAAGAAAGGAAAGGAAGTCCTGGAGGAAGGCCGAGAAGTAGCCAAGAATACTAAGAAGGCCGATGGTGGTATACACTGCAGTAATTAAAGAAGACTCGGGCACATCTTGCATCTGGGAATTATTGTGTGCATCCAGAGAACACATGCGGGCTATGGTGGAATCCCTAAGTAAAATAGTAGTACCGAAAGATGCTAATCCGGCTATGTTTATGGGATCAGTGCAGAAGGAGACCCTACAGATAACCTTCTCTGATGAGGAGCTCCCGACCGAGGGGAGAAATCATAATAGGCCTCTTTTTATCCGAGCTGAAGTAATGGGAAAGCGGACCTCATGTGTAATGGTGGATGATGGCTCGTCCATCAATGTGTGCCCATTGAAAATTCTAACAAGACTGGGTATTAAGCCAACTAAGTTGAGTCCTTCTAGCATGACTATCAAAGCCTATGATGATAGCAAGCGAGGAGTCGAAGGTACTTTTACCGCGGTAGTCAAAGTTGGTCCAGTTGAAGATGAAGTGGAGTTTACTGTGCTGGATATCCCAGCCACTTTTGCCTTGTTGTTAGGAAGGCCCTAGTTCCATAAGCTTGGGGCGTGCCTTCTACTTTACATCAGATGATCAAGTTCCCTTATGACGGGAAAATTGTCACTATCCGAGCGAGGTGGATAATGCTGTAGCCACTTTGGAAATACAACCTTTCACAAAGTTCCAAGTGTCGGTGACTTTTGAGGAGTGGGTGGATACCAAGGTAGCCCGAATTATGGAGAAGATGAAATTTGAGCAAGGCAAGGTCGACACGCCAGCAGAGACTATTCAGCATGGCAGAGATACTCAGAAGGGCAGTTCGGAGGGTTGGGATACCGTTCTGATGAGGACAAGCCCAAGGCCAAGAAAAAAAGGGCTAAAACTGATGGAGTGCTTTGTAAAGGCCTCGGGGGTATCAAGGGGAACCCGAACCGGTGGAAGTCAATAGGATTGTGGTGCCCGAATTCGAGATTTTCCAGGATGTGCTTGGTGGAAAGCCGCTGGCGGAAAAAGTTGCAAAGAAAAAGGATGAGAAATGGGAGGAAGAACTCATGAAGCTGGAGACCCTAACACTCGAAGAAGAGAAGAAACCTGGGAAGGATCCTGTTGTAGAGGGAGAAATATCTGTAGAAGATGAGGATATTTTCCTTCCAGATTTGTTTGAGTGTACTCCTTTTGTTGTTGGCAATAAAGACAATAATTCTGCTTACTTGACTGAGTCTCCACTTTCTAACTTGCATGATCTGAGCTATTTGATATTAACTCTACCAAGACAAATACTTTTAACCTTGGAACACCCGAAAATCCCAATTGAGATTCTGATTGTGAGTGAAGTTACGCTGAAGAGCGAAAGATCGAAAGAATCTGGAAGAGGTGTTGGTAAAATATGCCAAAGTGTTTGCTTCATCTTACGAAGACATGCCTGGGGCCGATCGAAGTATAACCCAACATGCAATACCGACTTATCCAAACATGAGGGGTAAAGAAAAAGCTCCGAAGGATGAGACCCGAGTGGGCCGAAAAGGTCAGGGAAGAGGCAAGAAGCAAATGGACATGGGGTTTCTGGAAGAGTAGTAAAGTACCTCGAGTGGTTGGCCAATATCGTGTCTGTGCCAAAGAAAGATGGCAAAGTCAGAATATGTGTTAACTACAAAGATCTTAACAAGGCATGCCCAAAGGACGACTTTCTTTACCGCATATAGATGTACTCGTTGATAGTGCAGCTTTGTCTTCCATGTACTCATTTGCGTATGGGTTCTCGGGATACAACCAAGTGCTCATGGCCGAAGAAGATAAGCACAAGACTGCATTTGTCACAGAATGGGGCACTTATTGCTACAAGGTAATGCCATTTGGTCTTAAGAATGCCGGAGCCACGTATCAGCGGATGGCCACTACTTTGTTTCATGACCTCATGCATAAAGAGATTAAAGTGTACGTAGATGACATGATGGTGAAGTCACAAACGAGGGATGGGCACATCGATGCCTTAGAAAGTTCCTCGAGCGAGTTGATTAGACAATCTATGGTTGAATCCCAAGAAGTGTGTATTTGGAGTAACATCAGGAAAGTTGCTCGGCCATACAGTGGGAATGGGTGGATAGAGGTGGATCCCGAGAAGATCAAGGCTATTACATAAATGCCGGCACCAAAGACAGAGAAAGAAGTCAGAGCCTTCCTGGGAAAAATCCAGTATATTAGTCGGTTCATTGCCAAGCTGACGTCAGTATGTGAACCCATCTTCAAGCTGTTAAGGAAAGACCAACCGGTAAAGTGGAACGAGTAATGTCAGGAAGCCTTCGACAAGATCAGAGAGTATCTGGTGAAACCTCCTGTGTTGAAACCTCCGAGGTAAGGTAGACCTTTGGTGCTCTATTTGGCGATTGAACCCGAAGCACTGAGGGCGATGATGGTACAAGCCGATGAGACAGGAGTATAGTATGCTGTCTACTACCTCAGTAAGAAGCTGCTTCCGTACGAATCCCGCTATCAAGAAGTGGAGAAGATTTGTCTAGCAGTAGTATGGGCGTCCAGGAAACTGCGCCACTACTTCCAATCTTACAAGATCCAAGTGGTCGCAAAGGAGAATCCTTTGAAGTACTTGCATTCAGTGCCCTCGTTGGTTGGGAAGTTGGGTAGATGGTTAGTACTGCTGACTGAATTTGACATCGAGTATCTCACTTCAAAGGTAATCAAAGGGCGAGTCATGGCAGAATTCCTTGCCTTGCAACCTGTCGAAGGAGATCAGTATAAGTTTGAGTTCCCTGATGAGGAAATCCAGGGCGATAGTAGTCCAAGGATGGAAGATGTATTTTGACGGAGCAATGAATTGCAAAGGAGCAGGAATCGGTATTATAGTAATCGTAACCCCTGAGGGAGAGACCCTACCTATGGCCAAGAGGTTGACATTCGGAGTAACTAATAACATGGTTGAGTACGAAGCATGTGCATTCGGATTAACGGCATTGATAGTCTTGAGAGCTAAGAATGTGAAAGTCTATGGAGATTCAATATTGGTGATCCGACAGATGCAGGGAGAATAGGAGTTGAAAGAGGAACGGCTGAAGCCTTATTTGTTATACCTCAGAAATCTGACACACGCAATTCCTGACTGTAAGTTTCAGCATTTGCCGCGAGAAGAGAATCAGATGGCAGATGCATTGGCGACACTGGCCGTAACTTGGGAAAATCCAGAGAAGCTGGTAATGAGACCGCTTGTGTTGACAACGGCAAGCAAGCCAGTCTATGAGATTGAGAGGATATTGGAAGTAGAGGTCGATGACGGGAAGCCTTGGTACTATGATATTTAGAGGTATCTGGAACGAGGATAATTCCCGGAAGAAGCGAGTAGAAAAGACCGAGTAGCCATTCAGAAGTTGGCTTCTCAGTATGTGAGTTTGAAGGGTGAACTCTACAAAAGGTAGCAAATGGCATTCAGCTGAAGTGCTGAAGTGCTTGAACGGAGAAAAAGCTCAGAAGGTGATGGAAGAGGTACATGCTGGTGTGTGTGGGCCGCACATGAATAGATTGAACTTGTCCCTCAAGATTGTGAGACAGGCTTTTACTGGTCAACCATGGAAGCCGATTGCGCGAAGCTAGTGAAGCACTATCATGACTGTCAAGCACACAGTAATTTGAATCATCTACCGCATACAGAGTTGTATGGGTTGTCAGAACCATGGCCTTTCTCAGCTTGGGGAATAGATATGATCGGAGAGATTCGACCGAATGCATCGAATGGGCACCGTTTCATAGTAGTGGTCATGTACTACTTCTCGAAATGGGTGGAAGCAGAATCATTCCGTAATGTTACAGCAAAACAGATGGTGAAGTTTATAGCTCGGAATCTCATTTGCCGGTATGGTATGCCGCACCATGTGGTCACGGATAATGGAGTCCAATTTCAGGGAGGGACAAAGGCGATGCTACAGAGATATGGAATAGGCCATCATAAGTCCTCACCGTACAGGTCGCAGGCTAATGGGGCAGCCGAGGCAGCAAACAAGACGATAAAGATGATTTTGGTGAAGATGACAGAGAATTATAAAGATTGGGTTGATAAAACTGCCATATGCCTTGTGGGGGTATAGAACTTCTGTGAGAACAGCAACAGGAGCTACGCCTTACTCCTTGGTCTATGGAATGGAAGCGATACTGCCGGTGGAGGTTGAGATACAGTCCATGCGGGTACTAGCAGGAGCAGAATTTCCTGAACAGGAGTGGACCTCGCAGAGGTTTGAACAGTTGGGATTGATGGATGAGAAGAGGATGAAGTCCTTGCATCACATACAGATCTATCAGAAGAGGTTGGCCCGGGCATTCAATAAGAAGGTGCGTCCTACCAAGCTCAAGAAAGGTGATCTAATGCTTAAGCAATCGGAGCCGTCAACGACAGACCCGAGAGGGAAGTTCAGACCAAACTGGGAAGGACCATACATTGTTCAGAAGGTAATGGGAAATGGAGCAGTGAGACTGTCAGACTTGGAAGGGAACGAGTTCACCGAGCCAATCAATGTTGACATATTGAAGCTGTATTTTGCCTGAGGGACAGAAGACTGAATGGTCACCTGCAGAAGACCTAACCCAATGGGATAGGAAAACTCATGCATGCATGCATACATATAACCCATTATTTATTTCTTTTGTGTGTTTGTGTTTTTTGTTTTGTATTCACAAGTTTCGAAGAAGAGAAAGAGAAAGGAAGCGAAAGAAAAAGAAATCAAAGAACACAATGAAACGAGCGAATGACAGTATCGAATTTGGGGTAGTAATCCTAGGGCTGAGGTACACATCGGTGTTAAGATTCGGGGTAATAATCTGAGGGTTGAGGCCCATTTAAGTTTGAGTTTCGGGTATAGATCCCGGGGGCGAAGCCCACATTGTCAGCAAACAGAGAGGAAGAATTCCTGGAGTGAGTGAGTGAATGAGTGAAAAAAATGAGAAAGAAAAAGAGAGAGAGAGAGAGTGAGAGAGAAGTCTTTGATAAAT
Source organism: Zanthoxylum bungeanum (assembly GCA_019454045.1). Classification (NCBI taxonomy): domain Eukaryota; kingdom Viridiplantae; phylum Streptophyta; class Magnoliopsida; order Sapindales; family Rutaceae; genus Zanthoxylum; species Zanthoxylum bungeanum. The sequence continues at coordinate 153,594 of SKCR01006513.1, forward strand.
AGATGTATGTCCAGTGATGACATTGTGTTCTATAGGAAAGAAGCCTTAGAAACAATAAGTGCGAGAAGTGTTCTCCACCGGTATGCTGAGTAGATTGATCTTAATTAGACTCATGAAGCACTTGAATATGGGATCTCAACTGTGGAAGCCTGAGTGGTTGATGAGATGACCAGATGAATAGATGGTGGATCAGTGAATGACCGTTTGCTTGGATGTCCACCCTGGATTACGTACGCTACGATATATGATATGGTTGAGAAAGGAAAGAAAAGTCTCTATGACAAAAAGAAAAAAAGAAAAAAAAAACGATAAGCGTGAAGCTACCATGGGCGAGTATTAGGACCACCATGAGGAGAAATGCTACCTTAAAGGGTAGGTGTGCCAAGAAAAGAAAAAGAGAAAAGAAAAGAGAAAAAAGGAAAAAAGAGAGAAAAAAAGTGAAAAGAATGAAAAGAAAGAGACAAGAGCAAAATGTAAGAGACCATATCATGTTGAGTATACCGAAGTAATCACAGAATGTGATTAAGACATTCAGATTGGTTAGACCCACTGGACTGATTCTCATAGAAGAAATCGTTAAATTAGCTTGCTTCGGGAATAAGCTGTGAAAGATCTTTGGCAAAAACACACTAGGAGTCTAGTTCAGATCACCTATTCAGACGATCGGAGTTGAGCATATCGAGTACTTTGAAGATTCTCTGGCTTGACGTAAAAAGCATTCGTTGAGGACGAATATATATCTAGCTATCAAAGATTATCTTGAGAGAGGAAATGCAACATGCTAAAAGGAATCATTGAGCGTCAGCCCAGTTTCTGCCGAGTATGGCATTCTGGGAGCGAGGCTCACATTACATCAGATCAGCATTGCCGGGTATGGCATTCTGAGGTGAGGCCCAATTACATCAGATCAGCATTGCCGGGTATGGCATTCTGGGGGCGAGGCCCACATTACATCAGATCAGTTTAGTCCGGGAATGGACACACCGAGAATGGAAGCCGAGGAGAATGGCACTCCGAGAATGGAGATATAGTCTGGGAATGGACAAGTCCGGGAATGGACATGCCGAGAATGGCACGCCGGGAATGACTCCGAGAATGGAGATATAGTCCGGGAATGGACACGCCGAGAATGGCACTCCGGGAATGGAGATATAGTCTGGGAATGGACACGCCGAGAATGGCACTCCGGGAATGGAGATCAGTTCGGGAATGGACCACAACACGGTGACGGTTCGGGAATGGACCTCATCACACCACATATAGTAACACTCCAGGAATGGAGATCGGTTCAGGAATGGACCATAACACGGTGACGGTTCGGGAATGGACCTCATCACACAACATCACAGTAACACTCCGGGAATGGAGATCGGCTCGGGAATGGACCACATCACAGTGACGGTTCGAGAATGGACCTCATCACATCATCACATCAACGGTTCGGGAATGGACCAGGGGTCGAAGCACCCCAACATCATTTTTGCATTTTTACATATCAGCCCGATGACGAGTCGCGTATGAAGGCACTACCTCTTTAGTCATGAAAGCCGCGGGAAACAGACGTTGGAGGGGTAAAGTTGGAAAATAGAATTTTATTGGATTTTATCTAAGTTGTTTAGCTTCGGTTGCTTGTTGGACTTTCATTTCAAAGCTTACCTAAGGCCCAAAACCCCCCACATACCACCTACCAAACCCAAACCAAACACAAAATACCCAAACCAAACCCAAGAAACCAAGCCCACGCCCAATGGATGGAGATTCACGCCCATATCCTTTTTAGTTAGGTAGATACACATTTATCACATGCTAAAATCAAGTAAAATCCATTCCTAATTAGAAGAAATCTCCTAGATCCCTTTCCTAATCAAATCCAATCACAATCCTAAATTAGGAGATCTATTCCTTATGAAATACAAATTAAGGAGATGTCACCATCAATAGAAATCCTATTCCTAATCGGATTAGGAAAGCCTCCTCTCATTTACCTATAAAAAGGACCCCTCTCTACCATTCACAACCCTAGCACATATATCTCACAAATCACGCCCAAGACACTCCTCTAAGTCCTCTCTTGCACGCCTAAGCCTTCTCCAAGCTCTCTCATTTCCGCAAGTCCTCCAAGCCTTAAAGCCTTTGCTGCCGTGATTCACCTTCTCTTATTCCCTCCATTCACGCCAATCACCCATTGCACTGCCCTTTGCCGCACCTAAACCTTTAATCCAGGCCCAAATCAACCTTAAAACAGCCCCAAACATTGCCCCAAAGTGCCGCAGATCAGCCCCACACACAGCCCATCAATTCACGCCCAAACTTAGCCTAAAACACTCATTGTACTGCACTAAACTGCCGCACCTTACTGACCCTGACCTGATCTGTTTTTCTGTGATTTTAACCCATAAAACGGCCCTAAAATCACCAAAAAACTACACAAAGTTCCCCCTAAAAGCCCTTAAAACCGCAAGCCAATTAGCCTCCAAAATCACCCAAAACAGTCCACCAAACGACCAAAACAGTGACCTGAAATGTAGCAGCGAAACAGCAGCGAAACAGACCTAAAACAGCAGCCCAAGCATCAAAACAATGAGGAAAGATGTTGAGTAGACAAATCGGAAAAGTATCGGATCAATCACCCTTCCAACGGACGTGTAACGCCCTTTCTTGAGACGACAAAAGAGGTTAGACCTGAGGGCACCTTTTTACTTATCTTCTTTCGTTTTATTTTATTTATTTTAAAATATTATTGCATGAGAGTCGTTTGAGGTATGATGTGATTGTTGGATAAGCGGGATATGTGTTTCCTTTTTGTGGTATATCGGATGGAAACCCGGACGTAAATTCTGTAGCCGATTCCGAATGGATGGTAGTACGGTCTGTACTTGGGATACAACGCCATGTACCACTTAAGATACACATATCTCGTCTCATCCAAATTTGTATTTGAGCATGTTATAGTTTATAGGTTGTTTATTTGTTATTTGAGGCATGATTTAATTTAGTTTCGTTATTTAATTTCAAAACATGATTACGTTATTTTTAGGCATGATATTTTGTTTAGTTCATGATTATGTTTGAATAATTATTCGTTTATTTTGATTTAATGGCTCAATATGCTCGATGCGTGATATTGCGTGTTTGTTGTTTAAAGATTTACTTTCAAGCATGCAGCTTAGAATCAGATTTATTTAGTGGATGCACATTAGATCTAAGTGACCCTTGAGCATGATTGTTGAGTAGACTCGGTTGATTTATTGCGCAAATTATATCATCACAAGAGACATAAGTAATGGACCATTTCGAACCTAACGGTTTGAGGTCTTCCCTTGCGAGGGGTGAGTGCGGCCTTAAATCTTTGTCCCAGTTCACACTGGATGGCGACTCCATTATTCTCCGGTTAGTCCCCCGCGGGCTACTCCGTACTCCCACTAGGTCGCTAGCCTAGAACAGCATGCGTCGTCAAGTTTTGTGTCCTACACTCTCTATCTCAACCTACCCGTGTGAGTGTAGTGACGCGCAAAGCTCGGTATCATGACGCAAAATAGGGAAAGCTTTCTACCTTAGCCCTACCCGTGTGGGCGTTGCGACGCGTGACCAATTTCCAGAATCAGATTTAAACCTTTCAATTTCATCTTAGAATAGTGTTATCAAAGGGGCGCCTCAGGCGCGCCTAGGTAGAGGCGCCAACCATTGCGCCTGTAGGATTTCCAGGCGAGGCGACATGCATTAGGTGCGCGCCTAGGCGATGAGGCGCGCACCTGATTCTAATGAGTGAGGCGCTCCTTAAGCGCCTGATGCCAAAAATCTTTGTTTTTGACCTGATTTCTTCTATTAAAGCTCACTTTTTTTTTATTTACTTTTTTTGGTTTTTTAGCAAAGAGAGTTAAAAAAAGAAGAATAATAACAATAAATCTCATAATTTAACTTAATTTATTTACTTTTGACATGACTCTTAGATAATTTATTGGGATCGTTAAAAATTATAAGAAAAATTTATATTTTATAAAATACAAATGTTTGCCATAATATTTAATAATAGATCATACATTTATTATTTTTGGGGACATAATTTTAACCAAAAGGTTAAACCAGTCAATAAAAAAATTATACATAAGACAATATAAGTAAATATTAATATCTTAGTTATTATAGAAACTTAGTTATGAAAATAATGATGTATATAAATTTAATTGAGTGCAATAATTTATAAATATTTTGTCATAATTTAGTCAAAATATTAAAAAATACTCAAAACAAAATGATTAGAAGAATAAACATGTTCATCTTTCTAATTGAAAAATTATATCTACAAATATGCGCCCACATTCCTCAGGCGCGCGCCTAGGCTCCAGGACCTTTTGTGCCTCAGTGCGCCTTGCGCATTTAATAACACTGTCTTAGAATGTTAGAGGCCACCCTAAGGGTCTCATATTACCGTACCTACAAGCATTACATCATGTCACATACTAATAAATGTTCTGAAGTATATTTCAAGGTTTACATATAATTAAGTTTATCGATTATAGATCATCACAGGAACCGTAATTTCCTTTGGCAAAGTGAGTAATGCCAGCCAGATTCAGAATTTGTGAGTGGACCATTCTCTCAAATTGTGTTTACTTATATGTTTTTGAATCAAAATTTACTTTTGACCACTTTGGGCCTTAGTCAAGATTACTTTCTGTTGTATATTGAATGAGAAAGTTTTGAGAAATGATTTTCAAAGTTTTCGTTTTGTGATTTCTTGAGGAACGAGGGAAAAACCCACCTTAGTATGTAACTTGACTCAGATATGGAATTGATGGATACAGATATCGTGTGCATACACAGTTTAGGACTAGGGATGACTGATGCCCTTAGATCCCAGTTTTTGAGTTAGGATGGTAGCATAGATCCACCACTGGCTCCAGATTTATGGCTTGGGGGACGAAGAGACTTAACGCCCCAAGGCTGCAGATATTTGCATACGGGGGGATTACCTAAGCGCCATATTTTATTTATGGGGGATGTCGATACATAACGCCCCCATGCGCCAGATATACATATACATATTTTCTCAAATATGAAATTTTCGGATATAGATTTTTCAAAAATGGAATTTTAGAAACAGATTTCTAGAACCAGATGACTTTTATAAAATATTTTTCAAAAAAGATTTTTAGAAAGAGTTGAGTTTTCAGATAAAAAAGAGATTTCAGAAAAGAATGTTTTTCTGGGAGGATTTCTGTTTTTAGAACTTTGAATTTTTAGAAAGAATTCGTTTTCATTTTTAACCATCCACTCACTAGTTCATTCAAATTATCTAACCCCCCCATTCCCAATTTTTCTATTTTATAGGTTACCCAGAGGATGAGCTTGAAAGGACAGATACTGATAGCAGTCACTAGAGGGTTTGAGTTCACCAGGTTGAGTATAAAATTTCAGCATAGTCGGTGTCAAATAAAAGTTACCTGACATACATTATATAGTATCAGTCAGTGAGTGTGTTCATTATCAGAGTTGTAATGTAATGTATTATTGAGTACATTTATGAGAATTTGAGATGCATTTCCTTAATTTTTTAGTTAGGCAATGGTTGCTACGTGAGTTTATATTTCTAATGCGTTTAACATCATTGGTCATAGTTAGATGTTCATATGCTTAGGGGGATGGGATGGCCTATTCTTTGCCGGTAGCATTCTCCGAGGATGGAGGTGTTACGAAGATGGTATTAGAGCATGGTCTAGGGAGTCAGTGACTGTAATGGGTAGAGTGATGTGGTCTTGTATACGCAGTATATTGGGATACCCGTATGCGAGGCACTACCTCTTCAGTATCTGATCCATGAGTACGTCCTCAAGTCTTATAGACAGGTTAGTAAAATTCCCAAAGCTACTGAATCTTCTTCCTAATAAAGTAACCATAACCCTTATTCTAGCAGAAAATCCTTCTATGATTATCCTGGCTTATCAATAGAATTCAAGACAAGTTATGAGAACTTATAGTAAAGTTCTAAGAATAGTCACACAAAGAAGTGGGAAGAGAAAGGTATAAGAAAAGTAAAAAATATTATATAGATGTTTAAGCATCCAGAGCCAATAAGAGATAAAAATTCAGAAATAGATGATAAAGAAAACACTAGAACTTATAGTAGTAAGGAGAACTGAGTAAGCCTGAGCAATAATAAAATATGCTAAAGAAATTTGATTAAGATTCCTTCCTTCATACTAAGACTCTTTCCCTCATCAGAATATTCCTTCAAGTAGACCCAATAGCCTTAAGTACCTCATATAGATAGTAAGTTCCATGAGTAACGAGTGATAGGCAAAACGATAAATGAAGCAATAATTTAGGATTAGGCGTGGAAGTTCCAATAGATAAGAAATTCCAATAAGTGTGTAGATATTTTAGATCCCCAAACACAAGCCCGCAAGCAAATAAGTGAAGGTCGTAAATATAAATGACTAATTTCATTAACCTAAGAATTTGATAGATAAGGTCTCGATCAACCTAGATTCTCATCTCTCAGCAATACTAGTCAAAGAAACGGTCCTAACAGAGTCTATCTCATACCTACCTTACATTAGTAATAGGCTCTATTAGGACACAAAGTACCGGAACAAGGACGCCGACATCCATTGAGCTGTAGATTCTTGCCCCATCCTTTACTGACTCAGATAAAGATAACCATAAAGAAAGCCCAATATCTGAAAAATTGTATTTTGAGATAGGGATAGCTGACCTCAAGAAGTGGTTTACCTGGAAAGGAACCAATGAGGTATCTAAGGAAAGAAGAGAAAGAACCTGACATAAGTTAAGATGGCAAGTTTGAAGTACTAGAAAGAAACCTATAAGTCAGACTGATGTTAGTAGGAATCCTTCTGAGTTTAAATAGATAGACCCGTGAGGTTGGAGACATATAGGAATAACAGGGGTACCAGTATAGACAGTAAGATTAAATGGCATAGTTATAGCCAACAGCAAGGATAGAGAGCGGAAGTCTAGAAGAAGCCCTTAATAAGGAGTTACCACTATCCTCGGCAGTACAATCTAGAGCCAAGAGATAGAATATAGAAATAATAAAGAAAAATACGGGAAGTGACAAGAAAGTTTAGTACTTTCAGACACATAAATAATGTATCACGAAGGCACTAGCGTAATGGAAACCTTAATATAGTTGATAAAAAGTTATGGGACCCTAAGACATGAAGTAGTCGACCTAGGTCTCGACAGAACGAATGACAACTCTTCCTTCCAGTAGCCCCGACTCTAGTAATTATATAGACACCTAACCAGGCCATCACCGAGCTTAAGTAAATAACAGATCTATATGGAATGCATGTACTCACCCCTCAACTTACAGCCTAGTAAGGAGAAAAACCAGTAAAGAAGATTATTTGATAGAATAGAGATGACTAGATGGCCGAACCAATACGTTCACGGAACATAGATAAGAATCGTAAGATGACAATATTATATATGAGATATAATAGTTTGAAGTCACAATAAGTCAAGCTAAATCTAGAAGTCATCGTAGAACTGGAAGCCCTTAAAAGAGAAAACGCTTAAAAGAGCGAAGGAACTAGAGAGAACGGTTTTCAGGAATATAATGTATGAATTATAAATAGCCTCATTGTACTGGGATCAAAGAATTAGTAGGAGAATAACACCTGAGCCAATTTTTTTAGTAGAAATGCCCTAAGTGATCGAAGTTGATGGAGTTCCAAAATGAGTAAAGATGTAAGGAGTTCAATGAACTGAGATAAGGGGGAAATCTAAGTAACAGGGTAAACTTCATAAGAAGGAATAACAAAAGGGAGTATAGTAGGACTTTCAGAGAGAGTGACCCTTAAGAAGGTTCTTAGTAAAATTTAATAAGATCAATAGACGGAAAATGGTCATAAGTATTATTGAAGGAAATAATTTAGATAATACATAATAGAAATACCTTAGTATAGAAGCCAACACCAATAAACACAGGAGGCCTAGGCTTATAGATGAGCACCACGTGCAAATATAACGTGGGTAACTAGTGAGATCACCACAATCGAAAAGGCTTCAGGACCAAACCCCACCCTCCCAACCCTCATGATACAACATCAGCAAAGATGGACCTCGATGATTACCTCAAGACACTCCTAGGAAAAAGTGAATGCGAAGTGGAAGAAGATCGAAACATAAAACCTTCAGACTTTGTACAAGAGCAGAATCGAAGAGGAAGATAGCTCTAAGTAAAAGATTTAGGAAAGAAGTTATCTAGATAGAGTGATTACAAAAGAACCAGCATTAGATATAACTAAGGATATGTAAAAGAAGACATCCTTTGGATAAGGAGACAGAGACATAGACCACAAAAGTTCCCGACGTAAATTAAAGCAGAAAAGAATACAAAGGGAAACAAGTAAAATGTTTGAAGGGGAACTATTTAGATAAGACTACAATAGAAAAAAAAACTAGATAAATAATGACAGAGGTGTATAAGTGCTAAGATAGACTTACGATGGTTGAGTTCAGGAGTATTACGGAACAGTAACCTTTCTTAGCGTCAAGATAAGATTGGAATTCCATTAGATAGGAAACGGAAGGGAAGCGATGAGTATAACCTATAAGTTTCCATGCAATGTACTTAGCTAAAAAATAGGGAAAAGTACGACTTGGAACAAATTTATTAAAGTATAGTATAGAAACAACCAAAGAAACTAGGTATACAAATAATGTCGAGATGAGGGCAACACCTGATAGATATTCTTAACTGCAATCGGGCTGAGAGAACAAGCTAGTGTAAAGGAAAGTTAACCAGATTAATAATAGCAACGAATTTAAAAGTATGAAAAGAGTATGAACAGTAACCTGAACCAAGTCGCTAGTGTCAATGTTAACAGTAAGGATTAATATTTTGGAGTTGAATATCAGAAAACTTCAATGATAGACTTAGAGCATGTAGATAAATTGATCATAAATTATAAGGTCATAAGTCCCACAAATAGGTAGAGATAGAAGAATTTAGAGAACAGAGCTGATAAGCAGTTGAAGCTTAGTAAAGAGAAAATATAGAGTTAAATAGCTAAATTATGAGAATGAAAGCTAGAATTAGATCAAGTATGTGGCGTTAAGTAACTACTTAGTAAGGTTATTTTTTTTACTTTTACACCTAAAATGAGAGTAAAATAAGGAAAATCTTAACCATAGAAAGCACTAGTACTTATAGATATTCGGAAGTAACAACTAAGAAGAAAGTGTAAATGTGATACAATAACCGTGAAGGGTAACATAGCCCTAAGTGATATCTATAAATTAATATTATCATGGCAAGAGATATAAGATGTTTCAAACATGAATGAAACTGAGGTGTATGGAACGACATGCCACAGATATAGTGTTAATTTAAGAACTAATAGCTCACGCAGAGAATAAAGTTGGAGAATATGGAGTATAAACTAGAAGTCTAGAAATGGGGTTTCTTTGATGCATGGACATAGTTATAACCTGAAAGTAGTATTATGTACTTAGTATAAGTTTCATGAAATGAGAACGAGGAATTATCTCAGTCAAGAATTCAAAGAATTATTCACTAGAGCCTACGAACTTTGGAGTCTAATGTGCAAGCACGGCAAGAGAGGTATTGTACATAAATCAGATGTTAAGAAAAAATTGAATAGAGTATATAAGTATAAGAGATTCCCAGAAATCATAATATTGAGTTCTTGAGTAGAATAGCAAAAGCAAGTAAAAAAAGATAAAAGTAATAGAGACCAGATATCTTCAAACAAAAATCAATCTAAAAAGGTTCAACGTTAGAAGGGATTAGATGACGAATCCTATTTAGGGGGATGGGAGTTTCTAACACCCCGATAATCTTACCGGCTATTACTTTATGGGACACATGATACATGATATAAATCATGTACGAACAAGTATACATTCATGAAATTACTTTTTGGACATTCGAAAAAATCTTTGTAGTTCCGATAGGGAATTTATTCCAAGATTAAATCCAGATAGCTCGTGGTATTTAGATCGTAATATTTTCATAAGAACTCTAATTTTTATAAATTTTACAACTTCAAAAAGTTCAGACAAAGACCTGCAACTTTCGTGTTGGATATTTTTTCAATTTCGAATCAGAAACAAGTCAAAAATACAGTTCAATAATTCGAATGAATAGTACCCGTGGACTTATCTAGAGAATTCTCAAAATCTCTCAAAAGTTCTGATTTTTTTCATTTAAAAATTAAATAAATTAGCCATATTAGCCCCCCATTATAAATAAGGGATACTATTCACACATCCCTAATTTTGAGAGAAAGAGGGAAACGTGAGAAATAAGAAGAAGGAAGAAAGAAAGAAAAAAAAGAAGGAAAGAAGAGGGAAGCCATGTTTTTCACCAAAACTAAAGAGGAAACAAATAGAAATCCTCACATAACAAGCTAAGAAGAAGAATAGCAACCATATGAGACTTGATGATGAAGGAAATCTAATGAGATGAGGTAAGACCATCTTGACCCTTGGGATGATATAATGTTATGTTAGTATTATTGGCATGTTAGTGATTTCATTAAAGTGGAAAATCAACTAAGAAATGAATTTAGTAAGGAATGATCCAAATTTATTACACAGTAGACATGAAGCTAAGTTAAAAGTTATGAGATTAAAGAAATACTTTGATAATGGGATTTTGCTTTAGCATGTATGAATATTGATGTTTAGAAAATTATTTGAATGAATGTTATAGTTTTGGGATGTTGGTAGTGCATTTGGATAAGTTAGATATTGGGAAGTTAATATTTGAGCCTAAAAATGGGCGAGCGTCGCGACGCCTATAGGACAACATCGCAATGCGTAACAGGATGATGGCCTCTATTTCAGTTTTATTATGTGAGTGTCGCGATGCCTAATGCCTAGCTTTGCCATCAATTTCTAGAATCAGATTTAAACCTTCCTATTTCATCTTAGAATGTTAGAGGCCACCCTAAGGTTGAGTATTAGCGTACCTACAAGCATTTCATCATTTCAAAAACATCATACGTCATCTTATGATAAACGTTCTGAAGCATATTTCAAGATTTACATTCTAACTAAGTTTATAGATTATAGATCATCACAAGAACCGTAATTTCCTTTGGCAAAGTGAGTAATGCTAGCCAGATTCCAAATCTGTAAGTGGACTATTCTCTCAAACTATGTTTACTTATATGTTTTTGAATCAAAACTTACTTTTGAGCACTTAGGGTGTTAGCCAAGATTAGTTTAAGTTGTATACTAAATGAGAACGTTTTGAGAAATGATTTTCAAAATTTGAGTTTTATGATTTCTCGAGGCATGGGAGAAAAACCCACCTCATTATGTAACTTGACTCATATATGGAATTGATGGATACAAATATCGTGTATTTATTAAAGTGGAAAATCAACTAAGAAATGAATTTAGTAAGGAATGATCCAAATTTATTACACAGTAGACATGAAGCTAAGTTAAAAGTCATGAGATTAAAGAAATACTTTGATAATGGGATTTTGCTTTAGCATGTATGAATCTTGATGTTTAGAAAATTATTTGAATGAATGTTATAGTTTTGGGATGTTGGTAGTGCATTTGGATAAGTTAGATATTGGGAAGTTAATATTTGAGCCTAAAAATGGGCGAGCGTCGCGACGCCTACAGGACAACATCGCAATGCGTAACAGGATGATGGCCTCTATTTCAGTTTTATTATGTGAGTGTCGCGATGCCTAATGCCTAGCTTTGCCATCAATTTCCAGAATCAGATTTAAACCTTCCTATTTCATCTTAGAATGTTAGAGGCCACCCTAAGGTTGAGTATTAGCGTACCTACAAGCATTTCATCATTTCAAAAACATCATACGTCATCTTATGATAAACGTTCTGAAGCATATTTCAAGATTTACATTCTAACTAAGTTTATAGATTATAGATCATCACAAGAACCGTAATTCCTTTGGCAAAGTGAGTAATGCTAGCCAGATTCCAAATCTGTAAGTGGACTATTCTCTCAAACTATGTTTACTTATATGTTTTTGAATCAAAACTTACTTTTGAGCACTTAGGGTGTTAGCCAAGATTAGTTTAAGTTGTATACTAAATGAGAACGTTTTGAGAAATGATTTTCAAAATTTGAGTTTTATGATTTCTCGAGGCATGGGAGAAAAACCCACCTCATTATGTAACTTGACTCAGATATGGAATTGATGGATACAAATATCGTGTGCACACGCAGTTCAGATTAGGGATGACTGATGCCTCTAGCTCCCAAATTTTGAGTAAGAAGGGTAGCATAAATTCGTAACCTTGGGGGTTCAAAATTTGTGGCTTGGGGAACGGCAAGACGTAACGCCCCAAGAACACGAGATATTTACGTATGAGGGAACACTCATACGCGTCATATTTTACGTATGGAGGACGGCGATATTGAACGCCCCTATACGCCAAAATATAGATACAAATTTCTCAAATATAGAATATTCAGATATAGGTTTTTTAGAAACTGATTTTCAGAAACAGATTTACAAAAACAGATGAGTTTTATAAAAGAGTTTTCAGAAAATATTTTTATAAAGTGTTTAGTTTTTAGATTTTAAAAAAAAAGATATTTCAGAAAAGAATATTTTTCTGGGAGGATTTCGATTTTTAGAACCATAAATATTTAGAAAGAATTAGTTTTCAGTTTAATTGTCCAACTCCTAGTTTTTCTGTTTTACAGGTTACCTAGAGGACAAGCTCGAGAGGACGGATACTTATAGCAGTCACTAAGAGTCTGAGTCCAATAGGTTGAGTATATAAGTTCATCATATTTGGTGTCAAATAAAAGTTACATGACATATATTTTATAATATCAGTCATTGAGTGTATTCAATATCAGAGTTGTAATGTAATGTACTATTGAGTATATTGTATGGATATTTGAGACGCATTTCCTTAATTTTTGAGTTAGGAAATGGTCCCTACGCGAGTTTATGCTTCTAATGAGTTTATCAACATTGGTTATAGTTAGATGGTTAGAGGCTCATGGGGATGGGATGGCCTATTCCCTGCTAGTAGCATTCTCCGAGGAGGAGGATGTTACAACCAGACCAGTTCAACTTGGAAAGAATGGGATCAATTTTTGGTTAATAAGATAAGAGTTGGTCAATTAAATCATCAACTTTTCTTGCAGTTAGGAAGATATCTTTTACCGGTTTTGAAATAGCACTTATTTTGGCATCCTCAAGAAATTAAAAAAAAAATTGAAAAAGCCATCAATATTAAGTAGTCTAATAGGTTTTTGGTAAATGTTCAAGTTCGCCCTTAATGCAACTGTGAATATTTCTTCCAATGTGCCTAGCCCACCTAGTAAATCAATAAAAGCGTCAGCATGCTTGATCATTTCAGTAAGTATTTCTGACATACCTGAGACAATTCATTCTTCTCCATTTGATTTTCAATGAGGTTTTCCTCTGTCAAAGATTTTGGAATGATCTCCAAAACTTGACTGTCACCTTTTTACGTGGCCTTTGAAACACATCCCATCAATCCAAGATTATCACCGCCATATACTAAGTGCATATTTCTTTCCGCCATAACTCTACCCAATTCTTTTGCATCCTTAACAAATTCTGGTTTAGTTCCAGAGCTAGTTCCACAAAAGACACATATAGTAACTCGTCGTCTTGAAGTTTTCTCCATTTTTTGCTATCTCTCTTATCTAGATGTGTCGAAGAGAGAAATGACGAGCTAAATTTATGGATCCTGAAAAGAGGTGAGTGATAAATGCATTGGTACCTATAAAATGACAATTGTCAGATGAACAGTAAAATAGATCAAGAAAGTCAAAAAGTTTAAATATTGTCAGCAAAAGTAAAGGAAATTAAAACAGTAAATTAAAGTAAATCAAAACAGTAAATTAAAGTAAATCAAAACAGTAATTTAAAGTAAAGAAAATCAAAGCAATAAATTGAAAAATATGTACTGGTATTTGTGATGGTGGCTCACATCTCCTCTGATTTTACTTCCAGTAATGGTTTGATCGAAAAAAGATTTCCCATCTAATATTCTTATAAATTGGAAAACAAAGTCTTTTAATGTCAGATTCCCAAAACTGCATTGTTTTCTTACTTTATTGTGTATTCAAATTGTGAATTAGTCGATGAAATGTCCACTATGATGCATCTTAAGAGTCAATGATATATCATCTAAAGACTCCTTACTCAAGTCATCACTAATGAATTTAATTTTATCTTCGCGATTGCCAGACACCATTCTTAAAGAATGACAACGAGTATTGCACATCCAACATGCATATTTATAACAAACATCTAATTTTTTAGCTCTTCGTTTCTTAGCAAAGGCGATTTTCCCTAAATCTGACATATAAGAAATGAAAGAGTTATATGACTCACCTGCCAAGCGAACCCTGGCTTTAATTACCCAACGAATATCACTAGGAATATCATTGATCTAAGAAGCCTCATTCTTTCGGTGCTTGCTTTGTAAATTTTTATCAGAGTATTTCGGGGAGAGAAGAAAAATGATTGTGGAGTTTTGCAAGAGTTTCTTCCATACCTTGATGGCTTTAGTATGGAAGTATTTTTCATTCTTGATCACTTATGAGAGAGAAAGAAATTTCCACATGGTAAGTTTGTTCATTTCTAAAAGATGCATACTTCAATTCTTCTAGCAAAGTCTTCAATTATAAATTGGGTGTTTTATCAGTGTCTCTAGCTCCTCAAGATTTTTCTTCTCTCCATCATCTTCCAGTACCTGTGTAGAATCTAGTAAAAAATCATTAGGAATATCTGAATCTAACCATGTACTTGATTCAAGAAAATTAGATGTATAAATTTTCGTAAGATCAGGTAAACTCCCCTGGATATATTCATCCACAATTGGTTCAATTAGTTCTATGCTCTCGTCTTCATTGTCCTCATCGTATGGTTGTTTGTACATGTTAAAAACACTAAGCTTCAATGTCTTTTTGCCAAAGGATAAATTCATGATTATATTCCTATAATTAATTAAAGAGTTAGCTGTTGCTAAAAATAAGCGACCAAGTATTAAAAGATTGGCTTATAATTATCTGCTAATGGTTTTGTTTCCAAGATAGTAAAATCCACAAGATCTATGAATTTATCGACTTGTAATAACACATCTTCCACAATTCATTTCCGTACCTTGACAAATCTATTAGCAAGTTAAAGAGTAGTTGAGTTTGGTTTTAACTCACCAATATTAATTAAAGAGTAGTTGAGTTTGGTTTTAACTCACCAATATTAAATTGTTGGTAAATCAAAAATAGAACCAAATTGACGCTGGCTCCAAGATCAAGGAAATCATGTTCAATTTTTTTTTATTTCCAATAATACATGAAATAGTTGGACAACCAGGGTCCTTGTATTTTAATGCATATTTGGTTGAGAGAATGTAACTTACCTATTCAGATAGAAAGGTTTTCTTTCTTACATGATGTTTCCTTTTAACGGTACATAAGTCTTTCAGAAATTTGGCATAAGATGGTGTCTGTTGGATGGCATCTAACAAAAGAATATTGACTTTCACTTGTTTGAATATTTCATATGTTTCTTATGAAATTTATTTTCTAAAACTGTACTTCTGAAAATCATGTCTCTTGAAAATCTATCTTTGAAAAACTATTTTTGAAAATTTACTGGGCGTTACGTATCATCGTCTCCTCATACGCCTAAAATAGAGCCAGTGTGCAAATCCATGACATTGGAGCATTATACATCGCTGTCCCTCAATGCATGCCACTATCATGTCCCTGAATCTAGGGTCTAGGGGCGTTATGTATCGCTATCCCACTAGCCCAGAAATCTGGTGGTCTTGGGGCATTACGTATCGTCGTCCCCTAAGCCACAAATCTGAATCCAGGGTGTGGATCTATGCTACCCACAAGACTCTGAATCTAGGATTTAGGGGAATTTATAATCCCTAGTCTAGAACTACATGTGCACACGATATCTATATCCGTCAATTTCTTATTTGAGTTAAGTTACATATTTAGGTGGACTTTTCTCACATGTCTCCAAAAATCATAAAAATCATGCTCTTTATTTCAAATTTTCAAATACTTTTTCATTTATGAGATAACTATAAATCATCTTGGCTAATGCCCTAAAATATTTAAAAGTAAGTCACGCGTCAAAACAAATAAGTAAATAACAACTTGAAAATAAAAGAGTCCACTCATTGATTTGGAGTTCCGCTAGCATGACTTCACTTCGCCAAGGGAATTTGTTGTTCATGCGATGACCTTTAATTGGTAACTTAATTATAATGCAAACGAGGAATATGCTTCACAACTATCGCTATATGATGTTCTATGTATGTGACTTGATATATTGGGTATATATAGGCTGATAAGAGACCCTAAGGATGGCCTTTATCGTTTTAGGATGAAACTGTAATAATATGAATCTTTTTCTATATTTTATCATGATGTCGGGGTCTGGCGCGTCACGATGCCCCTACAAACAGACACAGGTAGAGAGCATGCCCCGCTTCGTGTCGTGACATCAGACACTATGCATCATGATGCCCACTTGATCAGAGCTAAAGCTGAGCATTGTGAGGCTCCCCCATTCAGGCCCGAGGCAGTGAGCCTCTAATTAATATGCGTCGTGACACTGGGTGCTGGTTTTCATGATGCTAAGCCAATTTTCCAGGGCCTTACAGAACTCTACAATATTTAACTTGCCCAAATAAATTCCCAACACTTTTACACTAGAACCATTACACATGCCACTATATTAAGCTTCAACTTCCTATATTCTATACCAATATATCATCATCAAATAATTCTTTAATCTTATAATTCTTATTTAGCTCAACATTTAGGATTTCCAAAAATTTGGGCATTTTATCCTACAATTAATTTCCATGTTCATTATCTCTCTAAATGCAATCCCTAGTATGTCACTAACACCAACATAGCATCATACCATCAAAATTTCATAATCCAAGATTCAGGTCAAAATTTCCATACCTTAACTCACTTAGTTTCCATCACCCTTGAAGTCTTTAATACTTGCTATTCCCCTTCTTAGCTTATGTAAGGTGATTTACAATTGCTTCTTCTTTGGAGAAAGGCTCTTTCCCTCACTCTATTTTTTCTTCTTCTTCTTCTTCTTCTCCATATGTTTCTTCTCTTGTCTATTTTCTTTGGAATGAGTGAATAATATCTCTATATATAATAGGATTGAAATTGCTAATGGGTAATGTTTTAATGTGAAGAAAAAATCAGAATTTTGGAGAGAAATGTAGAATTCTATAGATAGGTCCATAAGTACTATTCATTTAAATTATTTAGTTGTATTCTTGACCTACTTCTAGTTTGAATTTGGAAAAATATGCAAAGAAAAAGTTGTAGGTCTTGATCATAGCCTTCCGACGATATAAAGTTCATAAAACTCGGAGATCGTATGAAAAATTTATGGGCCAAATATCATAGGCTGATCAGATTTAATCTTGGAATGAATTCGGTATCAGAACTGCGAGGAATTCGTCAAATATCAAAAAGTTATTTCATGAATATATATGTGTTCGTACATGATTTGAATCATGTATCACACATCCCATAATGTAAAATCGAGATCACCGAGTGTTACAAATTCTCGCCCCCTTAAATAGGATTCGTCATCGATTCCCCGTCCTTGGTCCAACTTTCGATTTCGTTTTAGTTCTTGTATCTTAATTTCTATGTTACTCTTATTTTCTTTAACTTGCTTGTTGCTTTTCTATCCAACCCTTCTCTTGCCACATTTTATTCGACCTTTATATGGGTACAAGTTCTGAGCTTGTCAACTCTTTGATCTTTGGATATCTCTTTATCGATCTTTTGTCTCTTGTGGTAACTAGGTTTATATAATGTATTATGTCCATATAAAGGTGTGAGATCTTCAGGAAACTTATCTTATCATAAAGTTATCATCATTTCCATTTCAATCCTTCTTTCATCAAAATATACTATCTAACTAATTAGGTTTATCTTTTATTAAAATTGTTTATTCCTTGGTTTGTAGTTCCTATTATACTTATCATCTAGAAACCGTCTTATTATGACTTATGTATGACCAATGTTGATCTAATGTCATCCCATATTTCCTTCATCTCGTTATTCTCATTCCATTTCCTTAAATACCATTTAAGTTTAATAACCTTAGGTTTCTTGTGTTTTATGTTCATCTCTTGATTAAATATAGACTCTTTAGTGCTCTAATTAATAAGTAACGTTATATGTGCTCCGTTGAATGCTGGGATTTCTTCTTATCTTGTTTTTTGATTTCTGGTACTTGCGAATCTTAAGATATAAAAATACTCTTAATGGTTAGGCTTCATCTCACTTTTAAATGCATAAAAGAATAATTCTTTTAAATATTTCCCTAGCCTCATATGCTCAATCTAATTCTAACATTCTTCCTCTTAATTTATCTATTTAACTATCTCTTTCTCTTTACTGAGTTTCAACTACCATCAACTTTGACCTTCATGTCCTCGCATCACTATTTACCTTTTGGGCTTAGGTCCTTATAATTTATTATTACCCCCTTTTACATGCCTTAAATTTACCGTCATATTTTTCCTAATACCTATTAGCTCCAAGATATTAATTTTGAATATAATTCTGACGGTGATCTCTGAAACAAGGTACTTATATTAAGCCTGATTGTACGTATACTTGTGCTTACACTGTGTTTTTCTTCACTATTAACGTCAACACTGGCGATGCGATTCTTGTTACTGTTCATACGTTCAGATTTATTACTGGTTTAAATCTGGCTAGATTTTCCCCCCCACTTTAAGTCACTCCATAATCTTGGCCCATCCACTGTCGTTCCAATCTCAATATTACCATGTACTTAGCCTTTTGGCCATCTTCACGCTATACCTATATAACTTTGCTTCTAATCATCCTAAATACCATTCATTGGGTATATTTACGCCCAAGGCTCAATGTTATATATTTCATAATATACTCTATTGATACCTCAATGTTATACATTTCATTATATACTCTATTGATAACCATATTTCTTATTTCTTAAATGAAACGTCTATTGTTATTCGTCATTTGTCATGTCTAATATTATTACTCACGTATTCTTGTCATTACTTGACTAACGCTCTTTCTTTTCATTATTTTATCTTAATAGTTCATTTTTCAAATCCCTAGAGTTCTTTTCTTCTTTTCTTATATTCTTATACTATGTTTGAAACTCATGCAATCCACGTCTCTATCTTCTTCTCTGAGGGGTATCTTCTTTCAAAGATTATTCGCCATACTTCATTGGATATTTTAGTACACCAAAATTTACTTGTTTAAGGGAATATCAATGGGGCGATCATCGAGGTCCTTCAATATTACTGTCTTCTAATTAGGGTTGGGTGGGTGGGGCTGGTTCTGAAGTCATGATGGGCTCATTAACTATTCATGTTGTAGTTGTACTTATTGCTTATTCAATAATCTAGGATTCCTTTATCTATACTTTTGGTATCTGAGCTTTTATATTAAGATACTACCACTAGGAACTATTTAAATTCCCCTTTTTTAATGTTACCTGTGATTCATTCTTGATTATTGATCACGTTACCTCTTACTGGGAACTTTCTTAAGGTTCTTGCTCTCTCAAAATTTTACATATCCTCTTGTTGTTTTTCCTTATCTTAGTTCCTTATTCTTCTTATGTCATTATCTCCGTGGGAGCTCCATCATCTTTGACAAGTTAGGGTATGACCACTAATACTTTGGATTTGAGTGTTACTATATTTCCTAATTTTTCTCTCTGGTAAGGTGGGGAACTTTTTATAAATCGTATACCTTACTTCTGAGGGTTGTTATACATGTTGGTTACTCTGAACCCTTACTCTTTCAAGTCTTTACTTCTTTGAAGGCTTTCAATTCTACGATTAGACAAATTATCACTTCTTGAGTTAGCCAATCTTACTGTGAATTCAAAACTATCAGTTCAACTATCTCGCTGTCTCATGAACTGTCTGTCCTGTCAAATACTCTTCTTCACTTGTTTAAGTCCTTACTGGGCTCTTATTTGAGAGGTAAATACCTGTTTACCTTAGAGATATGAGAATATTTATTTCTGTTAACTGTCTAAGTTCAACTATGGTTTGATTGGGTGTCTACACACTTACTGGGATCACTGCTACTAGACAGAAGAGTTTCGTTCGTTCAGTTGGAATCTGCATCAACTGCTCCAAGTCTAAAGGTTTCATAATTTTATTAACTTTTTTGAGATCTCCATTAACATTACCACTCTTAAGCTATATTTTATATGGTATTGTTTGTTCTGAACTTCCATGTTATTCTTCGTATGCTCCTCTATTGTTTTTGTATCTTATTTCTTGGCTCCGAACTATGCAGCTGAGGCAAATGGTGGTCCATCTTATGGGCTATTCTGTAACATCCCAGATTTTCGGGACTGTTCTAGGAGATTCTCAGACTGATGATATAGTCTTGGAATATAATGATAATGAAGAATAAGTGTTTAAGTGATGGAATATGGATTAGAATAATATGAAATGAATATTCATCACGTTGGAAAATGCGTGGGAACAAGAATCAGTTACGCGATTTTACAATATGCGTAAAGTTTACAGTTTTGGTCATGAAATTAGAAAAAGAACTCCAATCGAGTTGATTCTTGAACCATCAGACTCGTTTTTCCGAGACGAACAACTTTCACGTTGGACATATTTCGAGAATCGTGCCAGAAGGGCTTCAAAAGTGGTGATTTCCAAAAATACCCTTCCTAATGAGGGCATGTTAGTCATTTCCGGATTTTAGATATTTATTATAATTATAATTATTTTTATTTTTATTAAGCAAGAAATACAGGAAAAAAAAAGAAAAAAAAAGAAGTCAGAGGCGTAAAACGTGCGAGAAAGAGAGAGGAGATAGAGAATCTCGCCGGTGGCCTCCG
Source organism: Zanthoxylum bungeanum (assembly GCA_019454045.1). NCBI lineage: Eukaryota > Viridiplantae > Streptophyta > Magnoliopsida > Sapindales > Rutaceae > Zanthoxylum > Zanthoxylum bungeanum. The sequence goes on from SKCR01006513.1 coordinate 174,512, forward strand.
GCCGGCCTCACGCTGACGGACCACCACCGGAAGCTTCGTCCAGCGGCCCTACAGCGACCAGCCACCGGCGGCGTCGCCAGAAGTGCCGGAAACGATTAGAGATTAGAGAGGAAAAATACAGAAATGGGTCATCCGATCCCGGCCCGTCGGTTTGCTTCATGACCCGAGCCACCTACCAAATCGAAGCCTTCGACGCGTACTACGAGTATACGAAATCAATTTCACCGATTAGTGGCCGAAAGCACGTGAAAACGAGGAGGAAAAGTGGCATGTGAATAGTACTCAAAATGAACAGTAGCTCCGATAGAAATTCCGATGACACCAGCGCGTTCGTATGGCCGATGGGAGTCCAAATATGGCCTCAGAATTTTGGTACGTCTCTCCGTTTAGAATTTATTATTTTAAAGGTTATCGATTTATATTTTGATGTTTCCGGTAGTTCCGTAGTGTAGCGAATTAGCATGAAATGAATTGGATGTGTTATAATATTTTAAAACGATGAATGTGGTAGAATCTGGGAAGAAACAGATTAGATTTGATCGTTTCCGGTAAAACAAAGTTTCTCGCGCGACTGAGCGTAGATGACCATAATCATGGTTAAGATATAAATATGATATTTCGAGGGTAATTATGTAATTCTAGATTTGATCAGAGGGTTTGAGACCCTTCCGTAGCATTGCGGAAACTTTTCCGCAAGTTTTACCGTAAACCGTAAAATGAGAATCTGAACTATTTAGCTAGTTTAGAATAGTATATATAAGCATATACTAGAGTAATGAAGTTTGAACGGTAGAATCAGAGAGGATTCGTGTATTCCAAGAAAGCCCGTAGTTTATCATAGTTGGGTAGGAAGTTCCGCAAATATCGGTTCTGACCATGTGTTGTCTTTTGTTTTGACAGATCTGACCAAGGTTACGAGCGTTCGTCTAGCCAGGTAAGTAATCCATGCGATGATTACTTGTGAGATGTTAAGTTTTGAAACTAGCTAATAAATTAATTTTATAAGTATATGTATAAACATAAATACGAAGTAGATATATATTTATATAGGAATATATATATTTATGAAAATAAGGTATTAGTAAACCTAAGATAGAAAAGTATAAGAATGATAATGTATATGTGTATGTTGGGAAAACTCTAAGTCCCGAGGATCGAATAAAGCATAGAAACACATTTGAATACAATCGAGAAGGTTACGGAATACTTACATCGATCGGTTGAGCGACTCGGTGATGAACAAAAAATTTCTGCTCCTCCCTTTTGCATTCGGCAGTGGACTATTTTGAACTTCAAAAATCCGGCCTAGCTCCAAGCTTTTGGGTGGTTTCTCCAATCCCACGGGTTGGTTTCCCTATCACCTACGCATGTCCTCATTTGGTGTGCTAGCACTCGGTGATTTTTGCCGTAAAAATCACTCATATCTTCCTCTCTATTCACGGAAAAATGAGCAGAAAACAGAAGAGAAAATACAGCCTCTTGGCGTGAGCATAAGGAGAAGAAAGAAAGAGAAGAGTTGTGTTTTGGTTGGTAAGGATTTGTGTATCTACAGAGAATTTTCAAGAAATCCAAGCTTTCACCGATTATTTTATGGGAATATCATTTCCAAGAAATGACATATCATCATTATTTATGACATCATTATCAGTGCGCTCCCACTAACCTCCTTATATACACAAGAATCATTTCGTTTTGAATCAAATCATACACCATTATGATTACATCAAAACGATAATTCCAAGAACCTAATGCTTACTTCAATCTAAACATGGATTGAATAACCTGCAAACCTTGTTTGCTAGTTATTAGTACGACAAAACCGTCAAGATGTTGTAAACATCCTCCAAAAGGTTTCCTTTTCAGGAAAGTGATTTTCCCGTTCAGTTGTCATATTTCATAAATGAAACTTGCAACATTAGCAAGCAATTTCTAAATGGATTTAACATGGCAACAGGTAAAAGATTTCGTTGTAATCAACACAATATTGATAACGATACCTTTTCCGTTATAAGCCTAGCTTAGTACGTTGGTATGTTGCCATCCATGATGTCTTCCTTGAAGACTTATGTAGTACCAATAGGCACAATGCCTTACGGTACAACAACTAGTGTCCAAACATAGTTGGTATACATGGAATCCATTCGGACATTTATAGCACTTTGCTATAATAGGGAGTCGATACCTTGTATCACTTCCCCATACGTAGTCGGTTGGTCTTCCCAAAAGATTAACATCTTTATGAGGTGAGATCAGAAACCCATAACCCAGGTTGTTTTCTGACTTTCTCCGATTTACGCGGTTCTTGTGTATTCAAAGATTACTGGTACAGTTACATCCTTGATGAACTGTTTCTGTTCCATTAAGGACTTGGTGCCTTTGAACAGTATTACTCTGATTTTCATCGAGTTTTACTATCCTCCCACTTACCACTGCATATCGGTATTCCTCTTAGGAAAAATGCATGGCAAGCAACAATTACATTGTTCTCTTGTGAGATGCATAAGTACTATACTTTGGTTTCCCTAGGATAACCTACAATTGGCACTTATCCAATTTGGGTTCTAGTTTGGTATCATCCAAACATATACCTAGCATTCCCAATCTACAGGAGTGAGAAACCCGGTTTCTTTCCCGTTCATATCTAATATGGTGTCTGTCAAACAGATTATTATGGAACCTTATTCAAAATAAGTTTTGCACTATTTATGCTTATCCATTGAAGGAAATGGTAGCTCATAGCGACTCATGATTAACCTTATCATGTCTAACAAAATTTGGTTTCTCCGTTCAGATACCTTCAAATTGACGTGTTCCGGGAGGAGTCCTCATTTGAACGAATACTATACTCTTTCAAGTATATGAAAAACTTATTGCTTAAGTATTTTCCATTACGGTCTCACCGTGAGGATTTAATACTTTAGCCGATCTGTTTGTCTATTTCGTGTCGAAACTTTAAAAGTTTCCGATTCGTGTTTCAAAAGAAACACTTAACCATAACACGATGTCACATCCGTAAAGGTCACGAAATATTCATCTCCACATCTAGCCTAGCTAGACATGGGCCCACTTACGTCACTATGAACGAGGAGTAACAGATCGGTGGCACTTACACTTTTACCAAGTAAATGTGTTTTAGGCACTTTGCCCAATTAACTAGATTCGTAGACTTTATTTGTTTGGAATCAAAACAGTCCGAGTACCCACTCTTCAAAAGTGTGGATATACGAGTCTTGTTTCATTGTGTCCCAGATAATAATGCCACTTATAAGTTTCATCTGATCAAATCAGTTTGAGCTATTTGTTTGTCATGTTATATGTTCGAGATTTATTTATATTCAAAATATAAATTCTATTATTCACATCTAATGTGTTTTATCTCAATATCATCTTTATACGATAAAACACTTTAGCGTTCTAGAATATAAAGGTATACTCGTAACGAGTTATACTCGATATAGAGATAATGTTTCTAGTCAAACTAGTTACATTATAACAGTTTCCTAATTTAAGTACACACCCGAAGGATAGTTCCTAAACTTAGGTATCTACGGTAAAACAGCGACTTACGTCCTATTTCCGATTCGCAGATTAATCTCAATTGAAGTCAGTATCCTGCTCATAGTAGATGCTGCACACCAGTACATAATTTATGTACCACACTAAGTATCTAAAATCCAATTTCAATACTAGTAGTGAACATAATTTTGACAAACATATTTGAAGTCAGAGCCTTGCTCGTCTTCAATTCCTTCATGTCTGCTTTGTCCAAACGGTAGTCACGCTTCCGCGATCCTGTTTGACAATTTAGGCAGACATTTTGGGATTTGTCCTTTATCTTCCCAGAAGATTATTGCCTTTGCCTTTTTCAACACTCTAGAAGCTTTTGGCCAAGCCTTGGCCTTCTAGAATATCGAAGTAAGGTGCGCCTTACGCTACTTGCCTAATTGCAAAGTTTGACTTTATCTCCTTGAGAATAGTCATTAACTCTCCAAGAGTTATTTATTGCAATTCAGTACTTCTAAAATCTAAGTATAGATTTATGAAGATCCTTCAATTTCAATATCATACTTTAAGGATCTAATCCTTAGTTTTGATTAAGAAATTAAGAAGTTTATGCGATAAACATAATGGATTAAGCATTTAAGTTATCATCACATGATCTTCCAAAGATCATGCACTACTATTTACTCAACTCCGGGCTTAGGCCTAATATGTTATTTTATTAAATAAAGTAACTTATTAGTTTCGAGGACCATCCTGAAATTTATTCCCAATTTGAAAAATTAAACCATTTAAATACATTTTCCCTAAGATTATGTTTTAAATGTCAATCTTTCGTTTTTATCTTGATTTTAATAGTCCAACTATTAATCAACGATTCCAGGTACTATTTAATTTAATGATTACTATAGTCCAACTATATAATCAACTATACTTTTAATTTGATTAATTCAATTATATTGATTACTATAATCCAATTATAAAATAACTATTCTTTGAAATAGTTTGAATACAGTCCAACTGTTTCAAAACAACGATTTAAATATTAGTCCAACTAACATTTATATATATGACGAATGATATTTGATTGAGCGAGTTTGACAAGTTATTAAACGAATATTGCAAATCTAATACTTGCCTCCCACTATTTTTCGGCTAGCCTCTAACCCTCTGTCGAGTACTCGGGAAACCGTGTTTCCTAGTGGGCTAGGATCCCGTTAAATAACACACAATCTTGACTTTGGCCAACAAATTATATGATACTTAACTAGGTAGATCTCTAAGATCAATTGGATCCAATCCAATTCCTAGATCCAGTAGGTGGACATCCAAGTCCGAAACATATATCTTATATATGCCAATATATCCAATATATTCCCTAACCTTTTTCCTCTGAATCAACTAAGCCTTGGCTTTGGCGTAACAAACTTAATGATCCCAGTTAAACAGAACCCATTGACCATGGAAAGCTTCGTAATCAATGTCGATGGACAAGAAGTGGTCTTGACTTTGGCCAACAAACCACAACTTGGACAAGACACCAATATGGAACAAAGCTCTTGTGATTCAAACACATCCTCGACGGATAAAGGCCTTGACTTTGGCCAACAAGCCAATACCAATCTCGGATCTTGAGTAAGAATCACTCAATGGAAGGAAAAACGCTTAATATTTTGTGAGGATTTTTCACGTGCAAATTGGCAACCAATTTATTATCTTTGTTAAGGTCTCATCATCATACACCCTTAAACATGCATTCTAAACACATAATAAAGCGCGTATAATATAATAATGATGATATGCGGATGGATACTTTACACATTGATCCTAGATCAAATCTCTATCTTTCTCTCTCCCGCTAGCACATGTATTACTTCTACCCATTACACTACACTTCTAAAGAAACCTCATTTACATTGAGGGGAATAGGTGAGAATAGAATACAAAGAATAATGAGGTAATAAGGCTGGACAAGTAGGTCCAATTAATAAATTCCAAATTTATTACAATAATTTCTAAAATTGGCCCACTCATCTAATATCCATCCGATATACATTATTCATGCATCGCAACCATGTATTCACACAAGCATGTTATCAATCAATCTAATCAAATTAATTAATCTGATAATTAATGACCATCCAATGTTCAAACAACGATTTGATTTTGTGCAAGTCAAACTCGTTTTGCGAATAAGGACTCAAAATACGAATTCTCGAATTAAATTAAACTACATAATTAAATCCAATTCAATTTGTATTTAATACTAATTCTCTAATTTAATTCCAAATTAAATACTACACTTTACAACGAACCTTTACGACTTAAATTCCAAATTTAATCGTTACGGATCTCAAAGCCCGATTAACGTCCAACGTTAATTTAATTAAAGTCCAATGGGCTTTCAATTAATTTCTTAAGGCATGGGCTTTTGGTCAACATGGGTCAAACCCAAAGACTAAAGCCCATTTAAAGGAATCACCCTCATATGCCTTTGAAACCAATTTAGGCCCAATTAACGTTAAAGGTCCATTAGTCGCATTTGGGCTTAACGGAAGTGGTTTTGGGCCCAATTGGATCCACCCAATTTGCCTAAACCTAACTTAGTACAACCAAGCCCAATAAGCCCAATAACAACATAACAAGCCCAAATCTAAATTTAAGCCCAATTTAATTAAACCATAAAAATCCAATTTCATAATTTAATTAAACAAAGTGCATTACATAATTAATTACTCAATTAACATTTCTAAAACATCAATTAGCCTAATTAATCATGCTCATCAACAACAAAACATGTCCAACACATTTCATCAAAAATCAAACCCATTTTCACATGCTTCAAGTCTCGGCCATCTAGGGTTTTTCAAATCAATTCCGAATTCGATCCAATCAAATACTAAATCAATATTCCCAATCGTTTCCAACTCATCCAATGAATCAAAAATAAAAAAATTCCAAGACCATTTAGGGCATATACCTCTCAGCCAAGCCTAATAATTTGGGCAAAAATGATCCAATCATAATTTCATGAAATTGATCCAATCAATCTTCAATTCAACCACATTTAAGCATACTATATCATCCAATTTCATTATTTCATGCTCAAAATCAATTTACCCAATTTTAAGCCCTAAATCAAGTTTCATGCTTTTAGAAGCTCTGATACCATTGTTGGGAAAACTCTAAGTCCCGAGGATCGAATAAAGCATAGAAACACATGGGAATACAATCGAGAAGGTTGTGGAATACTTACATCGATCGGTTGAGCGATGCGGTGATGAACAAAAAATTTCTGCTCCTCCCTTTTGCATTCGGCAGTGGACTGTTTTGAACTTAAAAAATTCGACCTAGCTCCAAGCTTTTGGGTGGTTTCTCTAAGCCCACGGGTTGGTTTCCCTATCACCTACGCATGTCCTCATTTGGTGTGCTAGCACTCGGTGATTTTTTCCGCAAAAATCACTCATATCTTCCTCTCCATTCACTGCAAAATGAGCAGAAAACAGAAGAGAAAATACAGCCCCTTGGGCGTGAGCATGAGGAGAAGAAAGAAAGAGAAGAGTTATGTTTTGGTTGGTAAGGATTTGTGTATCTAATACTTATTTGATTTTTAAAAAATCAATAAATACATTTACCAAAAATTTAGCTTTAAAAGTCAAACAATTAAAGCCCACAAGCAACACATCAATCAATCAATCAATCAATCAATCAATCAATTGTCACATCACTCAAAGTGACATGTGATTTGACGCTTGATGTGACTAGTGATTTGACGTTTGATTTGACTTGCGTGCCGCACTCGAATTCGAAATGCGAATGCGCTCGTAAATAATCTCGGGCTCGGGTTTAGGTTCGCCAATTCCAAATTAATGAATTTTCTATTGCGTCGTAATTAAATCTAATTTAATTAAATAATCATGCGAAGCATAATTACTATTCACATCGCTAATGAATTAATTCTAAATTAACTCGTTCGCCCGAATTAAAATCTAATTTTAATTCCGCGTTGAAATCTAATTTCGTTTAATATATCGAATATATTAATTTATCGATTAATTCCAAATTAATCGTTATCTCTCTTTAAATTGATATTTTATCTCAGATAAAATATCTCCACAATTAATCTCAGATTAATTTTTTCTCTCATCTAATTAATCCCAGATTAATAAAGTATGAGCATACGTCATCGGCGAATCTTCGGGAAGCGACCCATGAGATCCCCGGATATGTTGACAGTAAATACGGTTATCGGACTATCCGAATACGTACGTACCTAGTACTATATTTTTACCGATTTACAAGACATGGTTGGCCTCTAGCAAAGCGCCATGCCTACCCAATTCTCTGGAAACATCCTTACAGGAATATAAGATCTGTATCAGGTGTAGTATACGTAGTATCGTGTATGTCGATCCAGTATCGGATGTCACGTGCTAGGCCTGAGGCTGGAGTTGTGTCTGCCCCGTACGAAGCACATGTCGGACGTCTAGTAACTAGTCTCTATAATCGGATATACATGACCTAGTCATAATATCCCGAAAGCTGCAGCATTTAAGAGCACCGGTCCCGTATCCTACGTGACATCATCTCCACTATGACTGGAGTGATACTTTCGTCTTGACATCACACCCAACACACTACGATTCTCAATATACCCAGCAGAGGCGTACACAGAACCAGTTAAAGCCCTGGACGACCAAAACCAAAGTATATTACTAGTCGTAAGTATTAGCGGTGCAAGTCTCAAGTTAAGACCAAATACACCTACCCTGATGTCGGACTTCCATAGACACATAGTCATACTACCAATGGAATTTCGAAGGGGTCTATCCAGAGCGAAGCTGTTTTCCGTACCATCGGTAAAACATAACCTCCTATTACACTTGCATGAGTATCCAATACCCAAATATATGAGAACTATGTCGTTATGATCTCACATAACACGCACAAGTGTAATACTAGTCTTTTACGCATCTATCGATGTCCAATCTCGATAATACTCTGACTAGGGATATTTAATGATTAATCCTTCATGGACTGATACTGTCTCATATCATCTCAATCCAGGAACTAATCATATGTACCTCCTATCATTTATACATCTAGGTGATCTAATCACAAATGATAAGAGAGCAATCTCCTTTGTTACATTGTTAATTTGTACAACAACACCATGATCTGTACAAATAGTGACGCAATGGTAATAACTATCCAACAGTGTATACATGAAATATGAGTAAATACTGATGAGCCTAATACATTGAGACTTGGGTTCGGGGGTTGTAGAAACTACACCCTAGGGAATGAGACTAGTGATATGAAAGAAAGTCCGTAATTTATACATTATATAAGAATATTAGTGTGCATGAGTAAATATGAACTAGTAAGTATATAAGGCTGGTATGAATGCTAAGGTTCAAGTTCATGCGAAAGTGAGCATATATATTTGTTTAGCAACATAAGTATAGATACGTGTATACAAGATGATAGAGAGCACAAATGAGTAGCATATGCATGGCATGAGATTTGTGGTCATGAGTTCGCACAACAGTGATGCATATGAGAAAGGAAGAAAGTGATAGTATAAGTAACAATGTTTGTGGGAAAAAAATATTATGAGTATATGTATACTAGTGTAAAATACATGCATTTCATAAATGAAATATTTCAGGATATAATAGTAAAAGATGAGCATATAGTAAAGCATGGCTAAGGTAGAAATGATCATAAGAAAGAATCGGTGTGTGTGTGTATTAAGATTTTCAGCAGTCAAGCAAAAGATAAGAATGTTTTCAAAGATTTTAAATATTTCAAAGAAAAGTTTCAAATGTTTTTAAAGATAACATATTTCAGAAAAATGTTTTTCTTTCAGTTTTGAGATACCGTATATGGTTTTATATTTTCGGGGCATGAGGTAAAACCTCACCCCAGTATGTAACTTGAGATACAGTTGGAATTGATGGATTCAGAGACATGTGCACATATGGAGGACTGAGTGGACACTCTCGGATCCTCGAGCAGGACTAGGATTGACAGATCCCCGAATTCCTGGTTTCAGAGCTTGGGTGGTAGCATTGATCCGCACCCCTAGTTTCAGTTTGTGGTGTGATACGTCCAGTTGAGTTATGGTCTTAGGCGTAGAGCACCACCACTTCAGAGATGCCCAGTTGAGTTATGGTCCTGGGAATAGAGTACACCCAGTTGAGTTATGGTCCTGGGTGTAGAAAGACATCCAGTTGAGTTATGGTCCTGGACGTAGAGCAGTTTTCAGTTTTCAGACTCTCAATACATAGTTTTCAGATTTAATGTATCCAGATTTCAGAACTCAGTTTTAGTAAACAGTTTTCAGAAACTAGATTCTAGAAATAGTTTTCGAAAACCAGAGATTCAAAGCATGATTTCAGACATAAGTTTTATAAACAGATTTTCAAACAAAGTTTTCAGGAAAGAGTGTTCAGAAAGAGTTTTCTGAAAATAGTGTTTCAGAAAAAGGTTTTCAAGAAGTATTTTATAAAAGCATTATATGATAAGTAGAGTATAGTTTACAAGTTATGCATATAAATCATACATTTTAGTTATCATTTGAAAGCATATAGTTGGCATTAATACATATGACATGTCTGCATCAGTATGCATATATGGTTAACTTTGTGTATAGTAAGTTCATATAGGAGTAACATTTTTTAAAGTACGAGTGCATAGTAGCATGATCTTATTTAAATGTATATGTATCAATGATGATATTTCAAGGAAATAAAAGAAAGAAACTATAATAGATGCCTAAGCTGAACTAGTAGAGAGTGTAAAGAGACATTATGAGATATCAGAGTAGCGCAGTGAAAGCATGGTTGGATTTTGGCGATGTTATAGAAACTTGATGTTTGTTAATGTAAGTGGTAAACATGATTTAAAGTATGTTTGTGAACAGATAAAAGACCGGTAATACAGTTTGTACTTTGCTAAATAGTTAGAAAGACTAGTATTAAGTAATATGGAAATAAAATGGATAAGAGTTATATGGTTATTTCAAACTTTGAAAATGCTTGAATGATTTTTGAATAACTTGTTGGACAGTTATGACCCATAGCGTCACTGTTTGTAAAAGACATTGTGTTTTTGTACAAAATTAACTATGTTATAATGAAATTGCCTTTTACCATTTTATGATTCATTTACTTTGATATATATAAATGGTGGAAGTCCTTATGATTAGTTCCGGATTGAGATGATATGAGACAGTATCAATCCATAAAGGTTTAATCATTAAATATCTCTAGTCGTAGTATTATCGAGATTGGACATCGATAATGCGGAATAGACTAGTATTGCACTTGTGCGCGTTGTGAGGGCATAACGGCATAGTTCTCATATGTTTAAGTATAGGATACTTATGCAAGTGCGATAGGAGGTTGTGTTTTACCGATGGTACGGAAAACAGCTTCGCTCTGGATAGACCCTGCGGAATCCCATTGGTAATATGTATATGTGTCTATGGGAGTCCACTTCAGGGTAGGTGTATTTGGTCTTAACCTAAGACTTGCATCGCTAGTACTTGCGACAATAGGTAAACTTTGGTTTTAGTCGTCCAGAGCTTTAACAGGTTCTGTGTACGCCTCTGCTGGGTTTATTGAGAATCGTAGTGTATTGGATGTGATGTCAAGGCGGAAGTATCACTTCAGACATATGGAGATGATGATCACGCAGGGATTCAAAACTAGTTCTCTATTGTGTTGCAACCATCGGGATAATATGATAAGGTCATGATTATCAGATTCAAAAAGACTAGTTGCTAGATATCTGATATGTGCTTCGTACGGGGCAGACACTTTTCCAGCCCCAGGCCTTGCACGTGACATCCGATACTGGATCGCAATACGCAATACTACGGTATACTACGCCTGATAAAGATCGTATATTCCATTAAGAATATTTCTGGAGAATTAGGTAGGCATGGTGCTTTGCTAGAAGCCAATATTGTCTCGTAAATCGGTAAAAATGTAGTACGAGGTACGTAAGTGTTCGGATAATTCGACGACCGTATTTACTGCCAACATATCCATGGATCTCTTGGGTCGCTTCCCGAAGATTCACCGATGATGTTTGATTACAACTTTATTGATTTGGGATTAATTGCGGAGAAATTTTATCTTGGATAAAGTACTATTTGAAGAGGGAGAAAGATTAATTTGGAATTAATCGATAAAATAATATATTCGATATATTACATGAAATTAGATTTCGACGCGGAAATAAAATCGGATTTTAATTCGGGTAAACGAGTTAATTTAGAATTAATTCGTTAGCGACGTGAATAGTAATTTCGCTAGGCATAATTATTTAATTACTTCGCAACGGAAATTCGTTAATTCGGAATTAGCGAAACCGAGCCCGGAAGTGTTTGCGGGCCCACTCGCATTTCGAATCGAGTGGGGCCCAAAAGTCAAATCGCGAGTCACATCACTTGTCATTTATTTGTGATAGATGTCAAAGTCATTTTTTGGTGAAAGACACCTAGTCACTATTCATGACACAAGTTGGTGAAAACTTTTAATGCATTTTTGGAGCCAAAATGCTTTTTTACTTTTTGACATATACCATTTTTTGGTAATTATTTTTCATTATGTTTTAGAAACAAAAAGAATAGAAAAAAAACTCTCTCTCTCTCCATTGACACACAATGCCGTGAGCTTCCTTGAAGTAAAAATTGGATTTTATTTCTTCATTTGCTAGCACAAATCAAAGGATCAAACAAAGGTGATATGAAAGCTTATCTTAGAGCATGGATTTCCTTTAAAGCTTGGAGCCTGTAGATCATCTTCATCAACAAATCATCCTTGGCCGAATCTTGGAGCTTCTTGAAAATTTTTTTTGTTGAGCATCACATCCAAACCGATCTTTGTAAGTATGTTTCTGCCAGCTTCTTGTTATATTCATTCTATTTCATGGCTTAAAATGATAGTGGGACATTTTTAGAAACCAATAATGGTATCATGAAGCCTTGTTTAAGCATGAAAATTTTAGGGTAAAATTTGGGTAAAATTGATTGAAGCATGATTGATGATGAAATTGTTTGATTAAGTATGCTTGTATGTTGATAACATGAAATTTTGTGAAAAATAAATTGGATGGATTTTTCCCCAAAAATGAGGCATGGCCGAATGTACATTGCCCATGGAAGTCTTGGTATTTTTTATTTTGATGATCATTGGATGACTTGAAACGGATTGGAAATGTCGATTTAAAATTCAATCAGATTGAAAAACGAAATCGGACAAAACCCCTTCACATGGCCGAGAGCTTCCTAGCATGTAATGAGATGATTTTTTGAATCAAATATGTTGGACATGTGTTGATGATGAAAAGTATGATTAATGGTTAGATTAGTGTTTTGGAAATAATGATTTAAAAGATTAATCATGACTTTACACTTTAGTTAATTGAATTTTAAATTTTGGAATATTAAAATTTGGTTAATTGGGCTTGATTTTGAATTGGGTTTGAAAATGTTATATTTGGGCATAATGGGCTTGGTTGGGCCAAGTTGGTTTAGGCCAATTGGATTGGATCCTAATTGGGCCTAAATCATTCCATTAAGTCCAAATGTAATAAATGGGCTTTAAAACTTTAATTGGGCCTTATGGGCTAAAATTGATTTTTTGGCAAATGAGGGTGATTCCTCAATTGGGCTTGGTAATTGGGTTTGACCCATATTGACTAAAGCCCATGCCTTATAAAATCAATTGAAGGCCCATCAGACTTTACTTAAAGGAACATTGGATGTTAGTTGTGCTTTGAGACCCGATAGGATTAGATTTGGAATCTAAGTCATTAAAGCGCATTAAAAAGTGTAGATATTTAATTTGGAATTAAATTGAATTAGTATTGAATACAAATTAAATTAGATTTAACGAGTAGTTCGATATAATTCAAGAATTCGTACTTTAAGTACTTATTCTCAAACGAGTTGGACTCGCACAAAATCAAATCATTGTTTGAACATTGGATGATCACTTATATTCAAAGATAATTAATTTGATTAGTTTGATTGAATAACATGCTTGAATGAATATATGGATGTGATGAATGAATAGCGTATATCGGATGGATATTAGAAGGGAAATGGCAATTTTAGAAATTGTTATAAATTTGGAATTTATAAATTGGACCTGTGTGTCCAGCCTTCTCTCTTATTGATTCTTTGTATTCTCTTCTCACCTAATTCCCCTCAATGTTAATGAGGTTTCTATTATTGTATTATGTAATTGGGTAGAAGTATAATAGTGCTAGCCGGGGAGAGGATAGAGAGCGATTTATTTTAAGAATAATTTGTTTAAATATCCATTCGCATATCGTTATTAATTTACTTTTCGCGCCTTATGTTGTTTTAGAAGCATGCTTAAGGGTGTATGATGAGACCTTAACAAAGATAATAAATTGGTTGCCAATTTACGCAAAAACCCCTCAAATCATATTAAGCGTTTTTCCTTCCGTTGAGTGATTTTTACTCAAGATCCAAAGTTGGCATTGGCTTGTTGGCCTTGGCTTATTGGCCAAAGTCAAGGCCTTGGTCAATTGCAGATGTATTTGAATCATGAGAGTTTTGTTCCATATCGGTGTCTTGTCCAAGTCGTGATTTGTTGGCCAAAGTCAAGATCACTTCTTGTCCATCGACATTGATTACAAAATTTTCCATGTCGATGGGTTCCGCTTAACTGGAATCATTAAACTTGTTATGCCAAAGCCAAGGCTTAGTTGATTCAGAGGAAAAAGGTTAGGGAAATGTATTGGATACATTGGCATATCTATTGTATATATATTTCGGACTTGGATGTCCACCTACCGGATTTAGGAATTGGATAAGATCCAATTGATCTTCGAGATCTATCTAGTTAAGTTTCATACAGCTTGTTGGCCAAAGTCAAGGTTGTGTGTTATTTAACGGGATCCTTGCCTACTAGGAAACTGGGTTTCCCGAGTACTCGACAGAGGGTTAGAGGCTCGCCGAAAAATAGTGGAAGGCTAGTATTGAATTTGTAATTTCATTCAGATACTTAGCTTTACGCGCTTTTAAATTATTTCATCAAAATTATTTTATTAGTTGGACTAATATAATGTTATTTTTCTTGTAATAGTTAGACTGTACCCAAATATCGTTGACTAGATAGTTGGACTATTGTAGTTAAGATGACTAGAAAGGGAAATGTCCGAGATATTATCATGGGCGAGAATGTCTTTAAGGGCACGAACTTTGCCGACTGGGAAATGAATCTAAGGATAGTCCTTGGAGCCGAGAGGCTGTTATACACCATTCAGACACCTCTTGGGCCTAAACCCGCACATGATCAGACACTTGAGCTGGAGCTTTGGAAGACTCACAGCGATGATTGTGATACTGCTTAGTCTATTATGCTTGCTTCCATGACTCAGCATTTCCGTCGACAGAATAGGGACTTGGATCCTTATAACATGTTGGCGAGGTTGCACTATCTTCACAGATCTAACAAGAGGTCGCAGAGATATTAGTTGGTAAAGAAGCTCTTCCGTTCACGTATGTCAGAAGGCATGTCTGTTGAGTCCCATGTGGCACAGATGATTGCTGACATAGATGAGCTAGCTGAGATGGGGATAGTCTTTGAGGCTGAGATTACCATAAATATGATCTTGCAATCTCTCCCCGACACCTGGAGATAATTCATCATAAACTATAATTTGATTAACACATATGATACTCTTGGAGAGTTATTGTCTACTCTCAAGGAAGCTGAGAATGAGCTTCTCAAGGGCAACAAGCACGAGTCGCACTTTGCTTCGACATCTCAGACACCGAGGGCTGGGCCCAAGGCAACTGGAGGTGTGAAGAAGAAGAAGAACCATAAAAGAATTGGCAAGGCCAAATCGTCAAAGGCTTTCGGGAAGCCTAAGGACAAATCTCAGGATGTTTGCCTCCAGTGCGGCAAGCGGGGTCACTGGAAGCGTGACTGCCGCGAGTACAAGGCACTCCAGAAGGAGATAAAGGCGGGCAAGGCACCGGCCTCAGGTATGTTTGTTATTGAAATAAACATGACTACTTCTAGTTTTAAAAATTGGATTTTTTTATTCTGGTTATGGTACTCATATATGTACTGATGTGTAGGATCTGCAGATTAGTAAGAGACTGGCTTCAGGGGAGATTGATCTGCGTGTTGGAAACGGGACACCTGTTGCTGTTTTGACCGTGGGCACTTTTATTTTGGAACTGACATTGGGGCATGTACTTGACCTAAATGACTATTATTATGTACCTAGTTTGACTATGAATATTATATATGTATCTATGTTAACCCAATGTGCGTATACTTTTATATTTCGCAACACTGGGTGTTACTTATATAAAAATGATGTAGAAATTTACACTGCTGTTGCAAAATAATGGTCTTTATATATTGAATATAAATCTATCTCCAAGATATAATATAACAAACAAAAGGCTCAAAATGAGTAACAAAGATGAAACATATATTTGGCATTGTCGTCTGGGACACATAAACAAGACTCGCATATCCACACTTTCGAAGAGTGGGTACTTGGATGGATTTGATCCAAATTCATATGACGTCTGCGAATCTTGCTTATTAGGTAAAATGCCTAAATCACCTTTTAGCGGTAAAGGTGAACGCGCCACCGAACTGTTAGCCCTCGTTCATAGTGACGTATGTGGGCCCATATCTAGCCAGGCTAGAGGTGGATACGAATACTTCGTAACCTTTACGGATGATGCATCGCGTTATAGTTATGTGTATCTTATGAGACACAAGTCGGAAACTTTTAAGAAATTCAAAGAGTTTCGACACGAAGTTGAAAAATAGACCGGCAAGAGTATTAAGACATTACGGTTGGACCGTGGTGGCAAATACTTGAGCAATGAGTTTCTAGATTACCGGAAAGAATATGGTATTCTTTCACAGTGGACTCCTCCTGGAACACCACAATTAAACGGTGTATCCGAACGGAGAAATCGAACTTTGTTGGACATGGTTAGGTCTATGATGAGTCGCACTGAGCTACCTATTTCCTTCTGGGGATATGTATTAAACAGTGCAATTCTTATTTCGAATAAGGTTCGTCAAAGTCTGTTCAACAAAATCCGTATGAGATATGGATGGGAAAGAGATCGGGTTTCTCATTCCTGAAGATTTGGGGATGCTGAGCATACGTCAAACGTTTGGAAGGTACCAAACTTGAGCCCAAATCGGATAAATGCCTATTCATAGGATATCATAGGGAAACCAAAGGATATTACTTCTATCAGCCACGAGAGAACAAAATATTTGTTGCTCTACATGTGGTTTTCCTTGAGAAGGAATTCCTAAATGCAGTGGTTAGTGGGAGGAAAGTAGAACTCGATGAAAATCGGAGTGATATTGTTCCTGGCATAGAATCCTCAACGGAACAAGAACAGTCCATCCGGGATGAGACCGTACCACAATCTTCTATTACACAAGGACCGCTTAGGTCGGAGAGAGTCAGGGAACAACCTGAGAGGTATGGGTTTTGATCTCACCTCATGTAGATATCAATCTCATTGAGGATAACGAACCGGCTACGTATGAGGAAGCGATAAAAGATATCGATTCCGCTTTATGGCAAGAAGCCATGAAGTCCGAAATGGATATTATGTACACCAACCAAGTTTGGACACTGGTTGATGCACCAGAAGGCGTAAAGCCTATTGGATGCAGATGGATCTTCAAGAAGAAGATCGACATGGATGGCAACGTACAAACGTACAAAGCTAGGCTTGTAGCGAAGGGGTATCGTCAACGACATGGTGTCGATTACGATGAAACTTTCACACATGTTGCCATGATTAAATCCATTCAGATAATGCTTGCAATTGCTGCATATTTCGATTACGAGATATGGCAGATGGACGTTAAAACCGTTTTCCTTAACGAAAACCTTTTGGAGGATGTTTATATGCAACAGCCTGATGGTTTTATCGTGCCAAGACTTGCAAACAAGGTTTGTAAGTTAAATCAGTCCATTTATGGACTGAAGCAAGCATCGAGGTCATGGAACCAATGTTTTGATGAGATCATAAAAGAATATGATTTCATCCAAAATGAAGATGATCCTTGTGTATATAAGAAGGTTAATGGGAGAGCACTGACTTTTATTGTCCTTTATGTTGACGATATATTGCTTATAGGCAATGACATTCCCATGTTAACGTCGGTGAAAGCTTGGCTTTCATTGAAATTCTCCATGAAAAATTTAGGAGAAGCAGCCTTTATTATGAGAATAAAGATCTACCGGGATAGATCTAGAAAGCTGCTTGGACTCTCCCAGAGCACGTACATTGACAAAGTGTTGAAGAGATTCAACATGGATCAGTCCAAGAAGGGACTGTTGCCAATGTCACATGGCGTCTATCTATCTGAGGACATGTGTCCTAAAACTCAAGATGAGAGAGACAACCTGAATCAAATACCGTTCGCATCGGCAGTCGAATCTATCATGTATGCCATGATATGTACACGACCTGATGTCTCCTATGCTATGAGCATGTGTAGTCGCTATCAGGCTGATCCAGGTGAAGGTCATTGGATGGCGGTTAAGAATATCTTAAAATATCTTAGACGAACTAAGGATGCTTTCTTAATCTATGGAGATGGAGAACTTGAGGTAACTGGGTATACTGATGCAAGTTTCCAAACCGACAAAGACGACTGTAAGTCGCAATCATGGTACATATTTTTTTGAATAACGGAGCAGTGAGTTGGAAATCTTCCAAGCAAGAGACTGTTGCCAATTCAACAACTGAAGCGGAGTACATTGCTGCAGTTGAAGCAGCAGAGGAAGCAGTTTGGATCTGAAAATTCATAATTGGATTAGGAGTAGTTCCGTTAGCAGCTGAGCCCGTTTCATTGTATTGTGACAATAACGGGGCTATAGCGCAGGCTAAGCATGTTCTTCGACGTCTCCATCTGATACGTGAGATCATACATCGTGGCGATGTGAAGATCGAGAAGGCCACATCAGATGAAAATATGGCAGATCCGCTGACGAAAGCGATTCCTCAGTAAAAGTTTAAGCGACATGTACATAGTTCGGGTATTAGATGCTTGAGTGACTGGCTATAGGCCAAGTGGGAGATTGTTAGACAGTTATGACCCATAGCGTCACTTTTTGTAAAAGACATTGTGTTTTTGTACAAAATTAACTATGTTATAATGAAATTGCCTTTTACCGTTTTATGATTCATTTACTTTGATATATATAAATGGTAAAAGTCCTTATGATTAGTTCCGGATTGAGATGATATGAGACAGTATCAATCCATAAAGGTTTAATCATTAAATATCCCTAGTCGTAGTATTATCGAGATTGGACATCGATAATGCAGAATAGACTAGTATTGCACTTGTGCGCGTTGTGAGGGCATAACGGCATAGTTCTCATATGTTTAAGTATAGGATACTTATGCAAGTGCGATAGGAGGTTGTGTTTTACCGATGGTAAGGAAAACAGCTTCGCTCTGGATAGACCGCGCGGAATCCCATTGGTAGTATGTATATGTGTCTATGGGAGCCCGCTTCAGGGTATGTGTATTTGGTCTTAACCTGAGACTTGCATCACTAGTACTTGCAACAATCGATAAACTTTGGTTTTGGTCGTCACTAGTACTTGCAACAATCGGTAAACTTTGGTTTTGGTCGTCCAGGGCTTTAACAGGTTCTGTGTACACGTCTGCTGGGTTTTATTAAGAATCGTAGTGTATTGGATGTGATGTCAAGACGGAAGTATCACTTCAGACATATGGAGATGATGATCACGCAGGGATTCAGAACTAGTTCTCTATTGTGTTGCAACCATCGGGATAATATGACAAGGTCATGATTATCCGATTCAAAGAGACTAGTTGCTAGATATCTGATATGTGCTTCGTACGGGGCAGACACTTTTCCATCCCCAGGCCTTGCACGTGACATCCGATACTGGATCGCAATACGCAGTACTATGGTATACTACGCCTGATAAAGATCGTATATTCCATTAAGAATATTTCTTTAGAATTGGGTAGGCATGGTGCTTTGCTTGAAGCCAATCTTGTCTCGTAAATCGGTAAAAACGTAGTACGAGGTACGTACTTGTTCGGATAGTCCGAAGACCGTATTTACTGCCAATATATCCAGAGATCTCTTGGGTCGCTTCCCGAAGATTCACCGATGACGTTTGATTCGAACTTTATTAATCTGAGATTAATTACGGAGAAACTTTATCTTGGATAAAGTACTATTTGAAGAGAGAGAAAGATTAATTTGGAATTAATAGATAAAATAATATATTCGATATATTAAACGAAATTGGATTTCGATGCGAAATTAAAATCGGATCTTAATTCGGGCAAACGAGTTAATTTAGAATTAATTCGTTAGCGACGTGATTAGTAATTTCGCTAGGCATAATTGTTTAATTACGTCGCGACGGAAATTCGTTAATTCGGAATTAGCGAACCGAGCCCGGAAGTGTTTGAGGGCCCACTCGTGTTTCGAATCGAGTGGGACCCAAAAGTCACATCGCGAGTCACATCACTTGTCATTTATTTGTGATAGATGTCAAAGTCATTTTTTGGTGAAAGACACCTAGTCACTATTCATGACACAAGTTGGTGAGAACTTTTAATGCATTTTTGGAGCCAAAATGCTTTTTGACTTTTTGACATATACCATTTTTTGGTAATTGTTTTTCATTATGTTTTAGAAATAAAAAGAGTAGAAAAACAAAACTCTCTCTCTCTCCATTTACACACAATGTCGTGAGCTTCCTTAAAGCAAAAATTAGATTTTATTTCTTCATTTGCTAGCACAAATCAAAGGATCAAACAAAGGTGATAGGGAAGCTTATCTTAGAGCAAGGATTTCCTTTAAAGCTTGGAGCTTGTAGATCATCTTCATCAACAAATCATCCTTGGCCAAATCTTTGAGCTTCTTGAAAAAAAATTTGTTGAGCATCACATCCAAACCGATCTTTGTATGTATGTTTCCCTCATACTTCTTGTTATATTCATTCTATTTCATGGCTTAAAATGATCTTAGGAAATCTTTAGAAACCAACATAACTCAGGTTAATACAGAGACATAACTTAGACTTTGTATGTATTTGTACGCTCAAGTTATGAGCATGGTTACTTACTGAGTCATTATGACTCACACTATATCAGTTTGTTAATTTTGCAGGTCAGTAACAGCCTTACTAAGCCAGCAGGATTTTGGTGAAGACTTTGAAGACAATGGATCGCCTCAATTGCAGTCGAGAGGGTTTTGAGTCCTGGGTCGAGTTATGGGTCCTCAAAGCCCTAGTCTTTGTATTTGTATTTGTATTTCATATGTATGAGTTATGTAATAGCATAGTTCTATTTTGAGTTCTGGCCGGAGGCCAAGTATTTACTTTTGTTTGTTGAGTTCAGGCCTGAGGCCTTGATGAGGATTGCATATATTTGAGTTTGCTTGTGTACGTTGTCTCAGGGTGCTGGCTATAAGCCAGGTTGCATGATGTTACGAATACATCATGCCGAAATTTTATTAGAATCAGAGGCTTATAGAGATGGGTTTTCTCTGTCTCCTGCCGGTAACATCTTGGCCTAGGCAGGATGTTACATATTCACAGACTTCTGCTCTTGCTATAGACCACAACTACACCAGTTACTCTCACTTATTTATGTTGGTAGTCCTGTTAACTCCTGAGTACTCCCAATCTCTCGGGTCTGTTTCATTTACACATATTTTTGTCGGTATTGGTACGATTTTATGCGTTCTTACTAGTACTACAAACTTTCCAACTCGTTTTATGTCGGGTTCTTTCTTTTCTATCATTAGAAACCTCTTTAGTCCATTGCTAGGTGATCTATCTTCCAATGCCTTCTTTTTCTATCTTAAGATAAACTCTCATTGGGCTTTCTTACGGTTATCTCTATCTATACTGGTAAAGGACGAAACAAGCCTTTACATCTCAACGGGTATCTATGTCCTTGTTTTGATGTTCTATATCCTGGTAGAGTCTATTTCTCATATAAAATAGGTATGAGATATACTCCGTCAGGACAGTTTCCTTAACCAGTATCGCTGAGGGATTCAAATCTGGGTAGGTTAGGGCCTTGTCTGAGTCGGATTTCTTGAATAGTGCACTTAATTATTTTCCTTTATGACATTCATTCACTTTATCTCTTACAAGTCTGTGTTAGGGTATCTAGGATCCTTATATCCTTTGTGGCCCTTCGCGCCTATTGGAAACTTGTTGACAAATCTCGATTTCTTACTTCTTTTATATTTATGACTATTCTTCATTATTCTGGTATCTTGTCCTCTACATGAATGCTGAAGGTTTATTAGATCCAATCAAAAGAATTTTCTAAGGAGGAAATGAATCTTGTTTTGGTCTACTAGTTATTAGTTTTTGCTCAGGTTTATTACATTCCCTTTATTACTACGAATCATGGCACTTTCTTTACTATCTTATTCTGTCTCTTTTAGCTCTAGTTGCTTAAACATCTATGCATCTTTTCTTACTTTCTTATAGCTTTCTTTTTCCACTCCCTTAGGTACTATTCTTAGTACTGTATTTTCTGGTTTTATAACTTCACTCGAACTTTTGCTAATAATTTCATATGATTACTGCATGATTTTCAAAGAATATAGTTACTTCATAAGGAAGGATATTCGAATAGCTCATGAATTTATTACTAACATGTCTATAGAACTTTGAGGACATACTCGAGGATCGAATATTGGAGAGGTAGTGCCTCACGTACTAGTACCCCAGCACTCTACCCACTGCAGTCACTGACTATCTGATACTATCTTTGTAACATCCCCCTCCAAGAGATGTTATCGATAGAGAATATGTTGTCTTATCCCCCTGAGCCTCTGACTCACTAACTATGTACATCACTACTAACTCGTCACAAATATAGAATTATATATATGGACCTTTGCCTAATTCAATAACATACAATACAACTCAATACTGATAACTGTATATCCAATAATATTTTCCTTTACAACTTCATTCATAAACATTTTAACTTTATACAATGACTGAAACATTACCAATGACTATTACATGACTTCATTTTTACTTGACCTGGTGGACTCAAACCTCTAATGACTGCCATGAGTAAACATCCTCTCGAGCTCGTCCTCTGTATCCACAAAAATAAGAAAATGAGAGTGGAAGGTTAGATCATTTGAACGATCTAGTGGGTGGACAGTTTAAATTAGAAAACTGAAATACTTATGGAATCTATTATTTGAAACTGAAACAAGAAAATGGTCTCTGCTGAAAACTCTTTCAAATCTTTTTATGTGAAACTTTTTACAAACCTTTCTTTCTATAAAATTCTGATTTTCTTATAAAACTGTTTCTTGTGAAAGTTTTTTCTAAAACTATTATTCTGAAAACCATGTCTTTTGAAAATCTATCTCTGAAAATTATTTCTAAAAATCTACTGAAAATCCTGATGCTGGGGGCGTTATGTATCTCCATCCCCTCATACACCTAAACCGAAACTAGGTGTGCAAATCTATAACATTTGGCCATTATGTAACGACGTCCTCTAATGGATGCCACTATCATGTCCATGAATCTAGGGTCTAGGGGCTTTATGTATCAATGTTCCTTTAGCCCAGAAATCTGGTGGTCTTAGGGCGTTACGTATTGTCGTCCCCCAAGTAACAAATCTGAATTCGGGGGTGCGGATCTATGCTTCCCTCAAGACTCTGAATCTGGGATCTATGGGCATCTACCATCCTAGTCCTGAACTGCATGTGCACATGATATCTGTATCCATCAATTCCATATCTGAGTCAAGTTACATACTGAGATGGATTTCCCCTCATGCCTCCAAAATCATAAAAATCATGTTCTTTATTTCAAACTTTTCAAATCTTTTTTCATTTATGAGATAACTATATATCATCTTGGCTAACGTCCTAAAATATTTAAAGTAAGTCTCATGTTAAAACAAATAGGTCAATAATAACTTGAAAAGAAAAGAGTCTATTCACTGATTTGAGGTCCCGATAGCATTACTTCACTTCGACGAGGGAATTTATGATTCTTGCGATGTTCTTTAATTGTTAACTTAATCAGAATACAAATCGTAGAATATGCTTCGAAACTATTGTCGCTATATGATATTTTATGTCTGTAACATGATATATTACTTATATATGGGCTGATAAGAGACCCTAAGGATGGCCTTTATCATTCTAGGATGAAACTGTAATAATATGAATCTTTTTCTATACTGCATTGCGACACAGGGTCTGGCGCGTCGCGACACCCCTACAAGCATACACAATCAGAGAGCATGCTCTGCTTCATGTCACGATGCTAGACCTACGTGTCGCTACGCCCACCAGATCAGACCTGAGGCAGAGTCTCTACTTATTACGAGTCACGACGTCGAAGGCTGAGTATAGCGACGATCCCTTAATCAGGCCCGAGGCAGTGAGACTCTGATTTATACACGTCGCGATGCTGGGTGCTGGTTGTCCCGACACTAAGCCAATTTTCCTGGGCCTCACAAAACTCTACAATGTCTAACTTGCCCAAATGCATTCCCAATGCTTCTACACTAGAACAGTTACACAAGCCACTCAATTAAGCTTCAACTTCCTATATCCTATACCAAGATATCATCACCTTCAAATTAATTGGTAATGTTTTGATTGGAAGAAAAAATCAGAATTTTGGAGAGAAATATATAATTCTCTAGATAGGTCCGAAGGTACTATTGATTCAAATTTTTTAGTTGTATTTTGACCTACTTCTGGTTCGAATTTGGAAAAATATTCAACATGAAAGTTGAAAGTTGTAAGTCTTGATCTTAGCCTTCCGATGATATAAAGTTCATAAAACTCGAAGATCGTGTGAAAATATTATGGCCTAAATACCATAGGCTGATCGGATTTAATCTTAGAATAAATTCCATATCGGAACTGTGAGGAATTCACCGAATATCCAAAAGGTCATTTCATGAATTTATAAGTGTCCATACATGATTTATATCATGTATCAAGCGTCCTAAAATGTAACAGTAATTGAGATCACTAAGTGTTATACTTAATCTTTCGAATTAGGTTCTCATAAAAATTGGAAGAATCTCTATAGGGGGATGGTTCAAGAAATTCTTTGATAAAATACAACCTAAATTTTAATTGATTTTTCTATCTCATGTAACCTTTAAAAATAAAAAAACAGGGTTGTTTGTAAGTAGGATGTCTGGGTTCAGGATTCATTTTAAGATCCATAAGGTATTTTGGATCTACACAAATGCAAAGAAAAAATAAAATAGATGAAGAAAAGCAAAAAAAAAAAAAATGAATACAAAATACAAAATAAAAAAATACATACATACATATATATATATATATATATAATATATATATATATATATTATATATATATGTATGTGTGTGGTGGTGTGTATATATATATATATATATATATATATGTATGTGTGTGTGTGTGTGTATATATTATATTATATATATATATGTACACACACATACATACATACACACATACATACATATATGTAAGGATTATTCTATCTATTAAATTTATTCACTGACAACAGTACCAAAAACTTGACACACTCACAAAGTGGTTCTTTTACTCCCATGTATAACAGTGTCGAAGTAAATAAAGTAACCCAATAAGACCGGGGTCTATCCCCATGGAATAGATTTAGTAAAATAAAATAACAATTTGAGTGAAAATTAAAAAGGTTGGATTTTTTGAAATGATTGGAAAATTTTAAATTAGATTGCAACAATAAAAAAAATATTATGGATTAGAAGATCCACTTTTAATATTAAATTTAGAGATCTCATTTGTTATCTATATAAATTGTTATTATTACCTAATTAATCTCTTTCAGGAATTAATTATGCCAAAAATATATAAAACCAGTCATAAAGGCGGTGATAACTTTTGTCTATAACAAGTGCAGTTAGGTACTCAATTATGCCCAATAAATAAAATCAGCCATTTAGGCGGTAACAAAGTTTGTCAATAATTAATTCAGAATTAAATTAAATATTAATAATTAGACTACCATATAGATATTATAATATAAATGAGATTAATCTAAATTTCATATTAAAAGCTTCACCTTTTACCCCAGCCAAAAAAAAAAAAAATAATTACTCATAATTTGAATAAAACACACATAATTTTATTACTGAAAGGAAAAAAAATTACAAGAAAGCTTTTAAAAAAAACACACACACACAAGAGTTAGAAATCTATAAAATTTCAGGGAAAACTATGGAAATCTCACTCATGAAAATGAGGTGCAGAGCACCTTTATTTATAGAGGTGCTCGCACCTCCTGAATTTGCAATTGCATCCACCAAACATATCATGTTTGGTGGGAGATGATGTAGAAAGATGATGGCAATCCACATCATAATTTATTTTTTATTTTTTTTATTTGACTTAACTTATTACATATAACACACTTTGGATCTTTCATCAATTTTGACCTTGAAAACATCAGAATTAGAAAATCTTGTCAACAACAAGTTTGTAGATCTTTGAATCTTCTTTCATCTGAAACTGCAATCACTTCAATCCAATATCAAAGTAAAAAGGGTATGGCCAAAACATAAAAATTATGCAAGGCTGAAATTTCTGAATTCGTACACTGTTAGAAAGCCCTTTCAAATTTTTGTCCTCCAAAATCCAAATGTCATGTCCAATTTTCTAGTTATGCATACAAAGTATTATTTTCACATAAATAAGAAATAATAATCACAATAAAATATATAAACATAAATTTAATTATTATTCTAAATTAAATGGATAAATGAAACTACAAGTGTAAAATGATTGATTTTTTCTTTTAATAAATGTACATTTTTTAATTTTCATCATTCTTCATAAATTCGGAGGTGGCTGAATTGTGTACATATTAGCTAGCCTTATATGACGAACGTGTCAGAACTTAAAGATTTCCAATATGAAGTGTACTTGTTGAGCACTTAGATAGCCAATTATTTTTTATAAAAGATAATATTCGATATTATAATTATCAACTAAAATAATCAAGTGTTATTGGGTAACATTGATTGTTTATTTGACCTAATTGGATTAATTCAAGATTTACACAAGGGCATTGTAGTAATTTCATAATTATCTCTACCATTTGAGGATATTATGGTAATTATAAGTATGTCATTATAGGTGCATTTGGCTTGATTTAATTGGATAAAATCAAAGTGGAAGACATGTAACTAATCCTTTAATTAAGCTATGTCTTGATTTAATTGGATTAAATCAAAGTGGTAGACAATGGTGATTAGTTACACCTAATTATACATATTTTTACAAATTAGATTAAGCCCCCTTAAAAGTTGATTAGAACTTTTATTAATTAAAAAATTGCCTAAATTTTACTATAATAGCAAGCTTAAGGAAGGTTTTAATTAAGCTTGTGAAAGCTAAGTACAAGCAATTCTTGGAGAAATTAGCCTAAGTCAGAGAGTTAAAAAAAGCTTTGTGAGGTCTCTATAATATTTCATCTAGGAGAAATCAAGATTGGATCGCTTGCATTGGAATCAATATTGGACCTTGGAGTCAAGCTTGCTAAACCTTGGAAGTTCTCCAACGATTTCAATAAGGAGAAGAAGATTGGATCTTTGTATCAACCATACTAGTTCATTTTATCTTCTTTTAAGCTATATTTTTCATTGGTGAAATATATAATGATGAATTATGTACTATATGCATAATTATATAGTTTTAAAGTTGAAATTAGGCTAATAATAAATTGTCTTAGGTTGTTTTGGAAGTAAAACATAATATGCTTATAATTGGGTCAAAATATTTACGTTAGACATACACATAAAATTAGAGTTTGGAACTCTATATTAAAGCTTAGAACTATGACTACCATTCTAGAATCACTTGACAACCTTTGGGTGATTTAGAATAGTTCATGAGTCATTTCATTGTTGGATTCTATTTTGGGTTGTATTTTGATTCGAAGAAATATATGTGTGTGTGTGTGTGTGTTTGTTTGTTGCATAATATGTGTTGTGGTTAGTTTTGAAATTAAAATTATTTTGGGTGAGATTTTACAAGTGGTTTTAGGTTTTAATTTTTTTTAAAAAAAAAAAATTGCCCAGCAAAAGGCCAAGGCTGCTGCGTTGCAGTGCAGTAACTTGTACTGCAACGTAGCGCATCTTGTTACGCAGTTGCATGCTGCTACTAGTAATATGTGTTGTATGCTGCGTAAAAAAACTGCTTACACAGCTTAGCCAGGGCAATCGCTTCCAACTTGTCTAGTTTTTATCCCGATTAAATTTTTTCGGACCAGATTTATTTCTAGTTTTCCCCTAAACACTTGAAAATGAAATATTATAATTCATTAAATTTTAAAAATACACCCATGCTAGATATGCACGGGTTAGACCCACTTTCGCTGCGCATGGCATCTATCCGACCCTAGGAGTTCCACATCTGCCCCAACACCATGGTCTTGTTAGGACCATTCAACCTATTATAAAATAGCAAAATTTGGACCATTTCTTCATCGTTATGTTGTGGGCACCTCCTGAGTAGATATTTAAAGTGCTCTCATACTTCGTACAATTTCTCAGACTCCAACTATTTAAAGATGTTAATATATTCTTAGTTGGGCTGATTTAGTGAGTGGAAATAACTTCTGAAGAAATCTTGTGATCATATCCTCCTATGTCATAATGCTCCCAATCGGTATAGATTGCAGCCAACCCTTCACTTTGTCCCTGAAATTGAATGAGAATAAGAGCAGCTTGATGGTCTCTTTAGTTACTCCATTCATCTTAATTGCATCTGTCATCTATAGGAACACCATTAAGTGAATGTTGGGATCCTCTATAAATAAATCCCCAAACTAGTTTGTTACACCATGTTAATGAGTGAAGACTTCAAGTCAAAATTATTGGCATTGATCGGTTAGTGTGAAATCATAAAATAATTCTCATTAATGACCGTCTTAAAGTGATCTCAGATTGCCATATGATGCTGATTGTTATCTCTTTTCTCAGTCGCCATTGCCTTCTTTTGCAATCATTCTTTCTTTCTTTCTTTAGTTTCCTCGTTGTCTTTCTATTTTAGGATCAAATAAGAGCGAATCGAGACTTGTAGATCTTCTCATTAACTATAGCAAAAAAAAGAAATAAAGAAATAAGGAAGTGATATAAAATAAATAAGAAAAAATTCTAAATTAAATTTAATGTTACTTGGTAATAATATTAATGTGAATAAGATTGAACAATCTCCGACAACGGCGTAAAAAACTTATTGCGAGATTATCGTATCGCAAGTAGGCGGTGTTAAGTTTTAGTAAAGGATGAATAAAAAGTGTCAAACCCACAATGATTGAAATCAAATTCACACTAAGTACTATAATTACTTAACTTTATTTAGAAATCAATTTAAATTAAACTAAACTAAAATTAGAAACTAAAGAACCGAGAAGTCAAAACATTTAATTAAGAAAAACCAGGATAAGAGAAATTTTAGAGTTTGTTTTCACCTAACTATCTCCTATGTATTTTTATGTCAATCAATTATTACTCAATTTATTAGTTTATAAGCCAAGAATTTTAAATTATTCTACTCCATCCCCCGAGCGTATATAAAAAATTATTAATTACCTACTTTAATATATTCTAGATCCTATTAAAAATTCCGTCTCTCGATTGATAGATTCTAAATATGGAATCATCTAATTTTTGAGTAGCAAACTAGAAGCTTTTTACACAAGAAAATAAAAATGAACTGATTTTAACTTCATAATAATTAATTGGGAATCAAACACATAAATCAAGTATAGGCTATATCATCCTCTAGAATAAGAAAATTAGTTCATGATTAATTAAAAGTACAAAGAAAACTGAGTTAAGAACATATTGAACATCAAAAGAGTTCAAAGAAAGAAATTAGAAGATAAAACCAGAATTGAATCTTTCACAATATCATCTTCTTGTCCTATTCTTTCTTCAATTCCCTCATTGAATCTCTCTTAATTATATGTTTAGAGCTCTCTAGTTGTATCTCTTCCTCCCATCTAGATTTTGGACGCATTATGTATTTATAAGAAGTCATGGAGTATTTCTTCATGTAGAAAATGAATTCCCTAGTCTATAAAATTCATTTAGGGTTTCGCGACGCTATCTTCTCTGAAAATCTGTTGTGTTTGTTCATGTCTGATTTCGCGAATCCTCTACCAGATGTGTGGTTTTTATGTATTTTCTTTCCCCGCTTGCTTCCTTTGTATTCTTAAGCTCCAAAAATATGTACATTTGCCCCCAAGATCCATACTCTAATGCTTTCTATCAATAAAACACAAATAAATTGCAAAACACATAAAATGGCACAAAACCTAAAAAAATAATAAGCTAAAAATATATGAATAAGTCGATATAAACACACTTCTTAGCCTGTATCTTTTATTGAATATTATAAATTGCATGGTATTATTCATGAGAAAAATATACCTTATTCTCTTCATATGAATGGAAATACCGAAAGAAAAATAGAACTTATGATGAAGTTGTAGTCTTTATTTTACTTAATTCTAGTGCTGCCTCATTTTGGTAGGGAGAAATTTTATTGACTCTTTGTTATATTTTGAGTAAAGTGCCTAAATCAAATGATGAAGTTTCACCTTATGGAATTTTGAAAAATAAAAAATTTAACTTGTCATATCTTAGAACTTGGGGTTGGCTTTCCTATATTAGAATTCTTGACCCCAAGAGGATTAAAGTTGCTAGTAGACATATGGGTGTGACTTATTAGTTATGCTGTTAATAATAAAACATATAGATTTTATAATTTGAAAAATCATGTTTTGATTGAATATATTAATGCTGATTTCTTTAAGAAAATATTTCCTTTTATTTTGAAAAATAGAGGGGGATCATTCTCCAGTAATAATCATGACTGAAGTTAATAAACCTGGTAAGGAAATTGAATTTACACCTATGAGGAATAAACTGATAAGAATTTATCTAGAACAAGCCAAGCAAACCCCTCCACATGTTCTAAACTCCAAGAACCGTGAATCTTGATTTTTTTTTTTTTTTGTCAGAACTAAATCCTTCCAAGATCAAATCCAACCCTTAAGGAACCTTGTCCTTAAGAATAATTTTTTTATTTCTTTGGAGAATCTTGAACAGGGATACAACACCACAATACTTGCCACATGTTGATAAGCTTTTGTTCCATAGAACGAAGGAAGAATCCACTCCCTCAAGATGACACAAGTCACTTTGTTTTGTAAAAAATATGTTCTTAATTAATTATCAATTATAATGAATAATGTCTCTTTAAATAGGTGGCTAACCATTATTCTACCCAAATATAATAAAAACATACTAAAATAAACTTAATAACACATAAAATAATTTAAAATTTCGTGCATGGGCTTTCTAATTTAACTAAAGTTCAGCCCAACACTTAAACATCATATAACCTTAAAAATATGAAACATAAAAGCTGTAGGGATAACTTGTTTATGTAATTTGACCAATAAGGCTTCTAAATTGGACTTTGATGTAAGCCATAAAGTTATAGATCCATGAGTCCTCTTTGTAATGAAACTTGAATCACTAAAATCGGACATCAGATGAGAATGTTACGTACAACATATGAAGATTGTGCAAAACACCCCCACTGCTAATGCACCATTCAAAAATTAAGCCCAAAATCAATCAAGGTAGCCCATGTACGTCCAAACCCATTCCATTCTTGCCTTAGACATAATAAAGCCTTTATATAAAGTCTCATGCATGGACCAAACTCCAGAACCCAAGGAATCTTTCAAATCCACCAAAAAGTCCTAAATAAACCAATCTGACCAAGCCATATAATCAGCCACAACTTCAAGTTAACTTGGCCCGAAAAACAGAGCTCATTCTAGATCACATCATAAACAGTCTATAACAGTTAAAGATTTTGATCCTGATTTTTATGCATACACATTAGAATAAAATCACACCACTCAAAAGAAGCATGTCATCTTTAGATGTAATTTGTGGCAAGAAATAATAGAAGATTAAATGAGTTCTTTAGAGTCCAATAGAACTTGGCACTTAGTGGATTTATCTCAACGTTGCAAGACCATAAGTTGTAGATGGATATTTATGAAGAGATTCAAACCAGATGATTCAGTAGATAAATATAAGGTTAGACGTGCTTCCAAGTGGTATAGACAAATAGAGAAAGTAGATTTCTTTAACATCTTTTCACTAGTAACTAAAATTACCTTTATTCGTGTGCTTATTCTTTTGTTGCGATTCATGATCTTGTTATGTATCAAATGGATGTTAAAACTACTTTTTTTAATAGTGAAATAAAAGAAAAGATTTATATTGACCAACATGAAAGATTTGTAATACCTGATCAAGAAAATAAAGTTTGTAAACTTGATAAATCTCTATATAATTTAAAACATGCACCTAAGTAATGACATAAGAAATTTAATTTTAGCAAATGGATTTAAAGTGAATGAAAGTGATAAGTGTGTATATTATAAATCAGAAAATGAGATTTGTTCTATTATATGATTGTATAAAATGATATGCTCATATTTGGTTCTAATATCCATATTGTGAATGATATTAAATTTATGCTTTGTGCTAACTTTGATATGAAAGACTTAGGTGAATTTAGTGTAATTTTAGGAATTAAATTTACTAGGTCGAAAAAAGGAATTTCCTAAGATCATTCATATTACATAGAGAAAATCTTAAG
This sequence comes from Zanthoxylum bungeanum, assembly GCA_019454045.1. Classification (NCBI taxonomy): domain Eukaryota; kingdom Viridiplantae; phylum Streptophyta; class Magnoliopsida; order Sapindales; family Rutaceae; genus Zanthoxylum; species Zanthoxylum bungeanum. The sequence continues at coordinate 206,804 of SKCR01006513.1, forward strand.
GAATATAATTACTTTGATTGTAGACCTGCATGTACTCCTTATAATCCTAGTGTTAAGTTATTCAAGAACACAGGTGACGACATTAGACCTGCATGTACTCCTTATGATCCTTGAAAGATATAGCGTTGCTGATTAGAACACATTTTCATATGATTCCAATGCTTCTAATGGATATAATTTTAGCATAGCTAGTGGGGCTGTCGCTTGGAAATCCAAGAAAAAGACCATTTTATCTTAATCCACTATAGAGTCTGAGGTGATTGCACTGACATCTGCGAGTGAAGAAGCAGTTTCGTTAAAAAGCTTGCTATTTGATACCTCTTTATGAGAGAGACCGATACCAGCAGTCTTGATCTATTGTGATAGTACAACGACTGTTGTAAAGATTCAGAAATGTTATTATAACGGTAAGAGACAACAAATACATCGAAACCACAATACATTTATGTCTATATTAGAGCTGTAAGAGTGGATCATGTACGAACTGAGAATAATCTAGTTGATCATTTAACGAAAGATTTAGCAAGAGAGAAGGTATTCAATATTCAAAAAGAATGAGACTACTACCATTAAATAATTAAATTACTTGTGATTGTAACCCGACCTAGTGACTGGAGATCCCAAGAAACAGGTTTAGTTGGTAATAACAAGTCTTAAAGTCATGAGTGTAGAATCACATTAATAATCAACGAGTTCCATTCTGAGAGCATGATATCCTGAAGCGATGTAAGGATGAGTTCTCATTAACTCTTAATGTGTTCTATATTCTATGTAGAGTGGAGTACCTAGCTACAAAAGTACTCTTGGTAGACACACCTATGTGAATATAGAAGTGTGAATGCTTCTTTTGATACTCTGAGCAAAAGTTTCTAAAACATTCATTATACTGGGATATATGTGCACGATCATAATGCACATGCTTTTTGACTACATCTTGAAAGGTTTATGTGTGCAATATTGTCAGAGATAGAGTTTAAAACTATGAGTTATTCTAGTGTAATCTGAATCGTCAACACTATGTAAAGGTTTAAGTCGACATACACATTTATTTATGCACGACCTTATGTTATATTATTCGATGAATTTTTTTTTTTTAATTTTTTTACAATGCAAGTGGAGGATTGTTGTAAATATGAATTTTAAATGATTTTTTAATTTAATTAAAAAGGAGTTACAAATTTGTTAATTAGAATAGCTTTTAATTGAAGGAATACATTTGCCTATATTATAAAATGAAAACGTGTGTGTGGAGGCTGTTACAGTTGCCTATATTTTATGTGTTTAAATTGTGTGTGGTGGCTATTACAATTGTGTACTCTTAAGGTTTTCTTTTGCTTTATAACTTTTACGTAAAAAAATAATTTTTAACGATAAAAAATTAATCAGGCAATTAAATTATTACAATATTTAAATACATTTCTCCTATATAAGAAGGCTATCTCTCTTATCTCAAGGAGGGTATATACTTTTGGTTTCTCAAGTGCTTTGCTTTTACAAAAAAAATCTTCCTTTTGTAAACTGGAAAGAAAAGGAAACCAATTAGTATCATTTTTGTAAATTGTTTCAATATAATCACACACAGTTGTGGGCAGAATCATTGCTCAAAGTATGGACTTGAGAAATTGACAAGCTCAAGCGTGCAAGAATGACGAATCCAACCATCATAAATTAAGTGTAGAAAATTTTGCGGAATCGGGTGGTTTGACGGTAAAATTTCCAAAATAAGTATAATAAGAGAACTTGCACTGAATAACTGAGTTTAGGCTCACGAGCCTAGAGCATATAATCAAGGATGGCGTTTGTTCCCAGCATAATTCAAAACCCAACTCAATATGAGCATTCTTGTATTATATTACATATAACAAGCACCGGGGACTTTCCAGAAAAAAAATTAGTCTCAGTTGTTAGGAGCTTCCACTGAAACCTTGACTGTGTTTCCTCATCATTTTCATCTCCCTTTCTCGAGTGTTTTGACCTTCACTGCTTGAGCCTGAAGGGTTCAAGCCATATTCACTGGCCTCGCTACTGGTTCCGTATCCTGGCTACTTAATGCCATCTTCCTGAAGTCTTCCTTGTATTGCATGTAATAGTAGTCTGAGCTTTCGTAAGAATGGTAACCACTGCTTTGTCCAGGTCTGATTCCTTCATTAAGGTCAGACACAGATATATCTCCTTCAAAAGTTCGGACTATCTGATAGTCCACAATAAATTTCGAGTTACAAGTCTGATTAGTTGCAATTGATTAACCAAATTTAAGCTCATTACTTACCTGGCTCATTCTTGGTCGCCGACGTGGTGAATGGCGCACACAAGCAGCTGCACAAGCGACCATGCGAGTCATCTCATTGTGGTTGTATTCATTCTGCAGTTTTGGATCGACCAGTATGTCTAAATTTCCACCTTCTATAGCTCCGTTAAGCAAAGGCCTTGCCTGCATATTGCCAACAAATGTTTAGTTCCATGTGATGTGACATCCATGAGTTCGTAGCCAAAACTGTTTTCCATGAAAGGAAATTATCACTCACCCAATCCACTAAACTTTGTTCCATGGAAGTATTGGTTGAGGGGATAGGTGGATGACCAGTTATCAATTCCAAAAGCATGACACCAAAGGAGAAAACATCTGATTTCTCTGTGAGTTTCCCAGTTGAAGCATATTCTGGAGCCATGTATCTGCAGGTGCCAAGCATGTAAAAACATCAAGAATTAGCTAATTCAAGTCCTGAATAAGTAATAAAGCTCACTCATCAAAACACTTAAATCTATTTTAAATAATGAACCTATAAAATAGATATGACCATTAAAAGCAATCATGAGAATTTGGGGTTAAAATCATTAAGCACAGAGAACCAGCTGCACTGAGAGCTAACTTCCAATTTCAACGTAAAATATCATCCAAAAGTACACACACAAGAGTTAAGTGCATTTGAATTCAAGAGATAATTATTTTTGGGGACAATATTTTGTTGGTGAATTAGATTTTGTCAAAGATATGATATTGTAGTTATCATATATTGCAAATTACTATTATTTCTATATTGATATTGATTGATTTTATATTTATGTTGATAGACTGAGTACATAATATATGAGATATTCCCGATATAATTATTTTGTAATGTCTAATTTTGTAATGTCTATATAAAGGCCATCTGTATACTACATTGAAATTAAGAAAAGTTGTATTATTTTCTTCAGACTCTGCTCTTTTTGTTTCTTACATGGTATCAGACGTCTGAGTTCCGATCTCTGGGTATCTCATATTCTTGTTTCCAAACATATCCCACATTCCTTCTAGGCACAATTATTCTTGTGTCTAAACAACCCTAGCCACCGCTCTTCAAACCCTAGCCACCACTCTCGAACTCTAGCCGCCACCACCACCTCACGCCACCCATTTCCACTGCTCTGGCCATGACTAAAGCCACCAACACAATCCCCATCATCCGGCGATCCTCCATGTACCCACCTCCTTCAACCGCGAGACTTCACCTCTCTTCGACGTCCTCACAACCGTTTCCATTGTCGATTGACCCGTCCCATGAACTCCTCATAGCTCTATTACCAAAAGTCCCATATTGCCGGCCTCCAATTCCGCAGGAGACCGCCAGCTAGATGTCATCACCATCGCGCATCCCTAGCTTCAATTCTCCTCCATCGTGGCATGTTTCACAACACGACTACCACTATCATACTCCCCTTCCTTCTATCGGACTTCATTGTGATTTTGGACTAATTTGTAAGATTTGTAAAAATCTTATTTCAGAACCTCAATGGCTATTTTGAAATTTTCTGTGGATTTCTTTTACTCTTCCAATTGACAAATATGATGTTATGCAACCCATTCCTATCATCATCCAGGTTCGAACTACCGTCTCTGGGTTCAAGAGATACATAGTTTTCTCATAGGTCGAAAGTTATGGCGCTATGTTACTAGAAATTTAAAAACCCCTCAACAGCATACTGATGAGCCTGACGATTAATTTGCTAACCGTCTCGAGGATTGAGATAGTAAGAATCACAAGATCCTAACCTGATTTCGGAATATCTCAATTCCTTTCATTCACCACCATTTTGGTCGATATGAAACTGTTAAAGAGGTATGAGATCTTCTTACCATGAGGTACACTATATCTGATCTCTCTAGCCAATATCAACTGTGGGAAGAGTTACATAATTTGAAACATGAGTAAGATCGGTCTATTACTAGTTTTTTGGCTAAAATGGAGTCTGTTTGGGACCAACTCACTCTCTCCAAACCACCGATACATTATGTTGTTGATGCAGCTAAATATACTGCATACCGTGATCACATGAGGTTAATCCAATTTCTTATGGCCCTTACTGATGATTTTGAATCTTGTAGAGCCACTTTATTGCATCAATATCCTGTGCCTACATTAGAAGCTGTTGTCTCTCGGTTATTGTCTGATGAAACTCGTCTAGGCTTACTTAAGCCATCTTGAGATGATGCTGTGATTTCCGCCGCAGGCAAATATTTCTCAAAAGGTGGAAGCAAAATCTATCGTACCGAGTAACAAATCTAGTCATACTCTGAATGAATGCAGTTTTACTGAATGTCACAAATGAAAGAAAAATGGCTATATTGCGTCCCACTATCCCACTAGGGTGGATTGTCGCTACTGCAAGTTGTCTAGCCATCCCATTGAGCAGTGCATCATTCATCCTCCAATACTTAGTCAGACCTCCAAGACAACAATTTCAGTTACTGTTGCTACCTCTGAGGTCACTGCCTCTCCTGCATCCACTGATAACTTAGAAACACTCCTTAGACATATACTATCAATACCTCACAGTACTTCTACTACATTATCTGCCACTTCAGGTAATTCTCCTTGGTACTTTGATTCTGGTTGTTGCAACCATATGACTTGTCAATCTCCATTATTTTCCTTCCTCTATCCCACCATGTTTGTCTCTCCGATTTTTACTACAAATTACTCACAAATGTCTGTAAGCCAGTCTGGACAAATATCTACCTCAGCATTCACATTACCGAATAAATTTCTTATTCTGAAACTTACATTCAATCTTATATATGTTGTTCAACTATGTGATCTTGGGTTAGAACCAATATTTTCTTCCAATAGTTGTCGTGTGCATGATCAACAGACGGATAAATTTTTAGGATAAGCCGTAGAGTTGGATGTCTGTTTAAGCTTACCTCTCTACATCTTCCTTCCGATCGTGTCTCCCAGTTGTGTGTGATGTCTATGTCATCGTCTCTTCAGCTGTGGCATATATGCCTTGATCACGCCTCTCACTACAAGAAAACTGGAGATTATCGATCAAATATTTAGTCACAAATCTAAAAAAATCGATCGATAATCACAATTATCGACCAAAAATCGACCGAAGATATTTGGTCGATATTTGACTCATCGGTGATAAATTACTGATCGAAATAACTTATCTATCAAATTACCGACCAATTATATTTTGATTGGTAAAATTACCGACCAAATGAATAATAAATAAATAATTAGATTTTACCGAACTTTATCCGGTCGGTAAACTGACTGCATCTAAAAATTTTATATAAGGCCCACTATGAACCCCACAAGACCGGCCATGGACCCTATACAATCCATATTTAATTTTACAAATTGATGTAATTAGTGTGACTTGAACCCTTGACCTCAAAATTGAGTGTGTAGTATAGTTGCCACTAAGCTATGACATGTTTTTTTTGTTATAATATGTAAAGAATATATAAGTGCGTGTAAGTGTGTGTGTATATATATGAATTTATATTTCTATTGTACCGAACGGTCAATAAAATGTCTATTTTTTTATAATTAATATTATTTTAGTGACTGAATATTCATTCGGTCGATAAAATGACTATTTTTTTTATTTTTTATAATTAATATTCTTTTAGTGACTAAATATTCATTCGGTCACTATTTATTATCAATCACCGACCGAATATTCAGTCGGTAATTGTTGACGGTATAAAATGGTGCCAAATTAATTTTTCACGCCGTATTATCGATCGATATCGACTGAATATTTGGTTGGTAATATTTGGGTCGGTAATTGGTCATAAATTATTTTTATCATCTTCAGTCGGTAAATACCAAAAAAATATCAACCAACTATTTCGTTAGGTAATTTCGATTGGTAATTCCATATTTTTTTGTAGTGTATTTAAGTAAACTTTGTCATTTGATTTCTAATGGGTCCTTAGGTTCTATTACTGATTAGTCTTTGCATTGTGTCTCTTGTCAACTTGGAAAACAACCAGTTTTATCGTTTAATCATAACAATACTATTTTTGTTTCTCATTTTGACTTAACTCCCTATGATATATGAGTACCTTCTCCTACACCCACTATGGGCCGGAGAGTCCAAATATCTTGTCATATTCATTGATAATTATTCTTAGTGTACTTAGGTCTTTCTCATGAAACAACGATCTGAACTACCTTAAATTTACATTGATTTTGCGACTATGGTCAAGAAAACTTTTCCAAGACCATCAAAATATTACAAACTGGTAATGCCAAAAAATATATTGACTGTACACTTCAACGATTTTTGAAAGAACAAGGTACCCTATCCCAAAGATCATAACCATACACTTCTAAAAGAAATGAGCGAACAGAACACAAACATCGTCATATTCTGGATTCATTTTGATCCATGCTGATATCATCTTCTTGTCTAGAATGCTTTTGGGGTAAAGCCGCTCTTACTGTAGTATACATTATCAATCGAGTTTCTTCATCAGTCACCAAACAACACATGTCTCCATTTGAGTGCATATTTGGTATTCCTCTATCCTATGATCTTCTTAAAGTTTTTGGGAGTGCCTGTTTTATTCTTATTCTTCCTATATATTACCACAAGTTAGAACCTCATGCTCGACTTTGTTGTTTCTTGGGTTATGGAATCGAACATAAAAAGTATCGTTGTTGGGATCCTATCTCACAAAAATTTCACATCTCACGTCATGTTGTATTCTGGGAGCACATTATGTTCTCTTTCCTCTCTGATTTCAAAGTGTCTTCCTCTGACCAACCTCCACTTTTCATTGACCTCTCAATCGATTTATTTCCACATGTTTATGATGTAGGTACCTCCAGTAAGCATACAAATGTACAACCCCCATTGCCACATATCCTTAATGATGCTTCTTTTGCAGATATTGTCTCTGACACCCTTGCGATAAAATACTCCCATGATGTTGATGCATCCTCTTCCAATTATCCTACTCGAGTAAGACACATACCTAATTATCATTGCTTCTCCACTATTATTTCTTTGCGTGAACCTCAATCCTATAGAGAGAGATCCTCTAATCCTCATTGGCGACAAACTATGCAAGATGAATTACATGTTTTGGCATAAATTGATACTTGGGACTTAGTTCATTTTCTTCCCGATAAAACTCTAGTGGGATGCAAATGGGTATACAAAATAAACACATATTCAGATGGCTTAATTGAGAGTTATAAAGCACGTCTTATTGTTAAGGACTTCACTCAAGAATATGAGGTTGACTATGAGGAGACATTTTCTCTAGTTGTTCCATTACCTCAGTCCGCAGCCTACTTGCCATTTTTGCTGCCCGACAATGGAGTTTGTTTCAGAAGGATGTCAAGAATTCTTTTCTCAATGGTGATCTAGCTGAAGATCTTTATATGAAACCCCTTTTTGGTCAGAACCATCCACCACACAAGATGTGTCGCCTACGTAGTGCATTTTACAGTCTGAAACAAGCTCTCCATGCATGGTTTGCCAAGTTCAGTGTGACTATTTATCAGCTTGGGTTCACCTCTAGTCCATATGATTATGCCATATTCTTTTGCAAATCTGGTTCAAGCATCATGATGCTACTTCTTTATGTTGATGACCTGATTATTACTGGGGATGATGTTTCAGGAATTATGAATCTTAAGTTCTTACTCAATAATTTAAAATGAAAGATCTTAGTTCTTTAAGTTACTTATTGGGTTTTGAAGTTACTTTCTCTGATGATGGCTATCATCTCTCTCATGCCAAGTATGCTTTTGATCTTATTTCTCGAGCCAACCTTACAAATAGCAAGACAGTTCCAACTTATATTGATGATCATACTCTCTACAGAAAATTAGTTGGCAATCTCATTTATCTCATTGTCACTCGACCAGACATTACCTATACCGTTCACATTGTGAGTCAGTTCATGACTGATCATTGACCTCTTCATTATGCTATTGTGTTTCACACCATTCGCTATGTTAAAGACACTCTCTTTTGTGGTCTTCATTTCTGTGTTAATTCTTCACTTTTTCTTCAAGCTTACTCTGATGTAGATTGAGCAGATGACTTTATTTATCGTCGATCCACGACTGGTTATTGTTTTTTCCAGGGTGGCTCGCTTATTTTTTGGCGTAATAAGAATTAGACATTGGTTGCTTGTTCTAGTACCGAAGCTTAATATTGAGCTCTTGCTGCGACTATTGCCAAACTTCTATGGCTACGTTGGCTTCTCGAGGATATGTGAGTGTCTCAACTATCCTTCATTACTCTTTACTGTGACAATCAAAGAACTATTCAAATTATGTATAATGATATATTTCATGAATGTAACAAACATATTGAGATTGATTGTCATTTAATTCATCAACATATTTCTCGTGGAATTCTTCGGTCGGTGTATCTACGCTCCGATGATCAAGTAGCTGATATCCTCACCATGTTTTTTCTTCATGGCTGCTACACAACTATTGTTTCAAAACTTAATCTGGTTTCCTCACTACTATATTGAGTTTGGGGGCAAAGATATGATATTGTAGTTATCATATATTACAAATTACCATTATTTCTATATAATGTTGATTGATTTTATATTTATGTTGATTGATTGTGTACTTAATTATACAGGAATATTCCTGATATAATTCCTTTATAATACCTATATAAGGTCATATGTCTACTACATTGAAATTAAGAAAAGTAGTATCATTTTTTTAGACTCTCATCTTTTTGTATCTTACAGATTCAACAAGTTATGGATAATTTATCAATATAAGACGTTATATGATATGACATGTTAGTTTGGTTATTACCCTACGCTGACGCATCGGGGATCGACTTTTCCGGTAAGGTCTCGAGGTTTGACCTTTCTGGAAATGTCGTAGAGGGTCGAGGGGGCAGCACCCCCCATGGGGGCTCAGGAGAAACGCCCTCGAAATAAAAATGAAATTCAAAGGTAAAGTTGACCGAAATAACCAATTTCGTGTGTTTTGAAATGAAAAAGACATGTTGCCTTACATTGTCGCGACAATGGATAATAATTGGTGCGAAATGAGAGGCAGAGACATATAGTTGTATTTTGACTCATATTATCACGACAATGGTTACTCATTGGCGCGCAAATGAGAAGCTGATAGAAAATCACTCTATGACTTATATTAGCACGCCAATAAGCAACCATTGGAGCGCCAATATGATGCCCGTGCATATTGGCTCGCCAATGGGACACTGTTTTAGAAAATATGACTAAAAGGTATGTCTTTTGGAGGTAAATCTAGGTTGTTTATATATAGAGCACGGAAATGACTCATCAAATATAACATTCTTCATATCATAGTTCTCAAGTAGAGATTCAACATATGTTGTGTTGCATCTCTAAGTGTTTTTTTTTATCTTAGAGTAGATTTACTAGCAACCTTACAACACATAGTGTAGACAAATATTGCTCTAAGAAAATATGCATCCAAAACTAGATTCCCCACTGAAAGTTCCCCAACATATTTTAGAGAAAGGAAAATATGCAAAGCAAGAAACAGCTGATGAAATTTTGGGAAACACACTGGTTCAACTCAAACTTAATAATACGTTCATAATCAATATTAATGAAGCAAGCAACGCGAATAACAAAGCAGTTAGTCTTATCTTACCCGAATGTACCCATCACTCGGGTGGAGACATGAGTATTAACATCAGGAAAAAACTTTGCTAGTCCAAAATCTGCAACCTGAGCAAATTCAAGTTTAATGGCAATTATGGTACATAACCACTAATGGATTTGGATACTAATAAAATTTTCAAGATCCACTGGTTCTAGAGAGCATTTGAAATACGGTTATGCTTGTGTTTGTGCTGATTCAAAAATGACAAGCTCACAAAAATCAATTATGCAAATAATACCTTTGCTTCAAACTTGAAATCCAAAAGTATATTAGTAGTCTTAATATCGCGATGAATAATCTTAGGATGACCTGCAAATACAGATAGATAGAATGTTACAAAGACTTGATAGAAAAATAGATAGATTGATAGATTGGAAGATAGGAGATATTACAATCCTCATGGAGGTATGCCAGTCCTTTCGCAGAACCTAAAGCAATTCTGAGTCTAGTAGGCCAATCCATGGCAGGTCGATCCTTCTTCCCTGCAATATGCATTCTGTCAGATCCTCGATAAATATCTAACATCAGCTAAACAGCATCTGTGAACCAATTGCTTAATCACATTTGGTACCTTAATGACATAATGAAGGCTAGAATAGTGTATACAGAAAGAGTTATTTAGGTTTCCATAGACAAACTTACCGTGCAAGTGAAACCACAAAGTGTTGTTGGGAACGAATTCATAAACAAGCAATTTTTGTGATCCAGATATGGAGTATCCAACCAAGGAAACAAGATGTTTATGATGTAGTCGGCTAATAATTTCAACTTCTGCCTGAAACTCACGTTCTCCCTGCCTACTTTCAGCTTTCAGCTGCTTGACAGCTACTTCCTTACCATTTGGCAGGACTCCTTTGTACACGTACGCAAAACCACCTTGTCCAAGGAGATTAGCATCTGAGAAGCCATCTGTTGCCCGCACTAATTCCTCATATGTAAATATGCAGTTCGAATAACCTAATGATATCTCAGACCCTGAATAATTGGAGCCAGAGCCTGCACTGCTGCTTGTGAAAGGCGGCCCCAGTAAAGGGGAGACTGTAGATACTGGTGACTGTGTCACAATTACGTGGGATTCAGGAGGTGGAGCATTTGCGTAAGGGTCAACTGCAAAATCATTAAGAGCACTCAAAATTATTGAAGCAAGATTCTGAAGAACATGCTAGTAAATAAGTCATTTCATTTCTATAAGCCTGTATACGCTCGTTAAAACTGATTCATCAAAGAAACTAGATATTAACCTTTACTACTTCCTTGCAATGTATTGCCGATTTGCCAACACATCTTCAATTCAATAGTACATTTAAATTAAATCTTCATCATCAACCATTCATAATTTCCAAATGCTTAAAAATCTAATGAATTTGACAAGCATATGGTAACACAGATGTCCGCAAAAGATGTGGCTTGGTGACATAAGATTTAGGATTTGATTATCTAAATTCGAATCCAAATGATAGATTTCTTGTAAGAATCTGAGGCAACCGGGAGTTTTATTTGTTACATTTAAACTCGGATTGAATGATTTGATGGTAGAATTTTCATTTTTTTGAAAAAAAAAAATGGTACCCAGATGGGTACCGTTGAAATCATTTACTCAGTCCGATGTGAAAATGTGGTAATACATTAGACATGACTAGACAGCAAACATGCAGCAGCATGCCACCCATTCTATAAACTACAATGTATTTGGAGAACCAAGTAAAAGTCAGACGGTCGATTTTTTCATTACTACTAAAATATATAGTAAAATAACAATACGACAATGTAAATTTTACTATATTATATTTCTGACAAAATAATTTTACACTTTTCCATCAAATCACTGTTTTTAACGATAAAATTGATTAAGACAACTGACAGTTTATTAACAGAATTAAATCAACTAACAAAAGTAGTAAAATTAATGTAAATAACTAAACAAAAATGCCCAATCCCAAATCCCAAATCCGAGTCGAACAAGTGCATTTCTAGCAATGGGAAAGGATCAATTAGTTCTTAATCATAAATAAAGAGCAACACTGTACACATGCAGATCGTGAAAAGACACAAAATGATTCGAATCAATTATGGTTTTTTTGTAAAGTAGATTTTTTTTTTTTCAAATTATTAATTTTTTTTTTTTGGTTTATTGATTTATAGGACAAATTATGAAAGTTTTGGGCATAATATTTATTTAACATTCTTTTTAATGTATTTATTATGTATGTTGTGAGTTTTATCCATGTTTAACATACTCATTATTTATTATTCTTATAATAATCATTTTAGTTTTATTTATCAAATTATTAGTTTTGTTTTATTTATTGTGCCATATAAATTTTATATAAAGTTATTTAGGCTTTATAATTTTATAAAAATTTAAATTACAAAATAAAAGGAATAATACAAATACATCAAGTATTTGAGGGTAAAATTATAATAAAATCTTAATTTTGAGGTAAAAGATAGTAAAGAATAGGGTATAATATAAGTGTTACTTATTGATTTGAACAGGGGTATTTGACAAGAGGGCTACTACTCCACCCCAAAAAAATCCTACATTCTCTCTCCTATTTAAAATGTCGAAATTACCCATCTCTTTTATAAAAATCCACTCCCGCAATATATATACACTTATTTAATATATATATATATATATATATATATATATATATATATATATATATATATATATATATATATATATACTAGTTTATGCCTGTGCCAACGGCACGATGTTACAGTATTTGGCCCGTGCCTACGGCACGGTGTTACAGAATTAAATGATTTTATTTTTTAATTAAATGATGCCCGTGCCTACGGCACGGCACTGTGTTACAGAATTAAATGATTTTATTTTTTAATTAAATGATGTCCGTGCCTACGGCACGGTGTTACAATATTTGGCCCGTGCCTACGGCACGGTTTTACAGAATTAAATGATTTTATTTTAACTTTCTATTTTTTAATTTGAAAATTTTGACATTTTCCATCAATCAATTCACTCTCTTTCCTCCAATTACCAATGAAATAATCTGAGCCGTTAATTAAGCCACATAAACAGAGCCGTTGGATGCACTCTCTTTCCTCCAACATCATTCTCCTTTATTATATAGATATATATATTAATTTAACACTACTTATATTTTTTTTATTAATTAATTTTATAATTTTGTTTATTTTTTAAATTTTATAATTTTTTGCTCTTTATATATCTAATCTTTTTTATTTGTTTAGTAAATATTACAAATTTCATATTTATTATTAATTATTTTGTGTTCATTTAATTCATTTATTCAAAAAATTTATTTCATAAACTAATTTTTATTTAAAAATTATCTTATTTTTTACATAATAGTGTTAATTTAATTAAAAAAATAATCAAAAATTAAATGAATAATACGAAATTTGTAATATTTATTAAAAAATAAAAAAAAATATATAATATAAAAAGAAAAAAAAAATAAATTTAACAAAAATAAAAAAAATGAAATAAAATAATCCTCTTTCCTTTATGGATCTAAGAATCACACTTGATAATATTTAAAATGTTACTTGATATTATTCAATTACTATTAACTGGTGTAAATATAAATACTTTTTAATTTATTTTGGAAGTTATATTATGGGGGTTAAATTAGTTGAGTTTGTGAAATTTTTTATATTAAAAAAAAAAAAAAAAAAAAAACCTCACTCAAACGAGTAGATGGAGAGGACATTAAGTTGACTAAGGCTGCATTAAAAATAAAATAAAAATGAGGATCTAAGAATGAACCATATATATATATATTAATATATAATATATAATATAATATATATATATATATATATATATATATATCTATATTATAAAGCACCATTGTGTTGGAGGAAAAGAGTGCATCCAACGGCTCTCTTTTTATGTGGCTTAATTAACGGCTCAGATCATTTCATTGGTAATTGGAGGAAAGAGAGTGAATTGATTGATGGAAAGAGTCAAAATTTTCAAATTAAAAAATAGAATGTTAAAATAAAATCATTTATTCTGTAACACCGTGCCGTAGGTACGGACATCATTTAATTAAAAAATAAATCATTTAATTCTGTAACACCGTGCCGTGCCGTAGGCACGGCATCATTTAATTAAAAAATAAAAAAAAATATATATATATAAAAAGAAAAAAAAAATAAATTTACAAAAATAAAACAAATGAAATAAAATAATCCTCTTTCCTTTATGGATCTAAGAATCACACTTGATAATATTTAAAATGTTACTTGAATATTATTCAATTACTATTAACTGGTGTAAATATAAATACTTTTTAATTTATTTTGGAAGTTATATTATGGGGGTTATTAAGTTGAGTTGTGTGAAATTTTTTATATTAAAAAAAAAAAAAAAAAAAAAACCTCTCAAACGAGTAGATGGAAGAGGACATTAAGTTGACTAAGGCTGCATTAAAAATAAAATAAAAATGAGGATCTAAGAATGAACCAATATATATATATATACTATTATATATATAATATATAATATATATATATATAGATATATATATATCTATATTATAAAGCACAATGGTGTTGGAGGAAAGGAGAGTGCATCCAACGGCTCTCTTTATTTGGCTTAATTAACGGCTCAGATCATTCATTGGTAATTGGAGGAAAGAGAGTGAATTGATTGATGGAAAGAGTCAAAATTTTCAAATTAAAAAATAGAATGTTAAAATAAAATCATTTATTCTGTAACACCGTGCCGTAGGTACGGACATCATTTAATTAAAAAATAAATCATTTAATTCTGTAACACCGTGCCGTGCCGTAGGCACGGCATCATTTAATTAAAAAATAAAATCATTTAAATTTGTAACACCGTGCCGTAGACACGGGCCAAATACTGTAACACCGTGCCGTAGGCACGGGCAAAAACTAGTATATATATATATATGAAAGTGGGCATTTCCGTCAATTATCCAGGGGACAGGGGGGGTTGGAGTAGTTTTCATTCGAACAATGGGATATTATTAAAACGGTAGAGAGGTTGGTGGTAGTTACTAAATTTAATAGGAAAAGACAAACCTTTAGGGGCATGAGGAGATGGAGGCGTATAGTAACCGGCCTCATGATCATTTCTCTGCTTCTTTTTCTTACACCAACACCAAAACAAGAAGCTCACCACCACAATTATCGCAAGCCCACCAATCACTAAACCCACCACTAACCCACTACTCACCCCGCCGCCACCACTATTTGACCCAAGTGGAGGTGTCGGAGATCCCGGCAGAGATGGTCGCCCAGGCGATGGAGTGCTAGATGAAGAGGGAGGTGTCGAAGCCAAGGGCGGGTCCGCAGGAGGGGATGGTGGAGGGTCCTCGGGAGAGGATGGTGGCTGGTCCTCCGCAGGAGGGGATGATGGAGGGTCTTCGTCTTCGTCTTCGTCTTCGTCTTCGTCTTCGTCTTCATCTTCGGCAGGGTCTTCGGGTGGAGGTTCTTGGGGTGGCGGATCTGACATTGTTAGGATGCTCTCCCGCAACGGTGATTTCGATGATATCGAGCTTTCTAACCAGCGAATTTTTTTTCTCTTCGAAGATTATTGTTTTGAGAGAGAGAGAGAGAGAGAGAGAATGTCGATATAATAATAAAATGTTAGAATGGGAGTTATATATAAAGAATATAAAGCTTGAAGGAATTGTGAATGTTTGATATGCTGCTGGCTGTGCTGGTCATCCCAGTTTTGACTAGTTGCCACGCGATTCGCTTTCTTACTTCTTCTCGGATCATTTAATTTTTCGCCTTTCATTCCATCACAATCTCTCCACTTGATTGGAAATTTCTGCCCCTTTTTTTACTAAGATTTATTTTCCGTACCCATGGTTGACAGGACTTTTCAAAATTTTATCACAGAAAATTAGACTCCCATTATTTATGGCCACTAATAATAATAATATAATATAATAAAGAGTTGCAAATATAATTTTTTTAATTAAATAATCTCCCTTTTAGTATAACTCATTGTCTGGTCCTCATGATGAGATCAACTTTTTCTAGGGATTATGATTTGTTTATTCGTTTGATTTGATTCATATTAAAGCGAATACGAGTTTAAAAAATGGATTCGTTTAATAAATGAGTTTATTCGATTCCATTCGTTTATTAAACGAATCGAATACGAATTTAAACTCATTGATTCATTTATTAATTTAGGATTTATTTTATTATTTTCTTTTACTAGTTATTGTTATTTTTCAATTAAGATTCAAGAAGTTATGGCTAATTACTTTAGAAAATTAATATTGTTAATATTTGATGAGCTATTTTTAGTAAATATTATTACATATTTCATAGGTATATATTTATGAATAATTAATGTAAATAAATTATAGTAAATTATGTTATTGAATGATATCATGACTAAACGAATATTCATATTTAAACGAATTAAATACGAATCCATCACATTTTAATACGATTCGTTTAGGATTCGATACAAATTCAATTCATTAATTCGTTTTGTCACTCTTATTTTTTCCCACCCCCTTTTATGAACTTAATTGAGTGAATTTGGTTTCATTTAGTGGTTACTCCTTAAATCTACAATAAGCACAAACTGATAAGCAGACTAAAAGTACACAAGCTAGCACTCGAATCTCATTTAATTCAAATGAGAAGATCAATCTATATATTTATGAGATTAATCATACACAACTTAATTATAGAATTTGAATAAAGTTCTGAATTAAGTTTTATTAATTTTTTCATAATCTTATATCAAGTCTACACGATTAAAATTTAATTATATAAAAATTATTATCAAATAATTACTAATTATAATTTATAAAAAAAAAAAAAAAATCATAAATACATGACTAATTCTACGTGGAATCTAAGGAAGAAGTCTTAATTGTTTATAATTTTTACAAACGTTGACGTAGACCTGCTAACTTCTGTCAGTCTCATGTCATTGTAGGTCATCCGCTACGGCAAAATGTGGAGTAGATTGTTGAACACCAAGTCATTACAACTAGGGGTTCACGGGTCGGATCGGATTTTTTGAATTTTTGTTAGATTTGATCGGGTCGAGTCAATATAAAATCGGGTCGCGGGTCGGGTCGTGGAGATGTGAAACTCGATTGGGTTCGGGTGTCTGGTTATTTTAAAAAAAAATTATTTTTTTTAAATGAATTAATTATTTTGAAATATTAATATTAGTTATTTTATGTCCCAAAATTATCATGTATATAAAGTTTTAATACAAAAAAAGTATAATAAATAAAATAATAGTAAAAACTTTTAAAAATTAATAAATATTTTAGAAAATTAATAAAAATTTTAGAAAATAATATATTTGTATAGGGTGGCGGGTCGGGTCAAGGATATCAAACCCGTTGAGCAACCCGCAAATTTCGGGTCGGGTCAAAAATTTACAATTTTTTTATGAACCCGAGCGGGTTGGGTCGCGGGTTGACCGACCCTATGAACACCCCTATTACCAACAACCGACATTTTTGCTGCTTCACAAACTGTTGGTAAATTAAACAGGAAAACATAACATGCCAAAAATAAAATTAAATCCAAATGATTTACCTGGTATTTCCTAGAATTACAGAGAAAATTTATTGGAATAAATAACTTATTATTTGTTGACGGTTGATTTTCATTCCAGGGATAAATCGGGAAAACTCACTCCTCGAACAATCATCACTCAACTGTGAATTTATTTGGTTTGGGGATCAAAGACAAACTTAGCAAAAGGCGGAAAACAACAGACAAAACAGAGAGTTTAATGTGGTTCGGCGAAATGGATCCAACCTACATCCATGGTACAGGGAAAAATGAAGCTTTTATAACGTGGTTGGGCTTAACCGACCTGCCTATATCTCGAGCTCAGCTAACCCTTTAGAATGAGTTCTCAACTCCTTTATATACTAGAGTGAATTCTATTACTATAATATCCTTATGACGTCAGCCACATGAATCTACTATCAATGCGAGGGCTCTCTTCCCCAACTGCTCTGCCGAAAGTAGTTTTTCCATCTGATATATCTCTCAACCAAACTATTATACACTTTGCCACACGCTACCTCCAGCCTGTAATCTATCATGTCTTATGTGATAGCGTGTGCTAGAAGATAAGCCGGTGACCTAATCTGATCACGCCAGACCTCTTTGGAAGGTTTAAGTTCCAATATAGGGCTTACATCACTTGAATTGATCACTCCACTTATACCCTACCCGACCAACTAGATCGGACAACTGAAATAACTACCAGTCTGCCCTGCCGTACTACCAAGTCGGGTTGGCTCCGAGGCCTTCACTCTGCTTTGCTTTTCTTGACATCTCAGGAAGTCGGGTTATGATCTCTTGAGCTGGTCCTGATTCCGACATGAGGCTTTGAATGTCGAGCCGCTATAAGTGTTAGTGTCCTATACATGCCAAGGATCCTAAATATGATTATAGTGTGAATAAACCAAGTGAAAGTAGCAAAAAAAACTTACATTGATCGGTTGAAGTTCAAAACTTTTTCCTTGGATGTAGAAGCTCCAAGCTCTCCTTTTGAGTTCCAAACTCTTGTGTGAGTTTCCTTATCACATTTCTATGACTCCCAAAGTGCTAGCTTTGTCCAAAAATGAAAGAAAATTTTAAAGAAAATTTTTCTCTTCCAAGAGAAGCAATCAGCCATGTAGGGAGAGAAGAGAGGGATGAGTGAATACTAAAAGGTGTGTGTTATTGTGTGCTTTAAATGATCCAATCACTATTGCCAACTACCACCATCACAATTTTGGCAAGTGATGTGAGCTGGGTCCCACCCAATTTTGAATTCCAAAGTCAAGTCGGCCTACACAATACACTTTGGTGAGCTACGTAATTAAATCCAATTAATTAAATAACTATGCCTAGCAAAATTATTACAAAAGTCGCTTACGAATTAATTCCAAATTAACTCGTTCACTTGAATTAAAATCCAATTTTAATTCCTTATTGAACCCAATTTCATTGATATATCCAATATTTATTTTAACCCAATTAATAAATTAAATAGTAAAATCCAATTTAACTATTAAATTTACTTTTCCGATTAATTCCAAATTAATCGTGTCTCTCTCTTCTAGATGAATTTAATCCCAGATTAATTTTTTCTTTCATAATTATTTCATATTAATTCCGTTCGAGTCAAATATCATTGGTGAATCTTTGGGAAGCGACCCAAGATATCCCTGGATATGTTGGCAGTAAATACGGTTGTCAGACTATCCAACAAGTGCGTACTGCGTACCACGTTTCACCGATTTACAAGATATGGTTGGCTTCTAGCAAGCACCATGCCTAACCAATTCTCCAGAAATATTCAACGAGGAATATATAATCTGTATCGGGCATATACTGTATTGCGTAATTACGATCCAGTATCGATGTCACATGCTAGGCTTAGGGCTGGAATTGTGTCTGCCCGTACGAACCATATATCGGATCATAGTGTAGGCATTGCATTTTTGCATATCAGCCCGATGAGGAGTCTCGTATTGAGGCAACTACTCTCTTCTTTAGTCATGAAAGTCGCGGGAAACAGATGTTGGAAGGGTAAAGTTGGAAAATTAGATTCTTGTTGGATTTTATCTGAGTTGTTTAGCTTCGGCGCTTGTTGGACTTCCGTTTAAGCTTACCTAGGCCCAAAACCCAAACCCAACCCCAAACCAATCCCAAACACCTAGTCAACCCTCAGTCAACCCAAGTCAAACCAAGCCCATGCCCAAGGATGGAGATTCACGCCCATTGCCCTTTATTTAGGTATATTGCACATTAATCACATGTTTAAATCAATTAAATCCTTACCTAATAAAAGAAATCAAATCAAATCCCTACCAAATCAAATCCAATCCCAACCTAATTAGGAGATGCATTCCTTATTAGAAGATGTCACCATTAGGAATCCTTCTCCTAGTCGTATAAGGGAAACCTCCTTCCCCTGCCTATAAAAAGAGCCTTCACCCCCATTCACAACCCTAGCTCACATATCTCCCTCACACCCCAAAGCACTCTCTTAAGCCTCCATTACACACGCCCAAGCATCCCCCTGAACCCTCCATTGCCGCACCTTCAAAATCCATAGCCTCCATTGCCGCCCCTTCCCTCCATCATCAAACACCCTTCACGCCCAAGCCCTAAACCTAACCCTCCATTGCCGAGTTCCAGCCCCATTCACAGCCCTAAAACACCCTCAAATAAACCTTATTTCCAGCCCTTAAGTTCCGCAAAAAGACCCCCCAAAGCCGCTCCAAATCAGCGCCAAAACAGCCCCTGAAAACGGCTTCACTGCACTGGTGAACTGCTGCGTTTTAGCCGCTGTTCTGGTCAGGTTCCGTGCGTCCCTAGCCCATCAAAACCACCCTAAAACCATCTTAAAACCATCACAAAATCCCCAAAAAGTTTCACCAAAAAACCTTTACAAACGCACCTCCCGGGACCACCAAAATCACCCAAAACAGTCCAAAAACGCCCAAAACAGTGACCTGAAACGCAGCGACCAAACGGCGGTGAAACGAAGGTAAAACAGCAGCCCGAGCATCAAAACAGCAAGGAAAACAGTGAGCAAACAATCTTGAAAAGTTTCGGATCATTCGCCCTTCCAACGGACTTGGAAAGCACTTCCAAAGATTGACGAAAGAGGTTAGACCTGAGGGTACCTTTTACTTATTTTCTTTTGTTTTATTTTTATTTATTTTAGAATATTATCGCATGAGAGTCGTTTGAAGCATGATGTGATTGTTGGATGAGCGGGATATGTGTTTCCTTTTGTGGTATATCGGATGGAAACCCGGACGTAAATTCCATAGCCGATTCCGAATGGACGGTAGTATGGTCTGCACTCGGGATACAATACCACGTACCACTTAAGATACACGTATCTCGTCTCATCCAAATTTGTATTCAGCATGATGTAGTTCTAGGTTGTTTATTTATTATTTTAAGCATGTTTTAACGTAGGTTCGTTATTTAATTTTAAAGCATGATTATGTTCGTTTTATGCATGACGTTTAGTTTAGTTCTATATTTATGCTTAGTCATTATTTGTTTGCATTGGTTCGATGGCTTAATTTGTTCATGTGTGATATTGCGTGTTTATTGTTTAAAGACTTATTTTTAAGCATGCAACTTAGATTAGGATTTAGTTAGCGGAAGCATATTAGATCTAGGTATACTTGAACATGATTATTGATTAGATGCGGTCGATTTATTGCGTGAATTATATCATCACAATGACATAAGTAAGGGACCATTCCGAACCCAACGGTTTGAGGTCTTCCCTTGCGAGGGGTGAGTGCGGCCTTAAACCTTTGTCCCGGTTCACACCGGGTGGCGACTCCATTATTCTCCGTTTAGTTCCCCGCGGACTACTCCGTACTCTCAACTAGGCCCTGAGTCTAGAACAGCATGCGTCGCCCAGGTTCTGTTGTCTACAGTCTGGCGACTCCACTGGGGATAGAGAATCGGCCTCGAAATCATGTCTTGTGTTGTTTATAATTTATGCATTAGTTGACCGTGTCTTAGTGGGTTGAGGGGGTTAATCAAAGGCTTAGTTAAGCTAGGTGATGGTTGGGTGTCCTTCACTCACTCACTACCTTTCGAGGAAAAGCTGTGAAGGCACCTAGGTGATCATTACCCGTAGCTTGTTGTGATAGACTAGTTTGGAGGACTCGTTGTTTATTCCTGACACCAAGCGATAAGAGCCTAAGGGGCTTGGGTATTTAAGTGAGCCTCGCTCCACCCTCCACCCTCCCTCTGGGGAATCTACAACGGGAAATCCATTCGACAGTTAGTCACACACCATAACTCGTTGGCACGTACCGTAAGGTATAAAAAAGGTGCGCTCACTTGGACGTTTGAACCCTTGAGTGGGGAGTCCTAGTTGTGGGCAAACCTTCGTCAGCGAGAGCCTTTGTCCGCGCCCCGTGAACCCACTCATGAACCTTAGCCATAAGAACCCGTAGTTAGACATTTTATAATTAGGTGTTTGATGGACCACCGTCATTTGGATCCAGTTGACCTTTTGTCAAAGGGTATGAACTTGTCGGGCCATTTAAACTGGGGCAAGTTCATGTCTTTTAACAGTTGGGCCAAAAGCTTCTAGAATGCCGTGGGCCATTTTGTGAATGGGCCTCTTATTATTTGAAATCATTTAGCCATATCACCGCAAAGTGTAGACCTGTTGGGGCCTTTTCAACTGGGACAAGTTGCACCGCGCGATGGTGTGATTGAATACTTTAAAATGATAATGGGCCAAGTAGTTTAAAGTTTCTTTTTAATAATTTTATATATTCCATGCATCGCATACATCTCATGCATCTCATGCATACATGCATCATGTTAACCCTTGTGTCTTAAAAGCCATCATAGATACCCGTTGGGTTAGGAAAAAAAGTTAGAGCATTCATAGGGAAATCCAGTATATCAGTCGGTTCATGCTCAGTTGACATCAGTATGTGAGCCCATCTTCAAGTTGTTGAGGAAAGATCAACCAGTGAAATGGAACGAGCAGTGTCAGGAAGCATTTGACAGAATAAGGGAATATTTGGTGAAACCTCCTGTGTTGAAACCCCCGAGACAGGGTAGGCCTTTGGTACTTTATTGGCTATTGAACCTGAAGCGCTGGGGGCGATGATGGTACAAGCCGATGAGACAGGAGTGGAGCATGCTGTCTACTACCTCAGTAAGAAGCTGCTTCCATACGAGGCTCGCTATCAGGAAGTGGAGAAGATTTTGTCTAGCAGTAGTATGATGGGCATCCAAGAAGTTACGCCACTACTTCCAGTCTTACAAGATCCAAGTGGTCGCAAAGGAGAATCCTTTGAAGTACTTGCACTCAGTACCCTCACTGGTTGGGAAGTTAGGCAGATGGTTAGTGCTGCTGACTGAATTTGACATCGAGTACCTCACCTCCAAGGTAATCAAAGGGCGAGCCGTGGCAGAATTCCTGGCCTTGCAACCTGTTGAAGGAGATCAGTATAAGTTTGAGTTTCCCGACGAGGAAATCCAAGCCATAGCGGTCCAAGGATGGAAAATGTATTTTGACGGAGCAGTGAATTGCAAAGGAGCAGGGATCGGGATTGTAATAGTAACCCCTGGGGGAGAAACCCTGCCTCTGGCCAAGAGGCTAACTTTCGGAGTGACGAATAACATGGCTGAGTACGAAGCGTGTGCTTTCGGATTGACGGCATTGATAGCCTTGAGGGCTAAGAATGTGAAGTTTTCGGAGACTCGATGTTGGTGATCCGGCAGATGCAAGGAGAATGGGAACTGAAGGAAGAACGGTTGAAGCCGTACTTGTTCCATCTCAGAAGTCTGGCACAGACTATCCCTGATTGTAAATTTCAGCATTTACCGAGAGAGGAGAATCAGATGGCAGATGCGTTGGCAACATTGGCCGCAACTTGGGAAAATCCAGAGAAACTGGTAATGAGACCGCTTGTGTTGACAACGGCAAGCAAGCCAGTCTATGAGATAGGTAGAATCCTGGAAGTGGGGGTCGACGACGGGAAGCCTTGGTATTATGACATACAAAGGTATTTAGAGCGCGGGGAATTCCCAGGGGAAGCAAGCAGAAAGGACCGAGTGGCTATTCAGAAGTTGGCCTCTCAGTATGTGAGTTTGAAAGGAGAAATCTACAAGAGGCAGGCAAATGGAATTCAGCTGAAATGCTTAAACAGAGAAGAAGCTCAGAAGGTGATGGACGAGGTACATGCCGGAGTATGTGGGCCGCACATGAACGGATTGAACTTGTCCCGCAAGATTGTGAGACAAGGCTTTTACTGGTCAACCATGGAAGCTGACTGTGCGAAGCTGGTAAAGCACTGTCATGAATGTCAAGCACACGGCAATATGAATCATTTGCCGCACACAAGTTACATGGGCTGTCAGAGCCATGGCCATTCTCAGCATGGGGAATAGATATGATCGGGGAAATTCGACCGAATGCATCGAATGGGCATCGCTTTATAGTAGTAGCCGTAGACTACTTCTCAAAGTGGGTAGAAGCCGAATCTTTCCGCAATGTTACGGCAAAGCAAATGGCGAAGTTCATAGCTCGGAATCTCATTTGCCGGTATGGTATGCCGCACCATGTGGTCACGGACAATGGAGTCCAATTTCAGGGAGAAACCAAGGCAATGTTACAGAGGTACGGAATCGGCCATCACAAGTCCTCACCTTACAGGCCGCAGGCAAATGGGGCAGTCGAGGCAGCCAACAAGACAATAAAGACGATCTTGGCAAAGATGACTGAGAACTATAAAGACTGGGCTGATAAGCTACCATATGCTCTGTGGGGGTACAGAACATCTGTGAGAACGGCAACAGGAGCCACGCCGTATTCTTTGGTTTATGGAATGGAAGCGGTACTGCCGGTGGAAATGAAGATGCAGTCCATGCGGGTACTCGTAGAAGCAGAATTGCCAGAGCAGGAATGGACCTCGCGAAGGTTTGAACAGTTGGCCCTGATGGATGAAAAGAGGATGAAGTCCTTGCATCACATGCAGATTTATCAGAAAAGGCTGGCTCGAGCATTCAACAAGAAGGTGCGGCCCACCAAGATCAAAAAGGGTGATCTGGTGCTTAAGCAGTCCAAGCCGTCAACAACAGACCCGAGAGGAAAGTTCAGACCAAATTGGGAAGGGCCCTACATTGTTCAGAAGGTAATGGGAAATGGAGCAGTAAGACTGTCAGACTTGGAAGGAAATGAGTTTACCGAGCCCATCACATCAATGTTGACAGATTGAAGCTGTATTTCGCCTGAGGGCAGAAGACTGGATGGTCACCTGCAGAAGACCTAACCCAACAGGATAAAGAAAAATCATGCATCCATGCATACACATAACCCATTATTGTATTCTTTTTGTTTTCGTGTTTTGTGTTTTGTGTTTTGTATTCACAGGTTTTGAAAAGAGATAAGCCAATCAGAAACAGCGAAAGCACTGTATTGAGTTTGGGTAGAAATCCGGGGCCGAGGTCCACATCGGTTTAAGGTTCAGATGGTGAATTGTGGGTTGAGGCCCACCTTGAGTTTGAGTTTGGGGAATGGATCCCAGGGGGCGAAGCCCACAATGGTCAGCAGTAGAAAGGAAGAATTCCTTTGAGTAAGTGAGTGAGTGTGAAAAAAAAAAAGTGTGAGAAAGAAGTCTTCGGTAATTTGATATATGTCATGTCCGGTGATGACATTGTGTGCAATAGGTAGAAGCCTTAGAAACGATGAGTGCTGGAAGTGTTCTTCGCCGGTATGCTGAATAGATTGATCTTGATTAGACTCATAAAGCACATGAATATGGGATCTCAACAATAGAAGCCTGAGTGGTTGACGAAATGACTAGCTGAAGAGACAGGAGATCGGTGAATGACCGTTTGCCTGGATGTCCACCCTGAATTACAGACGCTATGATATATGATATGGTCAGAAATAACAAAATGTCTCTGCGAGAAAAAAAGAAAAGAAAAGAAAAGACCGCCTATAACCGATAAGCGTGAAGCTACCCATGGGCGAGTATTAGGACCACCATGAGGAGAAATGCTACCTTAAAGGGTAGGTGTGTCAGAAAAGAAAAAGAGAAAAATAAAGAAAAGAAAAAAAGAGTTCCGAATGAAAAGAATGAGACAAGAGTGCAATATAGAAGACCGTATCATATTGAGTATGCTGAAGTAATCACAGAATGTGATTAAGACATTCAGGTTGGTTAGACCCACTGATCCGATTCTCCGAAGCGAAATCATTGAGTTGGCTTGCTTATGGAATAAGCTGTGAAAGATCCTTGGCACACACACACTAGGAGTCTAGTTTAGATCACCTATTCAGACGATCGGAGTTGAGCATGTCGGGTACTTTGAAGATTCTCTGGCTTTGACACCAAGCATTCGTTGAGGACGAAAATATATCCAATTATCAAAGATTATCTTATGAGAGGAATTACAATATGCTAAGAGGAATCAGTGGCATCAGTTTCAGTTTCTACCGAGAATGGTATTCTGGGGGCGAGGCCCATATCAGTTTCAGTTTCTACCGAGAATGGTATTCTGGGAGCGAGGCTCACATCAGTTTCAGTTTCTACCGAGAATGGTATTCTGGGGGCGAGGCCCATATCACATCAGTTTCAGTTTTTTTTTTGCCGAGAATGACATTATGGGAGCGAGGCTCACATCAATTTCAGTTTCGGCCAAGGATGGTATTCTGGGGGCGAGGCCCTTATTACATCAGATCATTACAGTCCGGGAATGGACAGCTCGGGAATGAGCACGCGAGAATGGCATGCCGAGAATGGCACTCCGGAATGGAGATTTGTCAGGGAATGGACAGTCCGGGAATGGACAGCTCGGGAATGAGCACGCCGAGAATGGCACGCCGAGAATGGCACTCCGGGAATGGAGATTTAGTCCGGGAATGGACAGTCCGGGAATGGACAGCTCGGGAATGAGCACGCCGAGAATGGCACTCCGGGAATGGAGATTTAGTCCGGAATGGACAGCTCGGGAATGAGCACGCCGAGAATGGCACTCCGGGAATGGAGATCGGTTCGGGAATGGACCACAACGATGACATTCGGGAATGGACTTCATCACACTAATCACAACAACACTCCGGGAATGGAGATCGGTTCGGGAATGGACCACAACGATGACAGTTCGGGAATGGACTTCATCACACTCACATCACAGCAACACTCTCGGGAATGGAGATCGGTTCGGGAATGGACCACAACGATGACAGTTCGGGAATGGACTTCATCACACTACATCACAACAACACTCCGGAATGGAGATCGGTTCGGGAATGGACCACACGAACGATGACAGTTCGGGAATGGACTTCATCACATCATCACAAAGCAACACTCCGGGAATGGAGATCGGTTCGGGAATGGACTTCATCACATACATCACAAGCACCCAAAAACCCCAGGAATGGAGATCGGTTTCGGGAATGGACCATAACAAGTGACATTCGGGAATGGACCTTCCCACAACCGACATCACCAGCGGTTCGGGAATGGACCTCGAAGCACTTCACATCAACTCATCACAGCACACAGCAACACCCCGGGAATGGAGATCGGTTCGGGAATGGACCATAACACGGTGACAGTTCGGGAATGGACTTCACCACACCACAGCACATCAGCGGTTCGGGAATGGACCAGAGGTCGAAGCACCTCAACAAAATCAACTCAACACAGCATGGCGAGTCCATGTGGCAGCTGGCGCCAGGTAAGTAAAAATGCATTGCACGTACTTTGATAGGATTGTCATTGTCACACACTGCACGAGTCCCATCAAAGTGGGGGCGACTGTAGACATTGCATTTTTGCATATCACCCGATGAGGAGTCTCGTATTGAGGCAACTCTTCTTTAGTCATGAAAGTCGCGGGAAACAGATTTGGAAGGGTAAAGTTGGAAATTAGAATTTTTTGTGGATTTTATCTGAGTTGTTTCGCTTCGGTTGCTTGCTGGACTTCCGTTTTAAAGCTTACCTAGGCCCAAAACCCAAACCAAACCCAAACCAATCCCAAACAACCTAGGTCAAACCCAAGTCAACCCAAGTCAAACCAAGCCCATGCCCAAGGAGGAGATTCACGCCCATTGCCCTTTATTTAGGTAAATTGCACATTAATCACATGTTTAAATCAATTAAATCCTTACCTAAATAAAAGAAATCAAATCAAATCCCTACCAAATCAAATCCAATCACCAAATCCTAATTAGGAGATCTATTCCTTATTAGAAACACCATCAATAGAATCCTTTCCTAATCTAAAAGGGAAACCTCCTCTCCCTTGCCTATAAAAAGAGGCCTTCACCCCCATTCACAACCCTAGCTCACATATCTCCCTCACACGCCCAAAGCACTCTCTTAAGCCTCCATTACACGCCCAAGCATCCCCCTGAACCCTCCATTGCCGCACCTTCAAAATCAATAGCCTCCATTGCCGCCCTCCCCTCCATCATCAAACACCCTTCACGCCCAAGCCCTAAACCTAACCCTCCATTGCCGAGTTCCAGCCCCCCATTCACAGCCCTAAAACACCTCAAATAAACCTTATTTCCAGCCCTTAAGTTCCGCAAAAAGACCCCCCAAAGCCGCTCCAAATCAGCGCCAAAACACCGCCCTGAAAACGGCTTCACTGCACTGGTGAACTGCTGCTTTTAGCCGCTGTTCTGGTCAGGTTCGTGCGTCCCTAGCCCATCAAAACCACCCTAAACCATCTTAAAACCATCCAAACATCCCCAAAAATTTCACCAAAAAACCTTTACAAACGCACCTCCCGACCACCAAAATCACCCAAACAGTCCAAAAAACGCCCAAAACAGTGACCTGAAACGCAGCGACCAAACGGCGGTGAAACGAAGGTAAAACAGCAGCCGAGCATCAAAACAGCAAGGAAAACAGTGAGCAAACAATCTTGAAAAGTTTCGGATCATTCGCCCTTCCAACGGACTTGGAAAGCACTTCCAAAGATTGACGAAAGAGGTTAGACCTGAGGGTACCTTTTACTTATTTTCTTTTGTTTTATTTTTATTTATTTTAGAATATTATCGCATGAGAGTCGTTTGAAGCATGACGTGATTGTTGGATGAGCGGGATATGTGTTTCCCTTTTGTGGTATATCGGATGGAAACCCGGACGTAAATTCCATAGCCGATTCCGAATGGACGGTAGTATGGTCTGCACTCGGGATACAATACCACGTACCACTTAAGATACACGTATCTCGTCTCATCCAAATTTGTATTCGAGCATGATGTAGTTCTAGGTTGTTTTTATTATTTTAAGCATGTTTTAATTTTACGTTGGTTCGTTATTTAATTTTAAAGCATGATTATGTTCGTTTTTATGCATGACGTTTAGTTTAGTCTATATTTATGCTTTAGTCATTATTTGTTTGCATTGGTTCGATGGCTTAGTTTGTTCAATGTGTGATATTGCGTGTTTATTGTTTAAAGACTTATTTTTAAGCATGCAAACTTAGATTAGGATTTAGTTAGCGGAAGCATATTAGATCTAGGTGATACTTGAACATGATTATTGATTAGATGCGGTCGATTTATTGCTTGAATTATATCATCACACCCATAAGTAAGGGACCATTCCGAACCCAACGGTTTGAGGTCTTCCCTTGCGAGGGGTGAGTGCGGCCTTAAACCTTTGTCCCGGTTCACACCGGGTGGCGACTCCATTATTCTCCGGTTTAGTTCCCCGCGGACTACTCCGTACTCTCAACTAGGCCCTGAGTCTAGAACAGCATGCGTCGCCCAGGTTCTGTTGTCTACAATAGTAACTACTCTTTATAATCGGATATCAGACTAGTCATACTATCCCGAAGCTGTAGCATTAAGAGTACTAGTTCAATGTCCCAGCGTGATCATCATCTCCATATGACTTAAATGTACTTTCATCTTTTCATCACCCAATAACTACGATTCTCAGTAAATCCAGAAGAGGCGTACACAGAACCTGTTAAAGCTCCGGATGACCAAAACAAACTTACTGATTGTCGCAAGTATTAGCGATGTGCATCTCAAGTTTAACCATAATACACCTACCTGATTCGGATTCCCATACACATAGTCCTACTACCAATGGGATTCTGGGGGTCTATCCAGAGCGAAGCTGTTCCCGGTCCAACGGCTAACAGAACCTCCTATCACACTTGTATAAGTATCCAATACTTAAATATATGAGAACTATGTCGTTAAGCGTCCATAACGCGCATAAGTGTAATACTAACATATTCCGTATTATCGATGTTCAGTCTCTATAATACTACGACTAGTGATATTTAATCATTAAACCTTTTATGGATTAATACTGTCTCATATCTTATTAATCCCGGTACTAATCATATTGACTTTTATCATTTATATATACAAGTAATCCAATTACAAAATGATAAAAGAGCAATTTCATTTATCACATAGTTTTATTTGTACAAAAACACCATGTCTTTTACAAATAGTGATGCTATGGGTCATAATTTTCCAACAATAAGAGTCTGATGCTGGGACGATCTGACCTGACCATTTTGGATCCGACCAATTCGAGTTTGACCAACTCGGATTCAGGTCTCTCCATTTTTTACCCTTTCTTGGGATTCTAACTTCTTGGGGGCCTAAAAACCACCATCAACATATGTCCCATAGTTCTCAGTATAAATGAGTAAGTGGGTTGGTACCAGAAACTATAAAAAGATTGGGGTGTGGGAAGCCATAGAGTGATTTTTCGTCCTCGGGCTGATACTTTCATAGACACCCCAAACCGCTCCAACTCATAACGGGTATCACAACTGCAAACTTCAATGCTTCTCGTGAAAAAACCATTTCAAGTCCATAATTTTGACACATCATCTTTTTTTCTGATTCATAACCTGGTGATCCATTCTACTAGGGCTCTCTAACCGAAGGTTGATATGACTTAACACTGGTCAGCTCATCGACTTGCTTCCGTATTTAAAGAAGCTTGTCTTGTGCTACCTCAGGCTGATGCACGCTCTTGACACGTTTCTCGAGCTGTTATTAGAAAAATAATGCCTTGGAGGAGAAACTCTGACCCTATCCCAATAAAGATAAAAAAAGCGTTGGTAGTAAATCACCCGACCCCAAGGCATAATAAGTACTTTGCTACAAGGAAATGAACATTTCTTATGTCATAAAACACTAATAAGACATCGACGAGACATAATCCAAACTCGAGCCATAATAAGTACTTGGCCACAATAGGATACTCCCTTCATGTGCCATCAGCATACAACCATGATGGAGAAATCCAACCCCATGCCAATAAAGATAAAAAGGCATCGGTGGGAAATCACCAGACCCCAAGCCAAAAATGAGTGTTTGTGTACCCCAGGGATACAAAATGGGATAGCCAGAGCTAAAAAGGCATTCTACTTCCCCGTGATCGATGTACCCGAGTATACTCAATGAGATGGCTATATACCACATGGGCATTCTCCCTCCCTAGGTTCGGCATACTCGAAAATACTCGATGGGATGGCCAGACACCGCAAGGGTATTCTCCTTTCTCGGGCTTGGCATACTCGAAAATACTCAATGGGATGGCCAGACGCCACATGGGTATTCTCCCTCCCCGGATTCGGCATACCTGAAAATACTCAATAAGATGTCTAGATGCCGCATGGGTATTCTCTCTCCCCGTGATCAGCATACCAGAATATACTCAATGGGATGGCTATAAGCCATATGGGTATTCTCCCTCATTAGGTTCAGCATACCCGAAAATACTAAATAGGATTGCCAATCGCCACGGGATATTCTCCCTCCCCGAGTTCGGTATATTCAAAAATACTCAATAGGATGGCCAGACATTGCGGGGTATTCTCCCTCCCCGGGTTTGGTATACCCGAAAATACTCAATGTGATGGCCAGACGCAGTGGGGGTATTCTCCTTCCTCGGGATCGCATACCCAAATATACTCAATGGGATGGCCTGCCGCAAGGGTATTCTCTCTCCCCGGGTTAGATATACCTGAAAATACTCAATAAGATGTCCAGATACCGCGAGGTTATTCTCCCTCCCCGCATTGGAATACCCGATGATATAGAAATGGATGACTAGACGCCACATGGGTATTCTCCCTCCTTGTGATCGGCACACCCGAATACACTCAATAGGATTACCGGATGCCACATGGGTATTCTCTTTCCCTGGTACTTGTTCCAACAAACTATTAAGGCCTCGGTGGTACTAAAGCATAACCGAACAAAAAGATCTCAAATATAAACAAGCATGGATAAATAAGTTTTTATCTGAGAAATAAAGAGTTTTACTAATTTTCTTAAGATCTACTACTCATCTTACAACTCTTTATGGGTCAAATTAAGAGATGCGCTATTGAAAATATCCAGGGTTTTCTTAAGTCGAGTACCTTTCAGCTGCCCCAAACCCCGACCTGATGACTGTCATTATTAACGTTGTTCGGCCCTTATTGCTAATTGGTCTATGTATTTGTTCAGATAGTCGTACCCTACCAAGTCTTCCACCTGCTCCCACAGGTCTCTATATTGTTTTGTGGTGTGTCCTCTTGTATTATGATGCGTGCAATAAGACCGATTGTCTTTCTTCTCTATTGAAAACCTCATTGGGTCAGGCTCGATCAATAGGCATTTATCCCGAATTTCCTGAACTATCGAGGCCAGGGGTTTATTCATGGGGTGTATAATGTTCCTCCAGCAGCAGGGTTGACAGGGGGATGAGGCATTTTCTCATGTACTTAATTATTCTGAAGCATCGGCTTGAACTTATTTTACCTCGGAACTAGTTTTCTCATGTCTCTACCCACATCCCATCGAGTTTCCGGTCTAATTATCTTGGTCCTCTGGGTGCCTCCTCCTCGGACAATCTTCTCTTCCTCATCCATTAGCACAAACTTCCTTGCATACTATAGGGCTGTGGTATAGTCCGATACCTCCTAGATCCTTAAGTATGACCATAATTTTCTGACCTTGAGAGCTCCTTTAAAACTTTCCAATGCCTCTGGGGACTCATATGCCCCGACCCGTGAAACCAGGACGTGATATCTATCGAAAAATCTTTTCAGAAACTTTTCATCTCTTTGCTTCATCAACCTTAATGACCCCATCATCTTCCTTGGTACACACGCCCCTTTGAAATGTCGTACAAAAGATCTCCTCAAATGCTCGAAGTTGCTGACACTCCCCGGGGTCAAGTTCCTGAACCATGGGTTGGCTGACCCGCCCAAGGTCAAAGAGAACACCTTACAGTTGGCCTCTCCAACCACTCCATAAATCTCCATTAACAAAATGAACTTCTCATTATGAGACTTGGGGTTCGAGCTGCCTGTGTAAATATCCATAGAGGGCATGGTGAATCTCCTTGGAAATTCCATCCCCCTAATATCCTTCGTGAAATGGGACGTTGTCCTTATGTCTTAGTCACCCCTTGATCAGTCTTTTATACTTTATCCCCATTTTCTCATCTTCTATTGAAACCAACGCTTCATCTGGTCCTCCGAGATATCATGCTTCTGACCTCAGGTTTCCCGACATCTTCCATTCTTAGCATGATGTCCTATGTATCTGGATATTTCATCTCCTTCCCCTGGGTACCGACTTGAGTCACTCTTTGCGAAGCATGGACTGATACTGGAAGACTCTAGCGTTTTCCTCTCTTCCTCTTCTTCCCATAACTCCCATGTTAGTAAGGCTCCATCAACGACTACATATCTCACCTGATGAGAACATCTCTTCCCATTTTCACCATCCCTTCTGCTCCAATAACCCTCTTTCTCTTAGCAATATCCTCATTTCTTTGGCTGGGGCCTGCTTCTCCTCCTCCATTTTTCAACTTTTCCATCTTCCCCATCATGGCCTTCATAAAGACTTGAGTTGCTTCTCTCTCTTTCTGAGCTTCGTCTCTTTCTCTTCCATGGTTTCCTCCATTTTCTCCATCTACTTCATTGTCGAAGCCTCTGAAAATCTATGGTTCTAGCCTCCAACCATCTTTTCAATATATTTGCTACTTTTTGTATTGATTCCCCACAAACAGCGCCAACTGTTGACGATCGATTTTCATTCCAGGGGAAATCAGAAAAACTCACTCCTCGAACAATCCTCCTTCAACTGTGAATTTGTTTACTTGGGGACCAAAGGCAAACTTAGCAAAATATGGAAAACATACAGACAAAACAGAAGGTTTAACGTGGTTCGGCTGAATGGATCCAACCTATGTCCATGGGCACAGGGGAAAATGAAGCGTTTATAACGTGGTCAGGCTTAACTGACTTACCTATCTCTCAGGCTCGGCTGACCGAACTCTTACAGGTACGCACTTATACTTAAACTTTTCTCTCTTTTACAAGTTATGCTCTCAAATTAGCTAACCCTTTACAATGAGTTCTCAACCCTTTTATACTAGGGTAAATTCTACTATTACACCATCCTCGTGACGTCAACCATGTGAATCTACCATCAATGTGAGAGATCTCTTTCTTAATTGTCCTGTCGAAAGTAGCTTCTGTCATTTGAAATCCCTCTGAACTAAGCTATTATACCATTTGCCACACACTACATCCAGTCTGTAACCTATCATGTCTTATGTGATAGCATGTATTAGATGATAAGCAGGTGACTTGATCTGATCACATCAGACCTCTTTGGAAGATGCAAGTTCTTATGTAGCGCTTAAGTCACTTGAATTGATCATTGCACTTACACCCGACCCGACCAACTGGGTCGGACAACCGAAACAACTACTAGTCTTCCCTGTCGTGCTACCAGTTCGGGTCAGCTCCGAGGCCTTCTATTTTTATCTTTTGGACATCTCTCCAGGTTGAGTTATGATCTCTTGAACATGCTTGATTCCTACAAGAGGCTCTGAATGCCGAGTCGCTATAAGAGTGTGATGCTGGGATGATCTGACCTGAACACATTGGATCCGACCACCTCGAATACAACCACTTCAGGTCTGATAAACTCGGATTCGAGTCTATCTCATTTTTATCTTTTCTTGGGATTCTGACTTCTTGGGGGCCTAAAAACCACCATCAGTATTATTTTTTTTATATTGGAATACCATCACAATATATTGAAAAAATCCCCTAAATCCTTTCTAAATTATGTAATGGCAGAATAAAAAAAATATTTTTTCAGAATACATTATTGATGGTTGATTTTCGTCCCATGGGAAAATTGATAAACTTACTCGTCAAACAATCCTCCTTCAAGCAGTTAATTTGTTTGGTTTTGTTGGGAACCAAAGGAAAACTTAGCAGGAAAATGGTCAAGCACACAAATGATAAACGGTAAATATATCAGTATTTACAGTTCCTTTTACTTAATATTTTGTATAGTTTCTTGATTTTTGTGAATATTTTGGTTTGTTTTGTGTATTTTGTATATAAATAAGGTTTTATGACTCACTGGAATCAAATCAAGGTCAAAACAGCGAAAAACAGAGCAAAAAGGGCAAAATTATCATTTTGAGTCGTGACCGCTAAAGTGTGCCAGACACGTGTTAAAATAGAGAAACTTGCTATCATACGCACTTGCTAACATGCATCGGTAACGTGTCAACATCACATCAATGTCGCTAAAATATGTCGGGCACATGTCCATCCCATGTTACCGACACTACACATCATTGCTAATGTCAGCATCGCGATGCGAAAAGCATTCTGCGTCTCTACTCTGAGCTAATAATTCTATCGACCATCACATGTCATCATCTCGTCAAATCAACGACACCTTATGATGCGCAAGTATTTTACGTCGTGATGCTTGGGGCAAAATTTTACCAATAAATTGAAGCTGAAATCAGAAGGAAAATTCATACCTTATTCTAGGAATTTCCTTAATAATACTAAGAAGATTGTATCTTGTTTGTTTATTTACAGCTTTTTGCATTTACTTTTTATTTTACGCAATAGTTCTTTCTTTATTTTACTTTTCAGTCTTTATTTTACTTTTTAGTATGAGGAGGTAACTCCCATCTACTGGGGTGAAAGTTTAAGCTTTTATTACTAATATTTAGATTAATCTCTCTTAGTTAGAATATATAAACTATTTAAAACCTGAATTAATAGGATACCACCTTTATGGTCGGTTGAACTTAGTTAAATTGATTTTAACCTGACTAAACTAGATACCGCCTTTATAGTTGATTGGAATTAATCATAAATTTGACTTAATCAGGATACCACCTATATGGTCGGTTGGTAATATCATGCAATGTTTATATATTATAATAAGGGAGATATCTAAATTAGAAATAATAAAAGTGGATCATTTAACCCCATCATTTTCTTTTGTGCTTTATTTACTTTTTTAATTTCCAAAGTTTTACTTTATGTCATTTACATTATTTATGTTTTTAATAGTCCTAGATATGTGTTGTAACTAATATCATATCTGGGGTTGTGATGAATTCCAATATCACTAGTTTATAAGTGGTAATTTTGTGTCTTGGGTAATATAAAGGTATATTTATTGAGCCTTAAGTTTAATGCTTCTAGTTAACTGATCATTAAAAAGATTGATCTAGTAAACTTAAAATAAACTTGATGAAGGAATTTTCGGTTTCAGCCGTAGACTCAATAGCTCTCGATCTCACCTCGGGGCATGGTGACCTTTAGGTAGATTTCTTTACATGATAAATATATACTTGTCGGGTGGGGATAGCAACAATTGGAACTTAATCTTAATGAATTCAGGTAACTTGGTTAACATAGACATATGATTAATTGAGTTATTTAGGTGTTTACATCTGACCATCGATAGAGGCTTCTGCATAATTTCGTGTTCCAGGTTAATAAACTGATATATTGCACAAACATGAGATAACCACTTCATCTTTAAAAGATATTGGAAGGATTCACAACCTTAGATAGTTTTATAATATTGATTTTTCCTTTAAATTACTTTCGTACTGTTTTATTTACTTGTTTTCAGGAAAAAAAATCACCATCCAATCGTAAATATTTGACTTAATATATTAATAGCTTAGGTATTAAGTCATCGTGGGATCGATATATTTTATACTACTTGAGCGATACTAGCGCTTGCGTAACGTGTGTGATTACCACCGATCAACAGAATAGACAGAAGATTTAACGTGGTTCGGCAGAATAGATTCAACCTATGTCCAAAATAAGTTTTTTATTAGCACATTGGGTTAGACCGACCTGCCTTTCTCTCTCACTGAATATTTTTTTTCTCTCGAATACAAGTAGTAATAAGCTTAGAATCAAATTATCCAACTCTTCACAATGAACTCTTAACCTTTTTTTTAATATTAAGGCAACTTCCAATGTTACACTATCTTCATGATGTCAGCCACATGATCCTGCTAGCACCGCGCAGGCTCTCTTACACAATTGTTTTGGAAACAGTAGCCTCACCACATGATACACATATACTCTGTCATCTGAAGTTCATCAAACCATTCCACTTTTAGTAATTACCACATACTACCTGCTAATTGTCAACCCATACTTCAACCACTCCCACAAGATAGCGTCTGCTGGAAGATAAACTAGTAACCTACTCCAGTCATATCACCCCTTTTGAAGAGTACAAGTTCCCATACAAGACTTAGATCATCTGGACTTGATCATATTTTTACTATCCCGACCCGCCCTACTAGGTCAAGTAACAGAAACAACAGTCATGTCTTGTGTGAGCTACCAGGTTTGGTTGGGTATGAGGTTTGTACTCTATTCGCTACTCTAAATATATTTACACCTCGGGTTGGGTATCAAGTGTGAACCAATCCCTATCTCTTCACTGGGCCAAATGCCCCTACTTTTTAGACACGGAAATCCCTTCTATACCATTCTTAATTCGTTAGGGACCCTAGGGCCCAAAAATCACCATCAACATATGTCCCCTAATTCTTGGTGTCAACGAGTTGATGAGTTCATTCCAAGAACTATAATAGTGGGGTGGATGCATCCTAGGACTCGGGTCGGTATTTCATCCACTTCTAAATTACAATGTTCTCGAGTCAGGAAGATATTCATGCCACCCAAAGATGATGTTTCGTGTAATGATAGCCCCATTAATGCCTCTATTAATCCTTTAAATTGTCCATTGGAAGTTGTAAAATCATCATTACATTCTTAAATGACCATCACGTCACTCTAGGGTTTCACCTACTTCACCCCCATGATGCCACTCATCTCACCTCTGTGGCATGAGCGCCCAAAACAGACATAATTGGCTAATCATGCGCCAATTGAATGGCTTCCCAATCTCATCCGTTCATTTGAAATTCAACCACTTAGACTAGATTTGTGTTACACATGGCGCTGATATGAGTCATTCACCTCGATCCAATGGTCTAAAACAGCCCTAGCTGCCTATTTAAGAAATCACTTTATGCTCATTCTCTTCTTTTGCAACTCCTTCTCCTTCAAACAAGACAAGAGTTTTTCCCGTGCTCTGTAACTCATAATCTTCAACTGCATATGAAGTTCATCAACATCTTCCTCATCAAACGAGTAAGTTCTTTACCAAACTCCCTTCTTTTGGTTCATATTTTTCTATATA
This sequence comes from Zanthoxylum bungeanum, assembly GCA_019454045.1. Classification (NCBI taxonomy): domain Eukaryota; kingdom Viridiplantae; phylum Streptophyta; class Magnoliopsida; order Sapindales; family Rutaceae; genus Zanthoxylum; species Zanthoxylum bungeanum. The sequence goes on from SKCR01006513.1 coordinate 244,751, forward strand.
CATGGGCTACTCTGGTTGTTCATACATGTGTAGGAAACACTTTCCTTGCGCAGCGAAAACACCTTAGGCACAAGGATCGAACTTGAAAATTTTTCTTCCCTTCCCACTAGATGGCCGAATATGACCAAGAGTACCACTGAAGTTTTGCTACTATTTTGAACAAAATTTCAGCCCCAAAAAAGTCTCCTAACAACAGTACAAATACTGGACTATTTTAACACAAATAACGTCTAACTCACACCCAATGCAGCCCCAAATTGTTGTGAACTGTAGTGATATATTCAGGTCTAATTTTTCAAAAAAATAGCCCCAACATAATCCCAAAAGACCCATATTTTTTTTTATTCATAATCATTACGAATTTTAATCTTTCTATTTGTAATAGAAATACTTGAGCGCTCTAACCGTTTAAGTACCGAATCAACCCTTAAAGAAAATACTCATCTACTTCTCTCAAGAATGAGTGAACTCCATGTTTATGTAAAACGTCCCATGCTACACACCAGACCATGCTCTCAAAGTACGTAGCTATTGGTTGAGAATGCTACACCAACCTCATCTTTATAAATCAAAGGACATGGCCTGCCATGCAGGAGTTCGTAGTACACTCAGGATTCAGATCAATCTATATATGACCATCTAATAGATCGAAATGAATTTCTTTATTTAACGGATATTATAAGAAAGTCATTTCTATTTGGGTCCAGTCCTATATGATCACATCATACAAGGTGTCTCCATTCTCATGTGTCCATATGGACGATCTCGGATCAAGGTCGCCATATAATTATAGAATGGACCGCAGCTATAGATAAACCACAAATAAAGTATCCATTTTATTTGCTCTCTATGGACTATTTTAGATTACCAAATTTAGACTTAAATCCTGTTATGTATGACACTCATATACTAAGTCTGAAGGTACATGTGTAATCTATGATAATCTAGATAATTTATAATATGCGAAAATCAAACAAACACTTTGATAAATGAATAATGCATCATTTTGTTTTAAAATATATAAAAACTGTTTACATTACATGAAGCTCTAGGGCATACATCCCAATAATCTCCCACTTACACTGGAGCAAGTGGGACACGTCACGTAATCCTAGACCATCTAGGTAACCTTCAAACAATTTAGCCGACAAGGTCTTTGTAAACGGATCAGATAGGTTTTAGGATGCAATCTTTGTGATAGTAACGTTTCATCTCTACACTATCTCCATGATGAGATGATATTTCCTCTCTATATTCTTTCCCCTCTTGTGGCTTCTTAGCTCTTTTGAATTTACCACTGCACCACTTTTATCGCAATAAAGTCTGAAGTCCACTTGTTTCAGGAGGTCTGTCACCATCCAAATTCATGGATGATCGAGTAGCCTCTAGTGGAGCAGATTGCGGCTCCCTATGCTCAATACTCTCTTTTATAATCTCCGATGGAGCAAGCTGTGTCTCCCTCTACTCGATATCCTCATTTGTCTCCTTTAGTTCTGCTTTTGGAATTTCATGCACCTTATCTGTGGCTAATTATGCTAGTGTTGGGTCTGGATTTCTATCAGCACTGGAATTGGAAGACATCTTGGGCTTTTCAATATTTTCTATTGTCTGGTCTTCAAGAAACTCTACATCTTGGCTTCTGATGACCATATTTTCTTTCGGATCTCATAATATGCATCCAAATTCTTCATTTTCATAGCCTACGAATATACATGGAGTCATCCTAGTATTACGCTTCTACTTGAGCTCATTGGATACATTTACAATGGCTAAACAACCGAATACTCTAAGGTGAGAGTATGAAGGATTCTCACCAGACCACAATTTCTCCGGAATCTTAGAATTCAATAATACAAATGGTGATCTGTTGATCATGTAGCATGTGGTATGGACAGCTTCCCTCCAAAATGGTTTTGGCAGCTTAGCCATACTGATCATGTTTCAGACTTTTTCCATAATGACGCGATTTATTCTTTCAACTACACCATTATATTATGGGGTATGTTGAATAGTTTTCTCATGTCAAATTCCATGTCTCCTACAGTAGGCATTGAACTCCTTGGAACTGTACTCGCCTCTATCATCTGTGCGGCACTTCAACTTAAACCCTGTTTCACGCTCCATCATGGCGTGGAACAGCTTGAACTGATCAATAACCTGATCCTTTGTCTTCATGAAATACACCCAGACTTTCCGAGAAGCATCATCAATGAAAGTCAGGAAATACTTGTTACCGCCCAGTGAATCAACCTCCAAGGGACCACAAACATCAGAATACACTAGACTGAGCAACTTTGATATTCTCTTTGAGGTTAATTTAAACGAGACTCTATGTTACTTACCAAACAAGTAGTGGTTGTAAGAACCTAGTGCAACATCATTGGTAAACTCCTTCTTGATCAGGGTAGGCAGAGCCCTCTCTCACTTATGTGACTGAGTCTTTGGTTCCATAGATTTTGAGAAGCCTCTTTCTTAGCTATATTGAGGCTGTCTACATAAATCATCACATGAGTCTTGTATAATGTTCTGCAAGTATGTCATCGAGCTACAACTATGGCACCTTTTGTCGTTCTCCATGTGCCATTTCTGAAGTGACTATTATAGCCCTATTTGTCAAGGGCTATCCCCGAGAGTACATTCAGCTGAAGTTCTAAAACATGCATGACATCAAAGTTAATGTACATACGACATTTGTCCATAACAGAATTTCACTTATTCCTACTAACCCAGAGGAACTGATATTTCCCATCTTCACTGAACCAAAGTCTTCTTCTTTGAATGTTATGAAGAAATATCTATGAGGAGTGACGTGTTAGGATGCTGCATTATCTACCATCCACTCAACATCTTAGGTTGCGTTGTGAAGGCATATCTCTTCTTGCATGAATCATATCTCTACATCTCACTGTATAACAACTAGTGTATCTTCTTCATTATTCTTCGGATGGTGATTTCCTTGGCCTTGCTCCCGTTGTAGTTTTCGACAATTCTTCTTTAAGTGGCCTTCTATGCCACAATGGTAGCACTTATAAGTAGGCTTCATTCTATCTGAGGATCCACCCATGTTTGTAAAGTTGTGAAAATTAAATATAGTAATCAAATTTAACAAAAAATGCATATAAAATATGCAGAAAATGAACTGTAAGGTAGCATCTGGTCCTTGAATCCACCAACTAGCATATGCATCAAATTATTGAGTAAGCCATTTGATGAATCTTGTGGAATAGATGGCAGTACACGCATAGACACCTTGTTAAAAAAATGACGCAATGAGTGGCAGTCCCTCGATCTGGTCAATGACCCACCTCTTTTGCCTCCCCTACCGCCAGCAGATTGAGACGTCCTATTGCTTTGGTGGTACGAGGACATAGAATCAGCGGTTAATGTCAAAACTTAATTTTTACCACAAATATCAAGAAACCCAAAATTGATTCCTCTAATTTCAAATGAATATATACATCCTTATGGGCAATTGGTTCTGATTAAATAAGTAAAACAAACAAACAAATAAAAGGACGGGCAATAAGTAAAGTTGGGCAATTGATTCTCAAGAAGCCTCATCTCTTTGAGCAGCCGCGAGAACAAATGACGACAGCCCAAATGATTTATGATGTTGTTGGCACTAACTTTTTTAATGATGACTACAATTTTTTTTTTTTAAAAAATAGGTATAGTTCTCAGATATATTATCTGGAGAAATCCCATAATCCTTCTACAAATAATTTTTATAAGATGCTGAATTCTTTAGATGCAGATTTGTGGTTGGGGCGTGAAAAATATTCGCAGCTGTTAGTGGTCATTCGATGTTCGAATGTGAAATTTGTGCAACATGAGTCAAAGAATATCTTTGATAATTGGGTAAAATTCATTAGAAAAGTGTTACCAAAAGATAATACGATGGTGGGTAACTTTTACAGTACGAAAAAATTAGTTCATAGCCTTATGGGTGTACAGATATATGATGTGTCGAGAAAGTAAAATAACTGGTTAAAATAACTAGTGTCCGCAATCATTGAAGCTGGGATTGATGTTTAAATTGATGCATATTTTATTGATTGGTTCCAAATAGACTTAAGTAATGAATTGGATGTACGCATAGGTTAAATGTGTGTTACATTGTATGATAATAATTTTCATGTTATTGGATAGACATGTGACAACGAACACTCTATCAACAAAATCTACATAAGAGATATAGGAAATGGCCATCTGAGAACGAACAAATATTTTAATGTGTATATCAATAATGGGTACAAAATTTCACACTGAAACACATGGTTTCGATTAGGCCACGATAAACAGATGAGTTTGTATAAAAAGATCAAGTTACAATGATAATTCATGCGATAGTCGATTGAAGAAAATTTTAGAGGTGGAGTACTCTGGCTTACCTATTAAAAGAACCACATTATTCAATTATGATTGATATGCTTCAATTAATTGGACGAAGGTGTTGGGGCGGTTATGAGAACCCTCAGGTCGGATCGATGTCCCGCGCAGTAGAAATGAGTCTAACCCATATATATCAAAGCATGTATATATTTTTATATAATTTAATTCAATGCTTTATTCCATTACGAGTGCTTAGGAAAAAAATAGGGTCGAATCAGAGTTCGGAAGCTCAAAAATTTTTTTTTTCTACGTGAGCGTGCGCGACATAGGTGCTTTAGTGCCCGTGCTCGCTGTGCGCTAAATGTGCACAATAACTATTTTTTTTATTTTCCTTCATTGGCTCTATGGAATTAGAGAGCTGATGAATTAAGGTTTCGACTCCATTAGTTTCCAACTTTCCTTAAACACTTTCAAACACCCAAAAATTAATTTTAACATCAAAATCAACATCAACACATATTATAGAATAAAATCATATTTTTCAAAATATCAAATATTTTTATAAAAATATAAATTTATTTCAAAATACGTACATGCGTAAATTTTGAATCTAAAATACAAACCTAACAAGTGACTCATGAATAATTCTAGATCACTCAAAGGTGTTCAAATGATTCTAGAATAATAGCCATAGTTCCAAGCTATCATCTAAAGTTCCAAACTCTAATTTGATGTTCTTATCCAACATGAACAATTTTGACCCAATCACAAGCATATTGTGTTTATACTTCTAAAGCATCCATACACAATTTATTAACCTAATTTCAACTTCAAGCTATATTAGTATATATCGAATAAAAAAAAAAGCTTATTAGATAATATCAAACTTACATAGTAAGTTTGAACCAAAGATCTAATCTTCTTCTCCTTGTTGAAAAATGTAGAGAACTTCTAAAACTTCTCTAAATACTTATTTAGGCTAATTTTTCTTATACTATGCCTTAATGCTTTCTTGCTTAAAAACTTGTTCAAGCTTGCCTTTTATAGTGAAACTTATGAAAGTTTTAATTAATTTTTAGATGGGCTGAGTCCAAGTTGTCCAATTATGCATAATTATATGTGCCTATTAACCTTTATCTACCACTTTGATTTAATCCAATTAAATCTAGACAAAGTTTAACCAATCGATTAGTTCATTGTCTACCACTTTGATTTAATCCAATTAAATTTAGACAAAGTTTAACCAATTGATTAGTTCATTATCTACCACTTTGATTTAATCCAATTAAATCAAGCCAAACACATATATTATTACATATTTTGTAATTAGCAAAATATCCTCAATTGGTAGAGATATTTATGAAATTACAACAAAGAACTTGTGTGATTTTGGATTAATCCAAATGGGCCAAAGTAAATAATTAATATTATCTAATTATGTATAATTATTTCAATTTATAATTGTAATATAAAATATTATTTATTTTCAAACATCATCGGTTACCCAACTGTTTAACGAGTATACTTCATATTGTGGGACTGTAAGTCCATACACGTTCGTCATTTAAGCCTAGTTTATATATACGTAATTCGGCCACCTCCGAATTCCAGAAGAACACGAACGACCTTTTAGAACTATACATGTAAAGGTCACTATATATATTTAACAGTCTCACTATCATAGGCTATTTGAATTGTGCTTAGGAAACAAAGATTACATAGTCAAGTTTTCGAAGCGCACATCTTATGTTGTCGACATGTCCACGATTTTTTACAACTAACCAGAACAACATTTCTAATATATAATATCCACTTAGGTGACCGGCTTTGACCAAGGTCTAAAGAATTGTGACTTACTCATGTGAATACATAAACCCCTTTATGGTACACATACGAGCCAACAAATTCTATCGTGATATGCACTTCATTAGCGACTGTATCAATCCACACCTAACGAACATCCAGTGGTCAGACCATGAAATATCTCTGACATATACAGCATCAAAATATGGAGGATCACACTTAAAATCAATGATATCCTATAGTCAAAGGATCGCATATACTACTTGACTCGAGGAGATTCCTATTAACGGTGGTGTGTACTTCCATCTATTAGGAATCACTTATGGGCCCTTCAATATTCACTTTAATGAATAACTACATGTCTATACGTGTTTCCCTTGCTCATGATACGTTGGGTTAGACCATTAGAACTCTAATTCCAATATACGACATGTTCTAGTTTTTGAGGTTATAAGAATTCTATTGTATTGCAAAATCAATGACTAGGAATATTTACTTTAAAAATAGTTTATAATAATAATACTATGACAATGACGGACCATCCAGTGTCCTGTATTACCATATGACTATTATAAAGTCGATGTCATTCTCAGTATATTTATGTATCAAAATTATATGCATTATGACATAAATTACCATTAACAGGGTTGAAATGAAAATGTAGTTATTTTATCAATAAATAATAAAATATGATGTACAATATATTATTCGGATTGATATTTTAAGCACCAACTCCAATAAACTCCCATTTACTTAGTGTCAACCCGGATGGTATCGAAGTCATATCTTCTCCACATATTTATGAATAAATTATGAGGTAAAGCCTTAGTAAGCGGGTCTGCTAAGTTGTCTTGTCCTTGAAGCTTTAAGACCATTATGTCTTTTTGTTTAATGATTTCTCTAATTATGCGATATATTTTTCCACGTGTTTAACTTAGGAATACGCCATTAGCTCTTTAGTCTGCGCAATGGCTCCACTATTATAACAAATCAATGGGATCATATCCATAATACTAGGCATAATATCAAGTTCTGTTATAAAATTCCTAATCTAAACAGCTTCTTTACTAGCTTCTAAAGCCGCTATAAATTTTGCCTCAATGGTAGAATCAGCTGTAGAGCCTTGCTTTGAACATCGCTAACTAACCGCACAGCCATTAGAGGTAAATATATATCTAGATGTAGACTTTTTATCATCCAGATCTCCTTGGAAATAGGAGTCTGTATAACCCTTAACTTGTAGTTCATCTTCTTCATATATTAGAAACTTATCATTAGTATCCTTAAGATATTTCAAGATATGTTTCATGGCTATCCAATGTTCATTACCCTGATCAGATTGAAATCGACTAGTGACACTAACGCCAAAATTAATATCAGATATTGTACATAACATAGCATACACAATGCTTCCAATACAAGAAGTTGTTGGGATATATGTCCCAAAGCATAGTGTGATAAGTAAACGAGATTTTATTTAATAAACAATACAATTATTCATTTATTAAAATGTTAATTTTAAAGTCGCATATTTTAAATTATCATGTATGCCCTTGAATACTAAATGTACTTTCAGACTAAGTGCATAAGTGTTCTACACAAGAGGATTTAAGTCTAAATTTAGTAATCCTAAATAGTTCGTAGAGAGCAAACAAAGATGAACACTCTATTTGTGGTTTATCAATAGATACCGCCCATTTCATATTGTATGACGACGTTGATCCGGGTTCGTTCATGTGGTGACATGGTAATGGAGGTACCTGTAACGACCGGTAGTTATTACTACTACCTATGACGATATTACTGCATACGAGACAAAGAAGTATAAAAATAAATCAGGTTGGGACTCAAATATAATTTTGTAAGGAATTTGCGAACGATCGGTAAATTTTTCGAAGTCCCGAGACGAAACTGTATCCCTTTTATATTATATATAGTATTTTGGGCATACCTGTTTCATACGAACTCGGAATTTTATGAATTTTATATCGTCGGAAAGCTTAGACCGAGACCTACAACTTTACTGTTAAAAGTTTTCTTAAATTCGGACCAGAAATAGGTCAAGCATGCAAGTCAAAATCTGGATGAATAGTAAAAACGGACCCAAATGATAAAATCTCAAATTTCTCCATTTCCCTAGAAGATTCTACACTCTTCTTTATCGATTAAGTCCTCCTATATAAGAGCAACTATTCACCTATACCTAAGAGGGAAAGAAACGAAATTGGAAGAGGAAAGAGGAAGAGAAACCGTGAGAGGGAAAGAAAGAAGAAGAAAGGAAGAAGAAGAAGAAGAAAAAGAAGAAAGAAGGAAGAAAGAAGAGAAATGAAAGGGAAAAAGAAAAGAAGTCTAGGCATCCATGGAAGCTTTCTAGGAGGCTTTGAAATCAAGGAAGCAAGGTAAGGATTCATGACCCATTTTCTTTAATTGAATCTTTAAGGATTTAAACAAATTGTGTAATATTAAGAGCATGAGTATGGTAATTATAATGAGTTTCTAAGTAAGATGTTAGGTTCCATTTGTTCAAATTGGGGGAAAATGGGTAGGTTGATAAAATGAGGAAGGGGTTATATTGAAGAATTGGAAGTGTAGTTGGTGAAAAGAAAATGATTAATGATGTTTATATGGTAGTTTGGATGTGTGTTATTGGTGTAGATTGATGGATTAAGTATTGGAAGTCATATGGGGAGTTAGGATAGGAATTTGGCCTGGAGGGAGGAATTCCAGAAATCAGGAATTCGGTCGAGCGTCGCGAAGCGGGAAGAACCCAGCGTCGTGACGCCAGACAGAAAAACTAGGCAGTTTTGTTAGTAATCCGAATTGATTTCGGACAGTTCCGATCCCACCCCAGCATAGTTAAGATCATTCTAAGGACCCTAAATCAGTTCTCTAGCTGACATTCCTTACCAACTCTACCTAATAGAATGAATTACATTCTTACATACCCAAAACTAATAAGTTTATCCTAATTCTATAATCCATTTCATAGCTTGTAAATCTAATCAAATTATCACTTTTAGATCATTGCAGGATATGCGATATTCTCCAATGAAGCGATATAGATCCTTCCAGTTTCCAAGCTCTGTGAGTGGACACTCTTTCTTTAAAATGACTTTTACTTATTGACTTATTTTATAAATCCAGACTTACTTTTCCAACATGTAGGGCGTTAGCCTTTATTTATTTACAGTCATTTTTCAGATGATAGTGACTTATAAAAGAAAATGTTTTTAAATTTGAGATTTATGTTTTCGGGGCATGAGGTAAAACCTCACCCCAGTATGTAACTTCAGACACATATGGAATTGACGGATAAAGAGAGCATGTGCACATGTTGAGGACTGAGGGGACGCTCTCAGATCCTCTAGTTGGGCTAGGGGGACGACGATACGTAACGCCCATAGACCCCAGTTTGAGGTTGGGTGGTAGCATAGATCCGCACCCCCAGCTCCAGTTTGTGGCTTGGGGGACGGTGATACGTAACGCCCCAAGGCTACCAGATTATGAGACAGTAGTGGCATGCTTTGGGGGACAGTGATACGTAACGCCCCAAAGTCATGGATTTACATTGCTGGCTTCAGTTAGGCGTATGGGGGGACGGCGATACGTAACGCCCTTATACGTCCAGGTTTTCAGACAAAGATATAGATTTCAGAAAGGTTTTCAGTTTTTAGACTTTCAGTACACAGTTATTATCAGATTTTCATTATAAAGTTTTGAGAGTTTCAGAACCCAAATTTTTAGCAAGTAGTTTTCAGAAACCAGATTTTCAGAAACAGATTTCAAAAGAAATAAAGTTTCTATAAAAGATATTTCGAAAAGTATGATTTTAAAGTTAAATGACTCTTACTTTAGTTTTCGATTTTAGTCCACTCACTTAGATTATATAGCAATCTAACCCCCCTCCAGTTTTATTTATTTTGTAGGGTTTTCCAGGAGGACGAGCTCAGGAGGATGGATACTGATGCAGTCATCAGGGTTAGAGTCCACCAGTTTAGAGTCAGAGTACTATAGTCCTGTTAGAGTTGCAAACTTGCACTAGTGATGTGATAGTCATTACAAGTAGTCCTTAAAGTGTTTGAGAAGTGTTCTAAGTATACATTAATAAAAGTATTTTACGTTGTTTGAGTTATGGTCTGTTTGCATGACATTTATATAGTTCAGAGTACAGTCAGATAGTCAGAGGCTTATGGGGTTATCACATCTATCCCATGCCGGTAACATCTTCTGGATCGGGGATGTTACAAAGATGGTATCAGAGCATGGTCTAGGGAGTCAGTGACTGCAGTGGGTAGAGTGCTGGGGTCTTGTATACGTAGTATGTCCTGGATACCCGTATATGAGGCACTACCTCTCCAGTATCCGATCCTCGAGAACGTCCTCAAAGCTTCGCAGACAGGTTAGTAAGTATTTCCTAGCTACCTAAAATTCCTATTCCAGTTCAATTAAAGATCATCTCGTAGCTATTATAGAATATTTTCAAAAGTACCAAATAAGCTAGGAAACCCGATCGATAAGTTCCAAAGAAAAGAGCAAGAAAGAGAAAAGATGAGACCAGAAGAAAAGATACCGAGAAGTTTGAATTAGTAAGAGACAGAAATGTAAAGAGATATAAAGAAGTAGTAAAGCCTAAGGACATCCTTCTTGGGTGGACAAAAATGTAAAGTTAGAAGAGAAGTAAGATAAGATAGAGGATTCAGAATCTGAGTAGTAAGCAAGACACTAGAACCCATAGCAGTAGAAAATAGACTAAGGAAAGCCTTAAAAAGTATTAGAGTTGACTAGCAAGATTAAGATCCCTTTCTAATTCAATAAATCCTTCCAAGTAATCCAATAGTCTTCTAAATCCTCTCATAGACAGTGAACTTTCCGAGTAACGAAGGATAGCCAGAGAGACAATAGAAATAAGAAACCCAGAATATAACCGAGAGCTCTGATGAGGCCTAAACGTCGAAAGAGATCCAAATAACTCTAGGTACCCAAACCGTGAACCAGATCCTTAAGCACGAAGTAGAAATGGCTAGCTACCTTACCTCTAGCGACCCAATAGAAATAAAATCCTAAACTATCCAACCTTCAAACTCTTCCGTGACACCAGATCAGAGAGTTGCCTTGATAAAGCCTATCTTATAGGCATAGACGATTGTAAGGGACTGGATAAGAGTTTACTCAGGAAACTTGAAAGGTAGATTCATCCGAAGACAGTAGAAATCCATGATAATATACAAGGATAAACCTATAAGGATAAAGAGAGTTAGAAGTGACAAAGGCAACAGTATGAAGCGTAAGCAGAGTGCCATAACCGAAACTCTCAGCAAGGATAGAGAGTAAGAATTTGGGAAGCAGAAGTAAGAAGCAGGGGTAAATAAAGATAGAGAGATAGAGACAGATAAGGAATGGTGGAAACCTAAAGTGATATCAACTAGAGACATGGAGTTAAGCGATAAAGGTAATAACAAGACTAGTGGTAAAGGGTAATCATAGTAAGAATAGAACATAATAGAAGGTGCAAAGGATTAATGACAAGGTTCTTTTATTAAGATACCTTTCTTATCTCGTATAGGTAGTGCATCCTACGAATAACCAAGGTCGTTATAAATAGAAGAAGTAAGAACTCAAGGACGATCATGAAATTTTAAATGGACACAGAATGCCAATAGGAAAAGAGGGACCTTGGGTCATTCAAAACTCATACCTATTTTACATGAGCAGCAGATTCTATCAGAAGATAAGTACTAAAGGAAGGATTTAAGAAACTTCTAGCAAAAAGGACATAAAGAAAAAGACTGGTAAGGTATAAACAGTCCCCATTAGCATAGATGAACGTGGGGGAAACCCAATGAAAATCTATTTAAGGGATAAGTAGGACTTTGACAAGAACATCCACCTAGGAGGAAGATCAAGGAAGTTTTAAAAGTATAAAGAAGGAAACACTTAAGACAGTTCAGAGATTAAGGAAGTTAGAGTAAGGATTGCTAGGCTAGCAAAAAGGATCACGAGAAAGTCAAATATCATGGAAATCACAGATAAGTTGAACTAATAAAGATTCATAGGAATGTATAAAGATAAGCATAAGAACAAATCTATAAGGTTGGAATTATATAATGAAGTAAACAGAGTATTAGTATGGACGACATAACAAAGTGATCAAATTAAGGTTTATAGCGAAAATAAGACGTTGAGACTCAAACAAATAAAGAAATAACTCATAAATGGTCTTAATAGTAAGAAGTATAGAAGGGAATAAAACACAGAAATAGTGTTAAGAACTATGAGGAAAAAGCAAGGAAGTGATCAAACCAATAATGGGGTAGGACCCTAGAACTTAATAATGGAAGTTATCATAAGAATGACACAAGGAAACTCTAGAACAGTGTAACAAACAAGGTGACTCATGAGTAAGGCTTATCAAGACTAGTAGGAGTCCAGGAATAGATTAAAGGTTATGGAATCCAAGGATAGGTCGAATTAACAGAGGTTTATTGTAAGGTATAAGGATATCCTTGTGAGATTGCAGGAAATATAAGAAAGTGCTAAGTGTATTAGTATGGATAGAAATATAAAGAGGATACATCAAGGTTTATAATAAGAACAAGGGGTTTTGATTTAAGAGAATACATCATAGTTAGTCTTATATAGTAATGAAATAGAAATTGGGGAATGATATAAGAATATTGAAGAATAGCAAGGAAATTTAGTATATTTTTCTAAGAAGCGATAGAATAAAGAATTGATAATAGTTATGGAACACTAGAGCGTAGTGAGAAAATAACTTGTGGAGAGGTGTAATGATAAGTTAAGGCAAAACACGGAGTGGATTGTGGTATTGAGTGGAACGGGGATTTAAGGAATAATAAAATGAATGGACCAGGGATTTAAAAGAAGATGATCTTGGGGGTCGAGGTAAATAAAAGTTTTCAAGGGAACAAAGGAATAAAGAGTCAAGAAACTAAGATTAGGAAAGAACTTTCAAGAAATCAGAAGGATTAAAGGAACCGGGATTATAGAAAATTATTTATGAAAAACTAAGTGAGGACCTTATAAGAGTGAAGAAGTGAGGATTGTAGGAGGAGAATAGTATAAAGATCGAAGATTAAGTAAGAGATGCTCATAGTAGACAAATATAAACAATTCCTAGAAAAGTAAGTGAGTCAAAGGAGAAGGACTAGAATGAGGGATGAGCATTTATAGCAAAATTAGTTCCATAAGAAGGATAGCAAAGAATTACAGTAGTACCTAAATGAAGAATATGGTGTCATCAAGACATCGAGAGATGAGATTAGCCCCACCTTCTCAACCCTCTGATGATATTAACAACAAATGGAGCCAAAGCGAAATATTGAGACATTTCAAGAACAAGTATTAGGATAATGGTATAAGAAAAGAAAGAATAGTTCTATTAATGGATACTAATAGGAACCTTTGGATTTAGTAGCGAGAGTAATAGTAGTAGTTAAGCAAATAATAGGGAGATAAATAGCGATGTTAGAAATAACTAAATGTATATGAGGTTAGCGTTCATCGAGTAATGGAAGAAGAAGACATGATCTATAGTAGGTGCAGATGGAGGATAAAACAAAGAAGTAAAGCAACGGATGGTTGATACCAGTATAGGAGGTGAGATAGCCATAAGGGAGAAAAGTAAGCAAGAGAAAAGATAGTGAGTTGTAATCGTATATATATATATATATACATATATGAAGGTATGTGGATATAGAGGAAAAGTGCAAAAGATAGGGAATTGAGATCTAAAAACATGGTCCAAGAATAAAGCATAACCCAAGAAAGCTCTTAGCAAAATAAAGAAAGGATGTTAAAAATACCTAGAAAAAGTTAAAAAGGAGTTGCGTAAAGTACCCAGCCTTAGCTTAAAGAGACCAAACCACTACGGGTTTGGGATGGTTTAACCGCGGGTTATGGGTGGTTTGGTAGGTTTATAATATAGCATAAGAATGGCAGAATAAGTTGATACAAAACGGATGTCGAGAAACATAAGGCAGAAGAATTGAAAGAAAAGATCAAAAATGTAATTCATGGGTGACCAAGTAAGACTTTGAGAAGACGAAAAGGAAGTTATTAAATTATGATAGGATAGAAGTCAAGCAATGACAAGAATTTATCTGAATAGACCAAAGAAGTCTATACGAGTTAATAAAGAGAAGTAAAGAATAAGGAAATACGGGATAAGGTTAGGAGAAAATAATCGGTGAAATACAACAAAGGTAGGAAATAATTCTAAGGATAGGATGGACACATGGAGTAGGGAATATTAGGTATTGATTTTACATATTAGAATCCTCGATGGAAACTAAGAATCAAGCTACTGAAAGTTTACTCATGATAAAGAATCATAAGATTTGAGTAAGAGTCTAATAGGAAGAAATTTCAGAGATAATGAGAATAAGGTTCGACAAAAGGACGGTAGTCAGAAGTACCTAGTAGAAATACTATCAGAATAAAGACTTAATAAGGGAAAAATGAAACTCTTATAGTCAGCAGTGGTTAAATACAAAGAGATGAGTATAGAAGTATCTTTGGAAATTCATAAAGAAGCAAAACCATGAGTTAGACACCAAGAGGATTCGAGGACGAATCCTATTTAAGGGGAGGGGGGGAGAATTTGTAACGACCGGTAGTTATTACTACTACCTATGACGATATTACTGCATACGAGACAAAATAGTATAAAAATAAATCATGTTGGGACTCAAATATAATTGTGTAAGGAATTTGGGAACGATCGGTAAATTTTTCGAAGTCCCGAGACGAAACTGTACCGTATGCCCTTTTATACTATATATAGTATTTTGGGCATAACTTTTTCATACAAACTCAGAATTTTATGAATTTTATATCGTCGAAAAGCTTAGACCGAGACCTACAACTTTTCCGTTAAACTTTTTCTTAAATTTGGACCAGTACCAGGTCAGAAATGCAAGTCAAAATCTGGATGAAAAGTAAAAACGGACCCAAATGATAAAATCTCAAATTTCTCCATTTCCCTAGAAGATTCTACACTGTTATTTATCAATTAAGTCCTCCTATATAAGAACAACTATTCACCTATACTTAAGAGGGAAAGAAACAAAATTGGAAGAGGGGAGAGGAAGAGAAACCATGAGAGGGAAAGAAAGAAAGAAGAAAGGAAGAAGAAAGAGAGAAATAAGGAAAAAAGAAGAGAAATGAAATGGAAGAAAAGGAAGTCTAGGCATCCAAGGAAGCTTTGTAGGAGGCTTTGAATCAAGGAAGTAAGGTAAGGATTCATGACCCATTTTCTTTAATTGAACCTTTAAGGATTTAAACAAATTGTGTAATATTAAGAGCATGAGTATGATAATGATAATGAGTTTCTAAGTAAGATGTTAGGTTCCATTTGTTCAAATTGGGGGAAAATGGGTAGGTTGATAAAATGGGGAAGGGGTTATATTGAAGAATTGGTAGTGTAGTTGATGAAAAGAAAATGATTAATGATGTTTATATGGTAGTTTGGATGTGTGTTATTGGTGTAGATTGATGGATTAAGTATTGAAAGTGATATAGGGAGTTAGGATAGGAATTTGGCCAGAATTCGCACTGCAGGGAGGAATTCCAGAAATCTGGAATTCGATCACGCGTCGCGACGCGGGAAGAACCCAGCGTCGCAACGCCAGACAGAAAAATGGGCAGTTTTGTTAGTAATCTGAATTGATTTCAGACAGTTCCGATCCCACCCCAGCATAGTTAAGATCATTCTAAGGACCCTAAATCAGTTCTCTAGCTGACATTCCTTACCAACTCTACCTAATAGAATGAATTACATTCTTACATACGCAAAACTAGTAAGTTTGTCCTAATTCTATAATCCATTTCATAGCTTGTAAATCTAATCAAATTATCAATTTTAGATCATTGCAGGATATGCGATATTCTCCAACGAAGCGATATAGATCCTTCCAGTTTCCAAGCTCTGTGAGTGGACACTCTTTCTTTAAAATTGACTTTTACTTATTGACTTATTTTATAAATCCAGACTTATTTTTCCAGCATGTAGGGCGTTAGCCTTTATTTATTTACAATCATTTTTCAGATGATAGTGACTTATAAAAGAAAATGTTTTTAAAATTTGAGATTTATGTTTCGAGGCATGAGGTAAAACCTCACCCCAGTATGTAACTTCAGACACAGATGGAATTGACGGATATAGAGAGCATGTGCACATGTTGAGGATTGAGGGGACGCTCTCAGATCCTCCAATTGGGCTAAGGGGACGGCAATCGTAACGCCCCTAGACCCCAGTTTGAGCTTGGGTGGTAGCGTAGATCCGCACCCCCACCTCTAGTATGTGGCTTGGGGGACGGTGATATGTAACGCCCCAAGACCACCAGATTATGAGACAGTAGTGGCATGCTTTGGGGGACGGCGATACGTAACGCCCCAAAGTCATGGATTTACATTGCTAGCTCCAGTTAGGCATATGGGGGGACGATAATATGTAACGCCCTCATACGTCCAGGTTTTCAGACAAAGATATAGATTTCAGAAAGGTTTTAGTTTTCAGACTTTCAGTACACAGTTTTTATCAGATTTTCAGTATAAAGTTTTCAGAGTTTCAGAACCCAGATTTTTAGCAAGTAGTTTTCAGAAACCAGATTTTCAGGAACAGATTTCAAAAGAAATAAAGTTTCTATAAAAGATATTTCTAAAAGCATGATTTTAAAGTTAATGGACTCTTACTTTAGTTTTCGATTTTAGTCCACTCATTTAGATTATATAGCAATCTAACCCCCCTCCAGTTTTATTTTTTTATAGGGTTTTCCAGTAGGACGAGCTCGGGAGGATGGATACTGATGCAGTCACCAGGGTTAGAGTCCACCAATTTAGAGTCAGAGTATTATAGTCCAGTTAAAGTTGCAAACTTTCACTAGTGATGTGATAGTTATTACAAGTAGTCCTTAAAGTGTTGTAAGAGAAATATTCTAAGTTTGCATTAATAAAAGTATTTTACGTTGTTTGAGTTATGGTCTGTTTGAATGACATTTATATAGTTCATAATATAGTCAGATAGTCAGAGGCTTATGGGGTTAGCACATCTATCCCCTGCCGATAACATCTTCCGGATCGGGGATGTTACAGTACCTTATATGATGCGATCATATAAGACTGGAACAAGACAAAAATGAATTTCTTTTAATATCCGTTAAACAAAGAAATTCATATCAGTTTAATAGATGGTTGATAAGAGCACGAAAGTTTACTTTGGACACCGCTAACTCGGCTTATTTATCATATATTTAATTCTAATTGGAGTTTATTTTTGTGCTTTATTATTATGAGCAATGGAATACAAAGTTTGGAGCAATTACGTGGGAGCGTCGGAAGCACAGGATGTGCGAACCAGTGAAGAAACTCACCGGCGCCACGACACCCAACTTCTTGGTGTCGCGGCGCTTGCGTAATCCCATACATTATTGCCATGGATTTGGGACCCCAACGTCCAAACACCAATGCCGTGGTGCCCCGAAAGACCCTAAAACCCTGATTTTGATGTGTTTTATGCTCACAATGACTACGAAACGTTTCTATATAACCCAACTTCATCCTAAACCTAAAATGGGAGAAAAACAGAGGTGAAACTCATAACAAAGAGCCACAAACACAAAATCAAGAGATTAGAAAGAAGAACTTCAAGCCAAACATGATGTCTTTCCGATCTATCAACACGGTTTCTCTTTTATGCATGGAGAACTAATCTCCTAAGCAAAACTAAGGATGAACTCTTGTATTTAATTTCTTATATTTATGTTGTTGATTCCTAAAGTACCTTTTTAACGTTTAATACAATTGATGGTTGTTATTATTTATTATTTTACAATTTCTGAATCTAAAAAACTGTATTTTATCAACTCCCATATAGATCCAGCCATGCTTCTTCTATGTGTTATTTTCGAACCCAGTTGTGACTAGTAAAGTTATTTTATGTGTTGGTCTTCTGTTGTAGTATTGCCTGAGAGTATATTATCGACGTTAGATAGCTCGTAACGACAACTTTGTGTGTTGTTAACATAGAGAAAATAATTCATCAATTACCTTAGAATTTGACATATTTAGAATTGAATATCTTCCGATTATTGGTTTGGGATGTGAAACCTTTAATTGAGTAATAACATGAATCAATAACTGAATATAGGAGATTGATACAATAGGGATTCCTAACGCTTTGCTGCCTCTCTCTATTGATTGTTTTTAAGTATTTTTCATAATCTTTATTTTATATTACCAAACTCACTCATTATCTTTACTTTAGTTACTGCTAATGTTTTTGTTTAAGTAAACCAGTTATTTGTAACCATCTCTCTGAGGAACCGACACCCCAACTATATTTCGATAACCGCAAGTACTTTTTGGGCGTAATCAAAATTTGGCACCGTTGCCGGGGAGACGGTTTACAACCTAAAGGAGCAGGTTTGCTTGGTCAAACACAACGCGGTAACTTCGTTACTATTTTAACTTTTGTTGTTTTTATTTATTTATTTTATTTCAATTTTTAGTTTTAGTAAATTTTAACTTTTAGTTTCATTCTTTTATTTTTAGTTTCTCATTTTAATTGTGGTTAATTGCATGCCTAGATGTAGAGATAGGTTTGATATATTTGTTAGAATTGAGGAAGAAGCTCAGACTCAGAGTGTTTGTTTGACATTCTCTTTGCCACACCTTCCATATCTAGCGAACATACTATGAGTGGGTATGAGAGAACACCCATGAGAACTCTTGAAGAGTACCTTCATCCCACTCGCACAGCTACACCATCGTGCATCATGTTTCCTCCTAATACACCGCACATAGATTTTAAGCCTGAAATGATACAGTATCTCCCAACATTTCATGGTTTGGAGAACGAGAATCCTTATGCACATTAGGGAGTTTGAAGATGTCGTAGCAACTTTCTATGACTGGTTTGGAACTACTTCATAATTAGACTTAAGTTCTTCCCATTTATCCTTAAAGATAGAGCTAAAAACTGGTTGTATTCTTTGAGATCCCATTCAATAGGATCATGGGGCAAACTGACACATGCATTCTTCAATAAATACTTCCCACACCATATGACGAATGCCTTGAAAAGACAAATATCTACCTTCTCCCAAAAAGACAGTGAAACCCTTTTATCAAACGTGAGAGAGGTATAAGGAGATGTTAGCTAGTTTTCCTCACCATGGGTATGAGAGTTAGCGCATAGTAAGTTATTTTTATGACGGTTTAACCCCTAGAGATCGCCAATTCGTTGAGACAATTTGCAATGGTCAGTTCATCCAAAAGAACACTGATGAGGCATTCGAGTTCTTAGATGAACTAGTTGAGAAATCTCACACATAGATTGGACCTAATGTCATGGATAACACTGATAGGACACACCTCACTCCTTCTAGTAGGGGCATACATCACTTAAGGGAATAAGATAGTCTTAAGGAACAAGTTGAGCTTTTAACTAGATAAATGAAAGTCTTAATAGCCAGTAGCCCACTTAGAACCTCAATGGGAATGTTTTATGTGAAAAGTTACTGACTATTTGGCCCAAGAGTGCCCTGTATATGGAGAGATGAAGGGAAAATATGAGGAACAATGCAATACATTTGGGACATACAAGAATCCTTATACAATGTATTCAAACACTTATAACCCTAGTTGGCGGAACCATCCCAATTTTAGTTGGAAACAAGAGTCTCATTAGCCAAGTCAGCTATCACAAACTATAGGTTACAATGTCCCTCAGTATCACACATATTCCGTTCCTAGAAATTCCTTAGAGGATACTGTGCAAGCATTTATGGAAGCCCAAAACAAAACTAATCAAAGTTTTGAGTCGTTGATAGCCTAGGTAGTCGAAGATAATGTCTTGAGTGTGTATGAACAAGGAAAATTCTCATCTCAGACTCAACTTAATCCACAAGGGCAACACATAGAACAGACTGATCATGAGGCAGCGAATTTAAAATATATTAATGCTATATTCACTAGGATTGGTAAGAAGGTAGGCTTACAGAACACTTTCAACACTGTAGGTGCCCCAAAATATAGTGGTACATGTACCTCTTAGGAAGAACAAGAGACACATTTCCCAGTTAGACTGCATTTCCCTCAAATATTTAGGCCTACAGTGAGAGCTGTAGATCCAAATAGTGAGATCCTAGAATATCTTAAGCAAGTAAAGATTAACCTTCCGCTATTACATGTGATAAAACAAGTTCCCACTTATGCGAAGGTTTTAAAGGATCTATGCACCATAAAGAGAAAATATCATGTGAAGAAGACTGTATTATTGACAGAGTAGGCTAGTGAATTAATTGAACAAAGGACTCCACCAAAATATAAAGATCTAGGGTGTCATACCATTACTTGTCACATTGGAACACATGAGTCCGGTCAAGCTTTATTAGATTTAAGTGCTAGTGTTAATCTTATGTCATATTCTATTTATATGCAGTTATGGCTTAGTGAGATTAAACCTACATCTATATATTTACGGTTAGCTGATTGATGTATCAGAGCACTACGGGGAGTAGTTGAGGATGTTTTGGTTCAAATCGATAAATTCTATTACCCCGTTGATTTTCTGATCTTAGATACTCAGTTCGTGGTTAACATTGAGTCAAAAATTCCTCTAAATCTTAGGTAGACCTTTTCTTGCTACAGCTAATGCCCTTATTAATTGTAGGCATGGTCTCATAAAGCTATCATTTGGGAATATGACACTGGAAATAAATATTTTTCATGTTGAAAAACAACCACAAGGTGATGATGAGTGCCAATATACATACATGCTAGACACGGCCTTACCAGAAATAACTTCTTCACAATATGAATCACACCCTTCTGAGCTGGACCTGATCCCAAAGAACCATAAAATGAGGAAAATGAGAGTTAGTGCTCAATTGAAGATGATACATGGGAAGCTAAAAAGGAGGTTGAACCAAATGATAAAATCTCGGCTATCAATAGACCCTGAGGGATCTATAGATAAACTGTTGTAGCTAGATAAAAATTCTTTTTCATGCCTTACTCACTAGTGTCTACCAAAGAAGAAAGAACTTGAGAGTATTTGGTCCACTACATGGAAGCCACCATGACAACTTGAGTGATTGTGTCAAGCTGAGGACGTTAAACTTAGCGCTAGCGGGTAGGCAATCCTTGCATCTGTATTTATTTTATTTTATTTACTGTAGTTTTATTTTATTGTGTGCTAATTGCATGTTTATTGTTTGCATAAGTACTTATGCAGGTGTTCAGTGCAACTTACACAGTCTCACAGGTGTTCCGCGCCTGGTAGTATTGTTCCTTAATCATTTTTCATTATATTTATCTTACATTGAGGACAATGTAAATTTTAAATGTGGAGATGTATGCATGCACATGATAATATATAGTATATAAAAAAGATAAAAAAAAATATATATATTTTTTATCTTCTTATATACCTGGTATTATCATGAGCATGCAATGATCATATATGGGTTGATCTGAATCCTAAGTGAACTATGAACTTCTGTATGACAAGCTATATCATTTGACTTATAAAGTTTAGGTTGGTGAAGAAATTCAGACTAATAGCTACGTACTTTAGGGACATGGCTTGGTGTGTGGCTGGGGATATTTTACATAGATATGGTATCCACTTCTTCTTACGAGAAATAGATAAGTATCTTTCTTAAGGGTTGATTCGGTACTTGAACGATTAGAGTGCTCGAGTCTTTCTATTATGAATGGAAGGATTAATATTCATAATAGTTATGAATAAATCATTCATTAGAGAATCAATATATATCTGCAGTAACAAGAGTGCAACTTTAGGTTTTAATAGAATAACATGAGGTTAATAATTCTGAATATTTGATTAAAGAATTTTAATTAATATTCAACGATTATTGGAGTTTGGAGCTGCAGGTCCATTTGGTCCCTATGCTAGCTCGATATACCATAACAAATCATATTATAATTGGATAGTTCAACTACGAACTCACTGTTTGGTTTTTCTAAGCATCCCAAGATCATATCAAGCAATGAAAATACATATGAATACATCAAGAAGTAAGGCGGAAACATACTA
Organism: Zanthoxylum bungeanum; assembly: GCA_019454045.1. Lineage (NCBI taxonomy): Eukaryota > Viridiplantae > Streptophyta > Magnoliopsida > Sapindales > Rutaceae > Zanthoxylum > Zanthoxylum bungeanum. The sequence goes on from SKCR01006513.1 coordinate 266,967, forward strand.
ATATTGATCGGATTGGATGCATCGAAGAACAAAATTTTAGCTCTTTCCTTGATGGTGCATTCGGCCATGCCCTTGCTTTGTGTTCTTTGTTGAGTCTTCAAGCTCCAAGATTTATCAATGGATTCCATGCTTGAGGGTTTGTTTCCCTATCACCTTGGGTGACTCTTTAGAGTGCTAGCTCTTGGTAATTTTTGCCACAAAAATCACCATTTTCTTCCTTAGGATTTTCGGCCATTGAAGAAAATTGAGAAAAGAAAAAATGGCCCAAGGCCATGAGTTAGGAGGAGAGAGAGAGTGAAGATGATGAGTTGTGTTGTGTATCAAATACACTTAATCAAAGTCAAATACCAATATATTAAAATAATGTTAAATGTCTTTCAAGCTTTCAAAAGCTTTTCCAACAACTCCCATATACTATTCACATCACTCAAAGTGACTAGACATCACATCACTCAAAGTAACAAGACATCTATCACTTGATTGACAAATGATGTGACGCATGATGTGACTTGTGGGCCCCACTTGATTCGAAATGTGAGTGGGCTCGCAAACACTCCCGGGCTCGGGTTCGCTAATTCCGAATTAACAAATTTCCATCGTGACGTAATTAAATCAAATTCAATTAAATAATTATGCCTAGCAAAATTACTATTCACATCGCTAACGAATCAATTCTAAATCAACTCGTTTGCCCGAATTAAAATCTGATTTTAATTCCGCATCGAAATCCAATTTCGTTTAATATATGGAATATATTATTTTATCGATTAATTCAAAATTAATCATTCTCTCTATTTGGATAGATCTCCGTAATTAATCCCAGATTAATTTTCTCTCTCATATAATTAATCCCAGATTAATAAAGTGCAAGTCATACGTCATCGGTGAATCTTCGGGAAGTGACCCCATGAGATCCCCGGATATATTGGAAGTAAATCCAGTTATCGGACTATCCGAATATGACCTACCTAGTACTACGTTTTACCAATTTACGAGACAAGGTTGGCTTCTAGCAAAACATCATGCTTACCCAATTCTCCAGAAAAATTCTTAAAGGAATATTGTAATCTATATCAGGCATAGTATACGAAGTATTGTGCATATCGATCCAGTATCGGATGTCACATGCTAGGCCTGGGGCTGGGAATGTGTCTGCCCCGTATGAAGTACATGTCGGATCTCTGGTAACTAGTCTCTATAATCGGATAAACATGACCTAGTCATATTATCCCAATAGCTGCAGCATATAAGAGTACCAGTTTCTATATCCTACGTGATCATCATCTCCACTATGACTGGAGTGATACTTCCATCTTGACATCACACCTAATACACTACGATTCTCAATACACCCAGAAGAGGCGTACACAGAACCGGTTAAAGCCCTGGATGACCAAAACCAAAGTATATTGATTTTCGCAAGTATTAGAGGTGCAAGTCTCAGGTTAAGACCAAATACACCTACCCTGAAGCGAACTCCCATAGGCACATAGACATATTACCAATGGGATTCCGCGGGGTCTATCCAGAGCGAAGCTGTTTTCTGTACCATCGGTAAAACACAACCTCCTATTGCACTTGCATAAGTATCCAATACTTAAACATACAGGAATTGTGCCTTTATGCTCCCACGACACGCACAATTGCAATATTAGTCTATTCCGCATTATCGATGTCCAGTCTCGATAATACTACGACTAGGGATGTTTAATGATTAAACCTTTATGGATTGATACTGTCAAATATCATCTCAATCCGGAACTAATCATGAGGACTTCTATCATTTATGTATCTTGGTAATCCAATTACAAATGATAAAATGGCAATTTCCTTCGTCACATAGTTAATTTGTACAACAACACCATGATCTATATAAATAGTGATGTTATGGGTCATAATTGTCCAACAATCTCCCACTTGGCCTATAGCCAATCACTCAGGTGTCTTACACCTGAACTATATACAGGCGGCTCAAACTTCTGTTGAGAAACAGCTTTCGTCTGCGAATTTATAAGGTTATCATCTGATGCGATTTATTCGATCATCACATCGCCACGATGTATGATCCGACGAACCAGATGAAACCATATGAAGTACATATCGGATCGTTGATGAGACCGTTAATTCTTTAGCCTGTGTTGTAGCCTAGCTCAGCTGCTAACAGAATTATATCTAATCCAATTAGAATTATTTAGATCCAAAATGATACTTTTATTGCGACAGTTGTAGCAAAATTCCGCTTTTGTTGTTTATTCGCTAACAGTATCTTGCTTGGAAGATTTCCAGCTCATTGTTTCGTTTTTCAAACTATATAGTACCGTTTTGCGACTTACAGCCGTCTTTGTCGGTTTGGAAACTTACAGTAGTGAACCCAGTCACTTCAAGTTCTCATTCTCCATAGTATAAGACAGCATCCTCAGTTCATCTAAGATACTAGAGGATGTCATTAACATCAATCCAGTGACTATCACTTGGATTGGCCTAATTGTGACTCCATATGCTCAAAGCGTATGAGACACCAGGTCGTGTACGTTTATTTCAATGTACGAGTTCTCAGAGAGTACCAAATACTTTTAGATCTATCCCATTAGATCCTTATTCCTAGAATAAAGTTTGTCTCTCCCAAGAATTCTACGGAGAATTTTTCTTGAAAGCCAAGCTTTCACCGATTGTAATATGGGAATGTCATTTCCAAGAAATGATATGTCATCATTATATTGGACATTCATTGTCAGTGCGCTCCCACTAACCTTCTTATATACACAAGAATTGCATTTGTTTTGAATTAAATCATACACTATTATGATTACATCAAAACATTTGTTCCAAGAACATAATGCTTGCTATAATCCATAAATGGATTAATCTAACTTGCAAACCTTGTTTGCATGCTTTGGTACGATAAAACCGTTAGGATGTTGATAAACATCCTCCAAAAAGTTTCCGTTAAGGAAAACGATCTTGACGTTCTGCTACCATATTTCATAAATGAAACATGCAGCATTAGCAGGCATTATCCAAATGGATTTAACCATGGCAACAGACAAAAGGATTCGTCGTAATCAACACTATGTTGATGACGATACCTTTCTGTACAAGCCTAGCTCTGTGCATTTATATGTTGCCATCAATGTATGTATTTCTTGAAGACCTTTATAGTACCAACATACACAATGTCTTACGGTACAACAACCAGTGTCCAAACTTGGTTGGTATATATGGAATCCATTTCGGACATTATGGCACTTTGCCATAGTAGGTAGTTGATACCTTGTATCACTTCCTCATACGTGGTCAGTTCTCAATAAGATTGACATCTTTATGAGGTGAGATCAGAAACCATACCTTTCAGGTTGTTTTTCGATTCTCTCCAACTATGCAGTTCTTGTGTATTTGAAGAATATAGTACAGTTTCATCCCTGATGAACTGTTTATGTTCTATTATGGAATCGGTGCCAGGAACAGTATCACTCCGATTTTCATCGAGTTATACTATCCTCCCACTTACCACTGCATATAGGTTTTCCTCTTAGGAAAACGCATGGTGAGTAATAATTAAAATTGATCTCTTGTGAGTTGTATAAGTACTAGGATAACCTACAATTAGGCACTTATCCGATTTGGGTTCTAGTTTGGTATCATCCAAACATATGCCTAGCATACCCAAATCTTCAGAAGTGAGAAAACCCAGTTTCTTTCCTGTTCATATCTAATATGAAGTCTATCAAACAGATTTACATGGAACCTTTTTCAAAATAAGTTTTGCACTGTTTAATGCGTATCCCTTGAAGGAAAATGGTAGCTCAGAGGGACTCATGATTAACTTTACTATGTCCAACAAAATTTGATTTCTCCATGTGGACACACCGTCAAATTGACGTGTTCTGGGAGGAGTCCTCATTGAAAGACTACTATCTCTTTCAAGTAATTTGAGAAACTTATTGCTTAAGTATTTTCTATCTCGATTTTACCGTGATGGTTTTAATACTTTAGCCGATCTATTTGTCTACTTCGTTTCGAAACTTTTTGAAAGTTTCTGATTTATATTTCAAAAGAAACACATAACCGAACGCGATGCCACATCTGTTAAGGTTACGAAGTATTCATATCCACCTCTAGCCTAGCTAGATATAAGACCACTGACGTCACTATGAACGAGGGTTAACAGATTGGTGGCACTTACACTTTTACCAAGTAAAAGGTATTTTAGACACTTTGCCAATAAACTAAATTCTTAGACATCATTTGAATAGAATCAAATCCGTCCTAGTATCCACTCTTCAAAAGTGTGGATATACGAGTCTTGTTTAATGTGTCCCAGACAACACTACCACAGATAAGTCTTATCTGATCAAATCAGTTTGAGCTACTTGTTTATCATGTTATATGTTTGAGATTTATTTATATTCAAAATATAAATATTGTTATTCACATCTAATGTGTTTATCTCAATATCATCTTTATAAAATAAAACATTTTAGTGTTCTAGAATATAAAGGTATACTCGCAACGAGTTATACTCGATATAGAGATAATGTTTCTAGTCAAACTAGTTACACTAAAACAGTTTCCTAATTTAAGTACACACCCGAAGGATAGTCCCTAAACTTAGGTATCTACGGTTGAAACAGTGACTCTCGTCCCGTTTCTGATTCGCAGATAAATCTTATCTGAAGTCAGTATCATGCTAGTCAGCAGATGCTGCAAATCAGTACATATATTTATGTACCACTATTTAGTATCTAAAATCCAATTTTAATACTAGTAGTGAACATGTTTATGACAAACATACTTAAAGTCAGAGCCTTGCCCTGCCTTCTATTCCTTCATGTCTGCCTTTTCCATACGGCAGTTACGCTTCCAATAACCTCGTTTGCCACATTCTAGGCAGACATCTTGGGATATGTCCTTTGTCTTCCTAGAGGACTGTGATGATTTTTCCTTTGCCCTTTTCTACACCCCAGAAGCCTTCAGCCAAGCCTTGGTCTTCTGGGATATCGAAGTAAGATGCGACTTGCGTTTCTTGCCCATTTTGCAATTTGTACTTCTAAGATCTAAGAATAGATCTATGAAGATCCTTCAATTTCAATATCATACTATAAGGATCTAATCCTTAGTTCTGATGAATAAATTAAGGAGTCTTTGCAGTAAGCATAATGGATTAAGCACTAAAGTTATCATCACATGAATCTTCCAAAGATCATGCTCTACTATGAACTTAAATCCGGGCTTAGGCCCGTGATGTCATTTTATCAAATAGAATAACTTCTCGGTTCTCAAGGCTATCCTGAGGTTTTATTCCCAATTTGAAAATTAAAGCCGCTTAAAGAACATTTTCACCCAGGATTATGTTTTAAACGCTTAATCTTGATTCTAATAATCCAACTATTTAATCAATGATTTCAGGTACATATAAATATAATGATTATTATAGTCCAACTATATAATCAACTATACTTTTAATAAGTTAAATTAAATTACATTGATTACTATAATCCAATTATAAAATCAATTATAAATTGAAATAGTTTGAATACAGTCCAACTGTTTAATTAAAACAATGGTTAAATATTAGTCTAACTAATATGTTTATTTTGCCGAATATTGAAATGAGCGCGTATGGCAAGTATCTAAACGAAATTGCAAATCTAATACTTGCCTCCCACTATTTTTCGGCGAGCCTCTAACCCTCTGTTGAGTACTCGGGAAACCTAATTTCCTAGTGGGCTAGGATCCCGTTAAATAACACACAATCTTGACTTTGGCCAACAAATTGTATGATACTTAACTAGGTAGATCTCTAAGATCAGTTGGATCCCATCCAATTCCTAGAACCAGTAGGTGTGTTGGTTATTATCTAGGTCCCAAGATCAAACAAGACATGAAAAGAATGTGTGAACACACCAACGGAGATAGCGGAATACTCACATCGATCGGTTGAGTCGATTTGGAGACGAATCAAGCCCAAATAGCCACTGCCAAAGGCGCACAATGATGCAGTTCACTGCCTCAAAAAACAGAATTTTAAGATGACAAACGGAGCTCCAAGCCTCGTCCGACGGATCCCGGCTCATGGGTGAACCTCCCTACCACCTTCGCAAGACTCGTAAGTGTGCTAGCACATGATTTATCACCATGAAAATCACTCTTGCTTCCCTTATTATTCACGCCAAAATGGTTCAAAACAGTCCACATATTTCAGTTTGGGCGTGAGCTTTAGGAGAGAAATGAGAGAGATGAAGTTGTTGACTTAATAAAATGTAAAGCAAAAATTGATTATATATATCTTCCAAAAATAAATAATCAATTTTCATTTAACTTTATCAAATAAATCAAATGAATATTGGAGCCAAATCCATAAATTTTTCCCTCCAAAATGCATTTACACTTTATGTCAAGTCCATCACTATTCACATCAAGTCACTTTATTAAAGTGACATGATGTGTGTCATTCAATCATTCAATCAATCACATCAATCAATCAATCAATCACATCACTCAAAGTGACGTTTGATTTGACGCTTGATGTGACGATTGATTTGACGCTTGATGTGACTTGCGTCGCCGCACTCGAATTCGAAATACGAATGCGCTCGCAATCACACTCGGGCTCGGGTTCATTAATTCCAAATTAACGATTTTTCCGTCGCGTCGTAATTAAATGATTACGCCTAGCGAATTCACTATTCACATCGCTAACAAATTAATTCTAAATTAATTCGTTCGTCCGAATTAAAATCTAATTTTAATTCCGCGTCGAAATCTAATTTCGTTTAATATATCAAATATATTAATTTACCGATTAATTCCAAATTAATCAATCTCTCTCTTTAGACGATATTTTATCTTAGATAAAATATCTCCGTAATTAATCCTAGATTAATTTTCTCTCTCTTCTATATAATCCCAGATTATTCAAGAGTGCGAGTTATGCGTCATCGGTGGATTATCGGGAAGCAACCCATGAGATCTCCGGATAAGTTGGCAGTAAATGCGGTCGTCGGAGTATCCGAATCACGTACGTACCAAGTATTACGTTCTACCGATTTACGAGACAAGGTCGACTCCTAGCAAAGCACCAAGTCTACCCAATTCTCCGGACATATCCATTTAAGAATATTAAGATCTGTATCAAGCGTAGTATACCATTGTATTGTGTATATCGGCCCAGTATCGAATAGTCACGTGCTAGGGCTGGGGCTGGATAAGTGTCTACCCCGTCCGAAGCACATGTCGGATGTCTGGTAACATAGTCTCTATAATCGGATATTCATGACCTGGTCACAATATCCCGATTGGTTGCGCAACACTCAAGAGCACTAGTACAGTATCCTGCGTGACATCATCTCCACTATGACTGAAGTGATACTTCCGTCTTGACATCACACCCAATACACTACGACTTTCTGATAAACCCAGAAGTGGTGTACGCAGAACCGGTTAAAGCCCTGTACCACCAAGACCAAAGTCTACCGATTATCGCAAGTATTAGCGATGTAAGTCTCAGGTTAAGACTATAGACACCTACCTTGATTTCGGCCTCCCATAGACACATAGTCATAATACCAATGGGATTCCGAGGGGTCTATCCAGAGCGAAGCTGTTTCCCGTACCATCGATGAAACACAACCTCCTATCGCACTTGCATAAGTATCCTATACTTATATATATGAGAACTATGCCGTTGTGCCCTCACAACGCACAAAAGTGCAATACTAGCCTATTCCGCATTATCGATGTCCAGTCTCGATAATACTCCGGCTAGGGATATTTAATGATTAATCCTTCGGGGACTGATACTGTCTCATATCATTCTCAGTCCAGGAACTAATCATAGGGGCCTCTCTTCATTTATATATCTATGGTGATCTATTCACAAATGATGAGAGTGTAATTTCCTTGTCACATAGTTAATTTGCTACAACAACACAATGTTCTGTGCAAATAGTGACGCTATGGGTCATTTGTCCAACAAGGTGGACATCCAAGTCCGAAACATATATTTTATATATGCCAATATATCCAATATATTCCATAACTTTTTTCCTCTGAATCAATTAAGCCTTAGCTTTGGCACAACAAACTTAAGGATCCCAGTTAAGCGGAACCCATTGACTATGGAAAGCTTCGTAATCAATGTCGATGGACAAGAAGTGATCTTGACTTTGGCCAAAAAATCAAAACTTGGACAAGACACCGATATGGAACAAAGCCTTCATGATTCAAACACATCCATGACGGACAAAGGTCTTGACTTTGGCCAACAAACCAATGCCAATCTTGGATCTTGAGTAAGAATCACTCAATGGAAGGAAAAACACTTAATATGTTGTGAGGGTTTTTCGCGTAATTGGCAACCAATTAATTATCTTTGTTAAGGTCTCATCATCATACACCCTTAAACATGCATTCTAAAAACATAATAAGGCACGTAAATAAATTTAATAATGATATGCGGATGGATACTTAAAACATATTGTTCCTAGAACAAATCTCTCCCTTTCCACTCTCCCAACTAGCACAAGGATTACTTCTACCCAATTACATAACACTTCTAAAGAAACCTCATTTACATTGAGGGAAATAGGTGAGAAGAGAAATACAAAGAGTCATGAGAGATAAGACTGGACACGCAGGTCCAATTTAAATAAATTCTAAATTTATTACAATAATTTCCAAAATTGCCCTTGCCCATCTAATATTCAACCGATATACATTATTCATGCATCGCAATCATGTATTCACACAAGCATGTTATCAATCAATATAATCCAATTAATTAATCTGAATATTAATGACCATCCAATGTTCAAACAACGATTTGATTTTGCGCGAGTCAAACTCATTTTGCGAATGAGTACTCAAAGTACGAATTCTTGAATTATATTAAACTACAATATTAAATCCATTTAACTTGTATTTAATACTAATTCATTTATTTAATTCCAAATTAAATAATTACACTTTTAAATGCGCCTTTACGACTTAGATTCCAAATCTAATCTAAACGGGTCTCAAAGCCCAATAAACATCCAATGTCGTTTAATTAAAGTCCAATGGGCTTTCAATTAATTTCTTAAGGTGTGGGCTTCGGCAACCAAAGCCCAATCAAGGAATAACCCCATAAGCCTAGAAATCAATTTAGGCCCAATTAAACTTTAAAGGTCCATTAGTTATATTTGGACTTTATGGATATGGTTTTGGGCCTAATTGGATCCAACCAATTAGCCTAAACCAAACTTGGCCCAACCAAGCCCATTAAGCCTAATTACAACTATAAAAGCCCAATTCCAAATTTGGCCCAATTAATTAAATTACCAAAATTCCAAATTTCATAACTTAATTAACCTAAGTGTATAGGCATAACTTAATCACATAAATCAACATTTCCAAATCATCAATTTATACAACTAATCATGCTTTAACATGTTCAATTCATATCCAATACAATTGAAACAAAATCAAACCCATTTCATGCTTCTTAACTCACGGCAATGGTAGGGATTTTTGTCCAATTCCAATTTCAATCCAATTGAATCTAAATCAACATTCCCAAAGTCTTTCAAACTCATCTAATGAATCAAAAAACAAAAAATCACCATGACATCTAGGGTTCCTCCAATTCGGCCAAGCCTACTATTTGGGTAAAAATTGATCCAATCAACTTTTCATGAAATTGATCATATCCAACTTCAATTAAACATCATTCAAGCATACTCAATCAAACAATTTCATCAAATCATGCTCAAATTGATTTTACCCAATTTTAACCATAAATCATTTTCATGCTCAATTAGGCTCTGATACCATTGTTGGGTTTTTCTAAGATTCCCAAGATCATATCAACCAATGAATATACATTTGAATACATCAAGAAGTACGACGGAAACATACTTACATTGATCGGATTGGATGCATCGAATAACAAAATTTTGGCTCCTTCCTTGAAGGTGCATTAGGCCATGCCCTTGCTTTGTGTTTTTTGTTGAGTCTTCAAGCTCCAAGCTTTATCAATGGATTCCATGCTCAAGGATTTATTTCCCTATCACCTTGGATGACTCTTTAGAGTGGTAGCTCTTGGTAATTTTTTGCCACAAAAATCACCATTTTCTTCCTTAGGATTTTTCAGCCATTGAAGAAAATTGAGATAAGAAAAAATGGCCCAAGCCCGTGAGTTAGAAGGAGGGAGAGAGTGAAGATGATGAGTTGTGTTGTGTATCAAATACACTTAATCAAAGTCAAATAAAAATATATTAAAATAATGCTAAATGTCTTTTAAGCTTTCAAAAGCTTTTCCAACAACTCCCATCTAGACCCGGCCGGCGGTTCGGTTCCGGTTCGGAACCGAACCGAACCGGCCGGTTTTCGGTTCCACACTTATCCGGTTCGGTTCCGGTTCCACACTTAAGTGGAACCGGAACCTAAAACCTAACCGAACCGAACCGGTTCGGTTCCGGTTCGGTTCGGTTCCGTTTTTTTTTAAATTAAAAATTATTAATTTAAAAAATGAGATTAAATTTATAAATAAAAAAAATTTATTACATTGAAGAGCTTGAGCTTAAATTTTTAAAAATTTAAGTTGCCTACGTATCCTCCAAGGGTGAGAGGAATCAAAGCTCACGTAGTTCCATTACAAGTTTAAGACATATCCCCTTTGTAAATATATATTTACATTTATCAATCATCATTATCAGTTGATCCTTCGGCTCCGGTTCCGCAGCTTCCGCTTGCACTTATTGCAGAAGCATTATCGAACAAATCTTCAAAATCATCGGGGGCATCTTCTTGTTGTCTCAGATCAGCTCGAGTCCAATCATCCATGCAAGCTGTTGCTTCTAGAGTGCTTGGATGTAATGAAGATCGCCTAGCTTCCAATATATTACCTCCCAAACTGAAGGCTTGCTCAACCGCAACGGTGGAAATAAGTGCTGCCAAGATCTCTTTAGCAATAATAGATAAAACAGGATATATATTTTGATGCCGGTTCCACCATTCAAGGATTTTAAAATTTTTACTGCATAAACTTTCATTAGAAAACTCAAAATTTGTAGATAAATAATTATCTAATTCAGGATTATTAGTTGTCGTAGTATCCCTAGATTTTTTATTTCGTTGCAATAACCAACGATCCCCTGCGCTAAGTCTTGTTTGAATTACCGGTTCGCTACTACTAGATTGACCTAATGTTCCTAAGTTATATCTTACAATATAATCATTAAATAAAATAATTAAATCATTTCTTAATTTCGTCATTATGCTCGTAATATCAATGTCATCTAATATTCCTAAATAACCATAGTAAGCTTGTAAACCACCATTCAAACCTTCTAATTTAAATCTAGGATCAAAAACAGCAGCAATAAGATAAAGTAAAGGAATTTCTCTAAAATAATTCAACCATTTTACCTTCATAACAGTAATGACTTCGAGCAAAAACAATATCATTAGGGTCGTCACTGTCAGCATGCTTATCGAGAGTGCCAACAATATTCAAACTCTCAAGAAGAAATAAATGTGCTGTAGGATAATAAACACCGCTAAAAACTAAAGTAGCATCATTAAATACTATTAAAATATCTAAAATTTTTTCACAAATATCCCATTGACTAGATAAAGTGTGATATTTTGAACATGTTGAGAAAAAAAACTACATAATGCATCTTTGAATTGAAATGCTTGACATAAAAGAAAATAAGTAGAATTCCAAAGTGTTGGAACATCTCTAGAAAATTTAATCGGTTTAAAACCATTTATTTTACAAAACTTGGTCCATTCTCTCCTAACTTGAGAATATGACCAAATACAGTTAAGTGCCATTTTAATTGGATCAAGGAAAGGAGATAATGATTTTAGACCGTCTTGCACACATAAGTTTAAGACATGACATGTACAACGAATATGAAAAAATCGACCCCCTAAATTTGGTTGACATATTTCTTTTAAATCATTGATGGATGCAGTATTTGCAGATGCATTATCAAATCCAATTGTTAAAATTTTTTCTCCTAACCATATTCATCAAAAATTACCTTCATCATTCTATAAATATTATGTGCAGTATGTTGGTCATCAAAAACTCTAAATGCAATAAGTCGTTTTTTGCATGGTAAATGATGCATCAATCCAATGACAAGTCACACCCATATATGAGTGTGTTTGCCAATGGTCACTCCAAATATCAGAACATATAGAAATACGACATTTCATCTCTTTAAATATTTCATTTAAAATAATTTTACCATCTTTATATAATTTGAAAATATGACGTTTTGTTGTGTTTCGAGTCATTCTACATGCAGCAGGGTTTAAAGCATTATGCACGTAATTAGTAAAATGAAGTTTTTCACCAAAGCTTAAGGAAAGATGTGCCATACAAGTTAATTTCGCAAATTCTTCTCTATTTTTTGCATCAGAATATTTAAATAAATCTACACTACTCGTACCTCTACTAGATGATGCGTACCTGGCCATTTGAGTCTGCGTCGTATCAATGCCAAATTCAACCGGATGACGTTTCTCCATGTGCTTGATCATATTGCCGTATCCACCAGAAAATTTATAGATAACCCCACAATAGTTGCAAATTGCTCGTTGTGAATCATCTTCTATATATTCCAAAGTAAAATGAATTTTGAAAATATCGGAGGACCGAGCCTTAACTTCTCTTCTCCGTGATTGTGCACTGACACTAGGGCCGCTCTCTTGGGTTGGCATATTTGACATTATGTTCTCGGATGAGCTTGCCATTTTTTTTTTGAGAAATTAGGAAGAAAAATAAGAAAATTGAATAATTGCGATGCGAATGATAACAAATTAACAACTAAATAAATTGAGATTGAGAAAATAAGAATATAAGATTATAAGAGAATTATATTGAAGTAAGATTGAGAATAAGAGAATTATAGAAAATGAGATAGTTGAGAATTTGGTGTGATGAAATTATGAAAAATGAATCCTATTTAAAGAATTTTAGAATTTTTTTGATACCAAAAATGCCCATAAATATAACCGTTTTATTACCGTTATTAGGGGTACATTAGTATTTTGTTTTTATATAATAAATAATATATTTTTTTTTAATTTTTTTTTAATTTTTTTTGGCAGGGAGCCGTTTGGCAGAGGGAGCCAAACGGCTCCCTGCTCCCCCAACGGCTACTAGCCGTTGGGGGATTAAGGGTTTCTGTTGGAACCCTACGGTTCCAACAGGAACCCGACGGTTCCAACCGGAACCGTTCGGTTCCGGTTGGAACGGTCCGAACCGGTGGAACCGTACGGTTCCACCGGTTCGGACCGGTTCGAGTTGGGGTGGAACCCCAACCGAACCGGTCCAATTCCGGTTCGGTTCATGAACCGAAACCGGAACCGGTTGGAACCGGAACCTTCCGGTTCCAACCGGTTCGGTTCCGGTTCCGAACCGGAACCGTGGCCGGGTCTACTCCCATCTACTATTCCCATCACTCAAAGTGACTAGACATCACATCACTCAAAGTGATAAGACATCTATTACTTGATTGACAAATGATGTGACATGTGATGTGACTTGTGGGCCCCACTTGATTCGAAATGTGAGTGGGCCCACAAACACTCCCGGGCTCGGGTTTGCTAATTCCGAATTAACGAATTTCCGTCGCGACGTAATTAAATCAAATTTAATTAAATAATTATGCCTAGCAAAATTACTATTCACGTCGCTAACGAATCAATTCTAAATCAACTCGTCTGCCCGAATTAAAATCCGATTTTAATTCCACGTCGAATCCAATTTTGTTTAATATATGGAATATATTATTTTATCGATTAATTCCAAATTAATCGTTCACTCTCTTTGGATAGTATTTTATCCCAGATAAAATATCTCTGTAATTAATCCCAGATTAATTTTCTCTCTCATCTAATTAATCCTAGATTAATAAAGTGTGAGTCATACATCATCGGTGAATCTTCGGGAAGCGACCATGAGATCCCCGGATATGTTGGAAGTAAATCCGGTTATCGGACTATCTGAATATGTACATACCTAGTACTACATTTTACCGATTTACGAGACAAGGTTGGCTTCTAGCAAAGCGTCATGCTTACCCAATTCTCTAGAAATATTCTTAAAAGAATATTGTAATCTATATCAGGCTTAGTATACGAAGTATTGTGCATATCGATCCAGTATCGGATGTCACGTGCTAGGCCTTGGGTTGGGAATGTGTCTGCCCCGTACGAAGCGCATGTCGGATCTCTGGTAACTAGTCTCTATAATCGGATAAACATGACCTAGTCATATTATCCCGATAGCTGCAGCATATAAGAGTACTAGTTCCGTATCCTACGTGATCATCATCTCCACTATGACTGGAGTGATACTTCCATCTTGACATCTTACCCAATACACTACGATTCTCAATATACCCAGAAGAGGCATACACAGAACCGGTTAAGGCCCTGGACAACCAAAACTAAAGTATATTGATTGTCGCAAGTATTAGCGGTGCAAGTCTCAGGTTAAGACCAAATACACCTACCCTGAAGCGAACTCCCATAGACACATAGACATATTACCAATGGGATTCCGCGGGGTCTATCCAGAGCCAAGCTGTTTTCCATACCATCGGTAAAACACAACCTCCTATCGCACTTGCATAAGTATCTAATACTTAAACATATGAGAACTGTGCCGTTATGCTCCCACAACGCGTATAAGTGCAATATTAGTCTATTCCGCATTATCGATGTCCAGTCTCGATAATAATACAACTAGGGATGTTTAATGATTAAACCTTTATGGATTGATACTGTCTCATATTATCTCAGTCCGGAACTAATCATAAGGACTTCTATCATTTATGTATCTTGGTAATCCAATTACAAATGATAAAAGGGCAATTTCCTTCATCACATAGTTAATTTATACAACAACACCATGATTTGTACAAATAGTGATGCTATGTGTCATAATTGTCCAACACTCATATGCAAAATAATAGATTATGTTAAAATTATTAATGTGATTAATAATTATAGTCATACTTGAAAACTATATTAAATAAGTTTAATATAAAGTTTTCATTATTTAATGATTATAATTTAATCATATACATTCAATTTTTATATTTAATAAATATTAAATTATATGATAATTTATTTTGAATTAAAATGTGTATAAATATTTGATATCAATATAAATTATTACAAAATATGTATTAAGGTGGAGGTTTAATGTCTTCATAATAAAGACATTTAACCATGAATTATGTTGTTATAAAATTTGAAAAGTTTGGCAAAAAATGCCCCAGGATTTAGGGATGTAATTGTAATTTCAATTTCAATTATAATAATCTAAACCTTAGCATATAAAAACTAAAATTGCTTCGCTTTGTGAAAATAAAAATCTCATTATTGAAAAAATACCTAGCAATCTTGTTCATCTTCTTTTCTCTCAAGTGATGAAAGAAAGAAAAAAATAGTGTGATATTTTTCTCTAAAGAGTTTAGAGATTAAAGATTGTGAGTGAAGCTCATAATTCAATTTGTTGGTAACGAGAATAGAACGGAAGGCCGAGTGGTGTTGACGAAACCATCTTCTCATTCTTCTTCAAGGCAGATTCGGGATTGTCTTTAGGCTGTTTCAGAGATTAAAAACACTCATGACTGTTGCAGAGGTAAGCATAGTGTCAGAATTTTATGGTACTATAATAGTGAATAATAACCACGAGTACTGTAGCAGTGAATAATAACCATAAGCATTATAGTGTGAATAGTAAAATTGTTACTGTTCATTAAAAATATAACACAAAACTGTTGTTAAAGAGGCTGGACAGAGTCGGCAATAAGGAAGGATGAGAGGAAAAAAATTTCAAGGTCAATTCCGAGTGTCTAACATGTTTCCTCCTCGCGGGAAATCATTTCCTACAGAAGCATATGACAAGTTAGACATTATAACTCTTTTTCATCAATCTAAGGTGCCATTTTCTTCGAAATATGTATGTCATATCAAAAAAAAATATTTTCTACCTTGCAGTTGGTAAAACCGCACCTTTCTAACATTTTATCTATGTATGTGGATTACAACAACCCTATACGTTTCCTGACTATATCCCGATAGAGTCTTATACCCAATATATATAGGAAGCTTCACCATATGAATACAATATGCCTATGAAGTCGAATGTTTGTCACTACTTTAACTTACTTTCGAAGCATGTGAACTTAGTTATAGGAATTATTTTGATGAGTATGGACTAAATCTAGGTTACCTTTAGGCATATATCGCGTAGATTTGGTTAATTCATTGCACAAATCATATCACCACAAGTGACAAAAGTAAGGGACCATTTCGAACCCAACGGTTTAAGGTCTTCCCTTGCGAGGGGTGAGTACGGCCTTAAATCTTTGTCCCGGTTCACACCGGGTGGCGACTCCATGTTATATCTCCGGTTTAGTTCCCATACAGACTATTCCGTACTCCTAACCGGATCGCAAGCCCGGAATAGCGTCGTCCACCGTCTGTGTCCTACAGTAGGGAAACCATCTTGAGAGCTTGGAATCATCATAAAACAAAGCTTGGAGCTTGGACTTTCCTCTTGGCCGAATACTCAAAGCTTGGACTATCCCGATAGAGTCTTATACCCAATATATATAGGAAGCTTCACCCATATCTTTCATGGAGAAGCTTTTGCAAATGTAGGCTTTCACTCTTGCATCAATCTTATATCATTCCAATGATAAGGATTTCGTCTACATATAAAACAAGAAATATCATCATGCTCCATCTAGTTTTCTTATAAACACACGATTATTCCTCATTCTTGATGAATATAGATAATCTAATTATCTCATCAAAATGATGATTCCAGCTTCGGGATGTCTGTTTAAGTCCATAAATAGACTTCTTGAGTTTACAAAATAAGTTTGAAGTTTCGTTGGATATGAAACATTTTGGTTGCTCCATATAGATATCCTTCTTGAGGAATCCATTTAGAGAAATTGGGTTTCAAATTTATCTACCATATCTCATAATCTTGATATGCGGTAAGGGTTAAAAGAATCCTAATGGATTTTAGCATGACTACTAGTGAAAAATTTTCCTCACAGTCAATCCATGGATGTTGAGTGTAACCTTTCACTTCCAGTCGAGCCTTAAAGGATTCCACATTTCCATCAAGTCCTCACTTCCTTTTATAAACCCATTTAAAACTAATAGGGTTAACTCATTCAGAAAGTTCAACAAAGTCCCAGACTTGATTG
Source organism: Zanthoxylum bungeanum (assembly GCA_019454045.1). Taxonomy (NCBI): domain Eukaryota; kingdom Viridiplantae; phylum Streptophyta; class Magnoliopsida; order Sapindales; family Rutaceae; genus Zanthoxylum; species Zanthoxylum bungeanum. The sequence continues at coordinate 284,201 of SKCR01006513.1, forward strand.
TCATGCAAAGAATCCATTTCGGATTTCATGGTTTCTTGTCCCGAATTGATATCTAATATCGTATCTTTATATATAGTCGGACCTGTTTCCTCCAAGAAAAGAACAACAAGGCTAACATCAGATGTTAAAAATAGTCTTTCAAGTGGCCTTGATATTCTATTAGATTTTGTGGAATCTGTGTTGTAGATCCATCACCTAGTTGGATCTCTAGTTCTATCTCAGTTTCCTTAATGTTGGGATCAACTCATCAAGTTCAATCTTTCTACAATTCTCACTTTCTCTCAATAATTCCTTTTCAAGAAGATTGGCAAAATAAACAACAAATATATTTTTTTGCTCAAAATTATAGAATTGATATCCCAAAGAATTTCTAGGATATCCAACAAACCTGTACTTATACCCCATTGGTGCTATTTTATCCCGTTGTGCAACTCCAATGTATGCAGGACAACCTCAAATCTTTAAATATCTAAGACTTGGATTTCTACCGTACCATATCTGATGTGGGGTCGTAGAAACAACTTTCGATAGAACTCTGTTAAGTATGTGGGCACCAATAAGTAAAGTGTAATCCCAAAGGTAATATGGAAGATCTGTATAGCTTATCATTGATCGTACCATATCCAATAAAGTATGATTTCTCCGCTTAGACATAACATTATGTTAAGGAGTTCGTGTTGGCTATATTGGGCAAGAATCTCATTAAATAACATTTGAATTCTTTTCTTATGGATTGACCACCTCGATCTGATCAAAGGCATTTGATCAATTTTCTAATCTATTTTCAACTTCGTTTCGGAATATTTTGAATTTTTTCAAATATTTTTCGATTTTTGTCTCATTAAATATATATATATATATATATATATATATATATATATATATATATATATATTATATATATATATATATATATATATATTATATATATATCTTGACTTATCATCAGTGAAAGTCATGAAGTATGTTGAAATATTATGAGCGACATGATTTAATGGACCATACACATCACTATGTACTAGCTCCAATAAATCTCCAATACGATGCCCAATACTAAGAAATGGGGCCTTTGTCATTTTCCCTTGGATACATGACTCAAGGGCACTTAGAGCTTTTAGGTTCAGGTCATCGATAGCAATGACTAGTGTAGTTCTTACATGTATCTTGCTTCTCCCACTGACTGCTAACTAATCCCCCTCCTAGGGTCCTACTATCCAAGAATTTTGGATGCTGGGTCTACCTCTCTTACAACCATAGAGATTAGGTCTTCTGTTTTACCCCTGAAGCCATTTCCCTGAGCTCGAGATCAACAAGCCTGGAGGACCTAGACACTACCTCGACCCTATCTGAGGAGGAATATGACACTTACCATCATCAATTTCGCCTAGCTAATCCTGAATGGGTTCTCTGAACACCTCTCATTTAGACATGGACCGACCTTCGATGATCACAGAGGAAGATCTGAACGTCCTTCGAGATTAATTTTCCATTCCAAATGACATTCAATTAGAGGTATCGGGCCCTATGGAGCATGCAAGTCGACTAGAAGCGAGCTCTGTGACGCTAATCTCAGCCTTCTTCAAGGACAGACTATGGTTACCCATACAAGAATACTTTGCAAGAATGCTTGCTTTTATGGAAATAGTCTCTGTCAGCTAAATTTGGACAGCTGGCAGATACTGGTCGGCCTCAACATGATTTGGAACTGAGCTGGTCTAGGAGAGCCGACCTTCGAAGAACTGAAAAGGCTGTACAGATTGAAGGCCAACCTGAAAAACTCACCGTGGCTGGTATTATCTTTCTTCACACCCCGAGGAACCCCCAATTATCTCTGACATCCCTTTCACCAATAAGAACTTCACGGATTAATGGTTATGGGCCATGGGCAACTTGGGGCAAGTTCATACAGTTGGCTCTGAGACCACCATAGTCCCAGATGTCTTTACTGATGGAGTTGAGGACATATCTAATGTTTCTCTTCTTCACTAACTTTTAGAAAAGAATACTAACTCTTTGACCTCTTACAGCCTACTGGGGAGATCTCCCTAAGGTTAGCCATCGGGTTCGGGTAAGAATTATGAAGGCCAGAGAGTTTGTCGGCCCTTAAAAGAACCTTGTCAATGCTTCCACCTTTTTTTGGCTCAGGTATCATCCCGAACACTCCTTCACGTGCCCCGAGGTGGTTTGGTAGACATTACCCGACCTACCCTCAATTGTTGTTTAATTCAGCTTTTTCCTACTTTTTCTCACTTGCACTCAGATTTTAATTGCTTCTTCATCTTCTATTTTGCAGGGATGTCAGGCTCAAAAGGTCTAAAGGGGAAACTTTAAGCCTTAAAGTTTCCGGGTAGCTAGGGCACGTCTAGTAGTCCTAAAAGGAAACCCAAACTGATCACTTCCCTTGTCGGGGCTCCTCATGCCATTCTTCCCTTTGCGGCCCCGAGCCCCTAGCACAGGCATCCAGTGTTCCTCTCCGGACCCCGAAAAAAAGCCGCCACTTGATCTAAGGTGACGAACCTGAGGAGGTGGAATAGCCTCTATCTAAGAAAACGGCTGCCCATAAGGGGAAAAATGTAGTTGTTGCCCTAGCTGAAATTCGGAAGAGCATCACGCTGCATGGGATAGAGGATTTTAGTGAAAATGTCATGGACATGGTGGCCCATCTTGTTCCCACTATCAACTCGCTGGCCGAGTCCATACCCCCGAGTGTATCCCATATTACGAGGACGTTTCCCCCAAGGTGCTTGTATTAAAGTCTTGCTTTCTCATCCATGAGGTATTCGCCCGTCTTATTTTTCAATTTTCATTATACTTAGTCGAATTAAAGTTTTCTTTTCATTTCTACAGCTCAGCTATATGATGGCCAACAACAAAGACCCGCTAATCATCTTTTTATCCGAGGGGGACAAATGTAGAGGCTTCAATCCCAACTGCATGAGCGAAAGAATGATGAGTTGATCAAGAGAACAGAGGAAAACCAGAATCTCACTTCCGAGGTCCAGAGGTTAAATGCCTTGGATGAGTCCCTTCGTAATGCCTCTGTGGTTGCGAAGAAAGAGATGGATGCTGCCAAGGAGGAGGCCAAAAATATGAAATGGAAGAAGGCTCTCTTGGATCCAAACTCAGTGAAATGACAAAGCAAATGGATCAAGCCCTGGAAGACCTAATGAAGGAAAAGGCCGAATTGGAGATTGAGGTAGATAAACCGAAAGTAGAGATGCTTGAGGAGTGCGTAGATATTTCCACAGATCTCATGCCTTGGCTGGATATGGTACTAGTCTATGCCGCAATAAAGTTCTGAAAATGTGAAATATCCATGGAAGATGCTCAAGCCTTATTACCCCAGCTCCTGAGCGCTCCCAAGATCTTGAGCCCAAGGCTTTACCAGTTGAGCCTGAAGCCCCAACTCTAATTCCTATGGCCCCAGATCCTATGGCCGAGGCAAAAACTCTTGTAGCAGATCCGGATTCAGAAGGTCCTGTAGCTGCTACCGAGACCGAGGCCCTGTCCCTTACATCCGAGTCCGAGGCCCCTCCTGCCTAAGTTTCAAGAACTGTCCCTGTGTGGACCTCTTTGAGTGGCCCCCAGAGGGGGTCCAATGTAACAAACAATTATAAATGTCTTGAAATTTTTTTTTAGCATGTACTCGTTATTATTTTCTATTTGTTGTATGTTTATCTTTGTTTCAATACTCGAATGATTTTTCTAACTCTTTCGGATGCTCTGCCCTCAACACTTGGTCAATAGGGAATGATCCCTCGTCGCACCAACCAAAGTATAGCCATGGGGGAGATACTCTAACCTCATGTCAAAGAAAGATTGAACTCGGTGGGACATGACCCGATCTCGAGCTAGTAATAACACTTGGCCACGAAGGAATGTCACCTCCTCGCGCCAACCAAAGCATGGCCATTGGGGATATACTCTACCCCATACCGAAGAAAGACTGAACTCGATGAGATATGACCCAACCCCAAGTTGGTAATAATAATTGGCCACGAGGGAATGTCACCTCCTCGCGCCAACCAAAGCATGGCCATGGGGGAGATACTCCGACCCATACCGAAGAAAGACTGAACTCGATGGGACATGACCCGACCCTAACTAGTAATAACAATTAGCCACAAGGGAATGTCACCTCCTCACGCCAACCAAAGCATGGCCATGGAGGAGATACTCTGACCCCATGCTGAAGAAAGACTGAACTCAGTGGGACATGACCCGACCCTGAGCAAATAATAACACTTGGCTATGAGGGAATGTCACCTTTTCATGCCAACTAAATCATGGCCATGAGGGATATACTCCGACCACATGACAAAGAAAGACCGAACACGGTGGGACATGACCCGACCCCAAGCTGGTAGTACAACATGAGACTTTAACCGCGAGGGAAGATTTTCAACCTCCGTTGCTCCCCGGACCCTAGCAAAGCAATCTCTATCCAAGTCATCCATAAAGAGAAAATCAATACCAAGACAGTGTTAGTCTGTGGAGATGACTTAGCACATACTCTATAAAGACTCAAAAAACTAACAACACGGGCACCCGCAGTAGTGTCCTGCCTGGGGCTATGCCAAAATAGCAATTTTGAACATTACAATTTAGCCGCCCAGAAAACCGAGCTACAAATTATGGAGTGGATCAGCCTAATAACTCACAAGGGCAAAAACGTCCCCGTATTCGGCCTCCCCAAGGCTACAAGGTCACGGATGTTGGACAGTTATGACCTATAGCGTCACTATTTGTACAGATCATGGTGTTGTTGTACAAATTAACTATGTGATAAGGAAATTGCACTCTTATCATTTGTGATTAGATCACCGTAGATATATAAATGATGAGAGGTCCATATGATTTGTTCCTTGATTGAGAATGATATGAGACAGTATCAATCAACGAAGGATAAATCATTAAATATCCCTAGTCAGAGTATAATCGAGATTGGACATCGATAAATACGTAAAAGACTAGTATCGTACTTGTGTGCGTTGTGAGGGCACAACAGCGTAGTTCTCATATACTTAAGTATTGGATACTTATGCAAGTGCGGTAGGAGGTTGTGTTTCACCGACGGTACGGGAAACAGCTTCGCTCTGGATAGACCCCATCGGAATCCCATTGGTAGTTTGACTATGTGTCTATGGGAGTCCGACATCAGGGTAGGTGTATTTGGTCTTAACCTGAGACTTGCACCGCTAATGCTTACGACAATCAATATACTTTGGTTGAGGTCGTCTAGGGCTTTAACCGGTTTTGTGTACGCCGATACTAGGTATATTGAGAATCGTAGAGTATTAGGTGTGATGTCAAGACGGAAGTATCACTCCAGTCAAAGTGGAGATGATGTCACGTAGGATACGGTATTAGTACTCTTAAGTGCTGCGCGGCCATCAGGACATTATGACTAGGTCATGTATATTCGATTATAGAGACTAGTTACCAGACATCCGACATGTGCTTCGTACGGGGCAGACACAACTCCAGCCCCAGGCCTAGCACGTGACAGTCCGATACTGGATCGAAATACGCAATACTACGGTATACTACGCTTGATATAGATCATATATTCATGTAAGAATATTTCCGGAGAATTGGGTAGGCATGGCGCTTTGCTAGAAGCCAACCTTGTCTTGTGAATCGGTTAAGACGTAGTACTTGGTACGTACGTGTTCGGATAATCCGATGACCCGATTCACTGCCAACATATCCGGGGATCTCTTGGGTCGCGTCCCAATGATACACCGATAAAGTATGACTCGCACTTTAATTAATCTGGGATTAATTCGATGAGAGAGAAAATTAATCTGGGATTATTTCGGATATAATTTATCTAGGATAAAATATTAATAAAAGAGAGATAACGATTAACTTGGAATTAATCGGTAAATTAATATATTTCATATATTAAACGAAATTGGATTTTGACGCGGAATTGAAATTGGATTTTAATTCGGGCGAATGAATTAATTTGGAATTAATTCGTTAGCGACGTGAATAGTGAATACGCTAGGCGTAATCATTTAATTACGACGCAACGGATAAATCGTTAATTTAGAATTAACGAACCCGAGCCCGAGTGTGATTGCGAGCGCATTCGTATTTCGAATTCGAATGCGGCACGCAAGTCACATCAAGCGTCAAATCAAACGTTAAGTCATTCGCCACATCAAGCATCAAGTCAAACGTCACTTTGAGTGATGTAACAATTGATTGATTGATGTGAGTGAGTGATTGATTGATTGATAGACAACACATCACTTTATTAAAGTGACTATGAATAGTTGATGTGTGTTGTTGGAATAGTGATGGTTGGTGGAAGCATTTACCATTTATTTTTAATTGATTTATTTGGTAAATGTTTAATATATTTTATGGTAAATATATAAAGCAATTTTGGAAATGCTTTTGACTAACCTAATACACATTATTCATCTCCTTCCCCTCTCTCTCTTTCACGCCCATGGTAGTGAACTGCCATGGGTTGGCCGAAAATTGCAAGGCAATTTTAAGGGTTTTGTGGCAAAATCCAAGCGAGCTAGCACTCCCGAGAGACATATGAAGGTGTTAGGGACACTTACCCTTGAGCCGGGAATCGTTCGTTGAAGATTCGAAGTTCAAAATGAAGACACAAAACTGAAACTGCCAAGCAGTGGACTGCACTTTGGGCGTGAGCTTTGGAGGCCATTTCTTGATGTTTTGTTCGTCGTTTCGTCTCAACCGATCGATGTGAGTATTCCGCAACTCCTTTGAGATGTATTCATCACTTTCTCATGCTTGTATAATGATCTTGGGACCTAGATAATCACCAACAATGGCATCAAGAGCCTAGGTGCAAGCATGAAATTTTTAGGGCTTAAAATTGGGTAAATTGATTTTGAGCATGATTTGGTTAAATTGTTTGATTGAGCATGTTTAAATGATGTTTAATTGAAGTTTGATTGGATCAATTTCATGAAATGATGATTAGATCAAATTTCCCCAAACATATTGCCTTGGCCGAAAGTTTAGGGTTTGGAGGATTCTTGGAATTTTTTCTTTTTGATTCATTGGATGAGTTGAAATGATGTTGGATGATGTTAATTTGAGATTGAATTGGATTTAATTTTAAATTGAACAAAAACCCTAAATTCCTTACCTTGGCCGAATGGTAATTGCCCTAATGTAGTCTTGGAATTTTTGATTTTGATAATTGGATGTATTGGAAATCATTCGGGATGATGTTTTAATGTCGATTGCGGATTAATTGGATTGAAACCGAATTGGACATGAAATCACTTCATTGGCCGAGACTTAGAAGCATGTAAATAGGTTTGGTTTTTTCATTAATGTGTTGGACATGTGATGATGATGTTAAGTATGATGAATTAGACTTATTTGATGTTTCGGAAATATCGATTTAGGTGATTAATTTAATTAATTAGGCCTTGAATTGGATTTGGGCTTTTTAAAGTTGTAAATGGGCTTATTGGGCTTTGTTGTACAAAGTTGGTTTAGGCCAAATGGATTGGATCCAATTGGGCCCAAAACCACTTCCGTTAAGCCCATTTGCGACTTAATGAACCTTTAAAGTTTAATTGGGCCTAATGGGCCAAGATTGATTTATGGGCTTATGGGGTAAATCCCGGATTGGATTTTGGTTATTCGGATTGACCCGAGTTGACCAAAATCCACGCCTTAAGAAATCAATTAAAAGCCCATTAGACTTTAATTGAATTGACGTTGGACGTTAATCGGTCTTTGAGACGCGTTACGATTAAATTTGGAATTTAAGTCGTAAAAGGTTTATTATTAAAGTGCGATATTTAATTTGGAATTAAATAACGAATTAAAATTGAATGCATATTAAATTGGATTTAATGACGTAGTTTAATTTAATTCGAGAATTCCGTACTTTGAGTACTTATTCGCAAAACGAGTTTGACTCGCATAAAATCAAATCGTTGTTTGAACATTGGATGATCACTAATTATCAGATTAATTAATTTGATTAGATTGATTGATAACATGCTTTGTGTGAATACATGGTTGTGATGAATGAATAATTATATCGGATGGATATTAGTCGGATAAGGGCAATTTTGGAATTGTTGTAATAAACTTGATTTATTAAATTGGACCTGCGTGTCCAGCCTTTTCACCTCTATTCTCTTTGTATTCTCTTCTCTCACCTATTCCCCTCAATGTAAATGAGGCTTCTTTAGAAGTGTAGTGTAACGGGTAAAGTAATACAAGTGCTAGCTTGAGAGAGAAAGGGAGAGATTTGATCTAGGATCAATGTGTTAAGTATCCATCCGCATATCATTATTATTTATTTTCATATGCGCTTTATTATGTATTTAGAATGCATGTTTAAGGGTGTATGATGATGAGACCTTAACAAAGATAATAAATTGGTAGCCAATTTGCACGCGAAAACCCTCGCTCAATATCATGCGTTTTTCCTTCCATTGAGTGTTTCTTACTCAAGATCCGAGATTGGCATTGGGTTGTTGGCCAAAGTCAAGCCCTTTGTCCGTCGAAGATGTGTTTGAATCACGAGAGTTTTGTTCCATATCGGTGTCTTGTCCAAGTTGTGGTTTTTTGGCCAAATTCAAGACCACTTCTTGTCACTCGACATTGATTACGAAGCTTTCCATGGTCAATGGGTCGCGCTTGACTGGGATCATTAGGTTTGTTGTGCCAAAGCCAAGGCCTAGTTGATTCAGAGGAAAAGGGTTAGGCTACATATTGGATATATAGCATATATACGATATATGTTTCGGACTTGGATGTCCACCTACCGGACCTAGGAATTGGATCGGATCCAATTGATCTTAGAGATCTACCTAGTTAATTATCATACAATTTGTTGGCCAAAGTCAAGATTGTGCGACATTTAACGGGATCCTAGCCCACTAGGAAACACGGTTTCCCGAGTACTCGACAGAGGGTTAGAGGCTCGCCGAAAAATAGTGGGAGGCAAGAATTGAATTTGCAATATTCGTTCAATTACTCGCCATACGCGCTCAAACAAATATCACTCGTCAAATAATTAAAAGTATTAGTTGGACTAATATTTAATGTTTTTAATTAATATAGTTGACTATATTCAAATAAATTCAATAAATAGTTGATTTTATAATTGGATTATAGTAATCAATATAATTGAATTAATATTATAGTTGATTAAATAATTGGATTATTGTAATCATTATAATAAATAGTACCGGAAATAATTGATTGAATAGTCGGACTATTAAAATCAAGAAACATTGAAAGTTGGACATTTAAAATATAATCTTGGAAGATAATATTAAATGGTTTAATTTTCAAAATGGGAATGAGATTTCAGGATGGCCTGGAAATAAATAATAAGTTAATTTATTGGATAAAATAACCTATTATGCCTAAACCCTGAATTGAGCAAATTAGTGGAACATAATCTTAGGAAGTATTATGTGATGATGACTTATAGTACTTAATTCAATATACTTGTAATAAACTATGTTTAGATTTAAGAAGTATTAAATTTGCAATTAATAATTTTTGGAGAATTAATGACTAATCTCTAGGAGACAAAGTCAACTTTGCAATTAGATAAGTAGCGCAAGGCGCACTTTACGTCAATATTCTAGAAATCCAAGGCTTGGCCAAAGACTTCTGAAATATTGAAAAAGGGTAAAGGCAATATCGTTATTATCTTCTGGGAAGATATAGGATATATCCCGAAGTGGCTGTCGTTTGGATATGGCAGACACGAAGGAATTAAAGAAAGGGCAAGGCTCTGACTTTAAGAATGTTTTTCAATATTATGTCCATTACTAGTATTAAAAATTGGATTTTAAAATACTTAGTATGGTACATAAAATATATGTATTGATGTTCAGAATCTGCTGTGAGCAGGATACTGACTTCAAGCTGAGGTTAATCTGCGAATCGAAAATGGGACGAAAGTCGCTGTTTCGACCGTAGATACCTAAGTTTAGGAACTACCTTCGGTATGTACCTAAATTAGGAAACTGTTATAATGTAACCAGTTAGACTAGAAACATTATCTCTATATCAGTGTTTAATCCATTGTGGATAAACCTTTATATTCTAGAACACTAAAGTGTTTCATTATATAAAGATGATATTGAGATAAACACATTAGATGTGAATAACAGTATTTATATTTTGAATATAAATAAAATCTCGAACATATAATATGACAAACTAATAGCTCATACTGATCTGATCAGATGAAACTAATTGTGGCATTGTTGTATGGGACACAATTAAACAAGAGTCGTATATCCACACTTTTGAAGAGTGGGTACTAGGACTGATTTGATTAATCAAATAAAGTCTACGAATCTAGTTTATTAGGTAAGATACCTAAAACACTGTTTACTTGGTAAAAGTGTAAGTGCCACCGATCTGATAGCCCTATTCATAGTGAAGTAAGTGGGCCCATATCTAGCTAGGCTAGATGTGGATATGAATGTTTCGTGACCTAACGGATGTGGCATCACGTTATGGTTATGTGTTTCTTTTAAAGAACACAAATCGGAAACTTTTAGAGTTTCGACACGAAATAGACAAACAGATCGGCTAAAGTATTAAACCGTCACGGTAAGACCGTAATGGAAAATACTTAAGCAATAAGTTTCACATATACTTGAATGAGTATAGTATACTTTCAAATGAGGACTCCTCCTGGAACACGTCAGTTTGACGGTGTGTCCGTACGGAGAAACCGAATTTTGTTGGACATGATAAGGTTAATCATGAGTCGCTCTAAGCTACCTTTTCCTTCAAAGATAAGCATAAACAGTGCAGAACTTATTTAGAATAAGGTTCCATTAAATTCTGTTTGACAGACTTCATATTAAATATGAACGGGAAATAAACTGGGTTTCACACTCCTGTGATTTGGGTATGCTAGGCTTACGTTTGGATGATGCCAAACTCGAACCCAAATCGGATTAGTGCCAAATAAAGGTTATCCTAGGGAAAACCATAAGTATAGTACTTATACATCTCACTAGAGAACAATTGTAATTGTTGCTCGCCATGCGGTCTTCCTTAGAGGATTACCGATATGCAGTGGTCAGTGGGAGGACGATATAACTCGATGAAAATCGGAGTAATACTGTTTGAGGCACGAAGTCCTTAATGGAACACAAATAGTTCATCAAGGATGAAACTATACCGTTAATCTTCGAATACACAAGAAACGCGTAGATCGGAGAGAATCAGAAAACAACCTGGGGTATGAGTTTCTGATCTCACCTCATAAAGATGTCAATCTTGTTGAGGTATACCAACCGACTACGTAAGAAGAGGTGATACAAGGTATCGACTTCCGTTATGGCAAAGTGCCATGAGTCCAAAATGGATTCCATGTATAACAACTATGTTTGGACACTAGTTGATGTACCATAAGGCATTGTGCCTATAGGTACTGTTAAGTCTTCAAGGAAGACATACGTGGATGGCAACATACCAACATACTAAGCTAGGCTTGTAGCGGAAAGGTATTGTTATCAACATTGTGTTGATTACGGTTCAACATTTTACCTGTTGCCACGGCAAATCCATTTGGAAAATGCTTGCAGTAGCTGCACGTTTCATTTATGAAATGTGTCAGTTAAAGATCAAAATCGCTTTCCTTAAACGGAAACCCTTTGGAGGATGTTTATAACATCCTGACGATTTTGTCGTACTAAAACCAGTAAACAAGGTTTGCAGGTTATTCGAATCCACGTTTGGATTGAAGCAAGCATTAGTTCCTGTGTATTAATAAGGGTTAGTGGGAGCGCACTGACAAGAATGTCCTTTAATAAAATAATGATAACATATTCATTTCTTGGAAATGAAATTCCCATATAAAACAATCGGCGAAAGCTTGGCTTTCGAGAAAATTCTCCGTAGAATTCTTGGGAGTAACAACCTTTATTCTAGGAATAAAGATCTACTGAGATAGATAAAGTTGTTAAAACTCTGCGAGGACTTGTAAATTGAAAAATGTACATGACCTGGTGTCTCATACGCTTTGAGCATATGAATTCACAATCAGGCCAATCCGGGTGATGGTCACTGGATTGATGTTAAGAACATCCGTTAGAATCTTAGAGATCTAAGGATGTTGTCTTAATCTGTGGAGAAGGAGAACTTGAAGTGACTGGGATCACTACTGTAAGTTTCCAAACCGATAAAACGATTGAAAGTCGCAAACGGTACTATACAGTTTCTATAACGGTACAGTGAGCTGGAAATCTTCCAAGCAAGATACTGTTACCGAATAAACAACAAATGCGGATAAATTACAACAGCTGAGGCAGCAATAGAAGCAATCTGGGTCAATAATAAATCTAATTAGATTAGATATATATTTCTGTTAGCAGCTGAGCTAGGCGTCAGCACAGGCTAAAGAATTAATGGTCTCATCAACGATCCAGATACATACTTCGACTATTCATCTGATTCGTTCGGATCATACATCGTGGCGATGTGATGATCGTATAAATCGCATCAGACGATAATCATGAAAATCCGCTGACGAAACCTTTTCTCAGCAATTTGAGCAAACCGTACATAGTTCGGGTGTTAAACACTTGAGTGACTGGCTATAGGCCAAGTGGGAGATTGTTGGACAGTTATGACCCATAGCGTCACTATTTGTACAGATCATTGTGTTGTTGTACAAATTAACTATGTGACAAGGAAATTGCACTCTTATCATTTGTGATTAGATCACCTTAGATATATAAATGATGAGAGGTCCTTATGATTTGTTCCTTGATTGAGAATGATATGAGACAGTATCAATCAACGAAGGATAAATCATTAAATATCCCTAGTCAGAGTATTATCGAGATTGGACATCGATAAATACGTAAAAGACTAGTATCGTACTTGTGCGCGTTGTGAGGGCACAACGGCGTAGTTCTCATATACTTAAGTATTGGATACTTATGCAAGTGCGGTAGGAGGTTGTGTTTCACCGACGGTACGGGAAACAGCTTCGCTCTGGATAGACCCCCTCGGAATCCCATTGGTAGTTGACTATGTGTCTATGGGAGTCCGACTTCAGGGTAGGTGTATTTGGTCTTAACCTGAGACTTGCACCGCTAATGCTTACGACAATCAATATACTTTGGTTGAGGTCGTCTAGGGCTTTAACCGGTTCTGTGTACGCCGATACTAGGTATATTGAGAATCGTAGAGTATTGGGTGTGATGTCAAGACGGAAGTATCACTCCAGTCAAAGTGGAGATGATGTCACGTAGGATACGTATTAGTACTCTTAAGTGCTGCGCGGCCATCGGGATATTATGACTAGGTCATGTATATCCGATTATAGAGACTAGTTACCAGACATCCGACATGTGCTTCGTACGGGGCAGACACAACTTCGCCCCAGGCCTAGCACGTGACAGTCCGATACTGGATCGAAATACGCAATACTACGGTATACTACGCTTGATATAGATCACATATTCCTGTAAGAATATTTCCGGAGAATTGGGTAGGCATGGCGCTTTGCTAGAAGCCAACCTTGTCTTGTGAATCGGTTAAGACGTAGTACTTGGTACGTACGTGTTCGGATAGTCCGACGACCCGATTTACTGCCAACATATCCGGGGATCTCTTGGGTCGCGTCCCAATGATACACCGATGAAGTATGACTCGCACTTTAATTAATCTGGGATTAATTCGATGAGAGAGAAAATTAATCTGGATTAATTTCGGATATATTTTATCTAGGATAAATATTAATAAAAGAGAGATAACGATTAATTTGGAATTAATCGGTAAATTAATATATTTGATATATTAAACGAAATTGGATTTCGACGCGGAATTGAAATTGGATTTTAATTCGGGCGAACGAATTAATTTGGAATTAATTTGTTAGCGATGTGAATAGTGAATTCGCTAGGAGTAATCATTTAATTACGACGCAATGGATAAATCGTTAATTTAGAATTAACGAACCCGAGCCCGAGTGTGATTGCGAGCGCATTCATATTTCGAATTCGAATGCGGCACGTAAGTCACATCAAGCGTCAAATCAAACGTCAAGCCATTCGTCACATCAAGCGTCAAGTCAAACGTCACTTTGAGTGATATGACAATTGATTGATTGATGTGAGTGAGTGATTGATTGATTGATAGACAACACATCACTTTATTAAAGTGACTATGAATAGTTGATGTGTGTTGTTGGAATAGTGATGGTTGGTGGAAACATTTGCCATTTATTTTTAATTGATTTATTTGGTAAATGTTTAATATATTTTATGGTAAATATATAAAGCATTTTGGAAATGCTTTTGACTAACCTAATACACATTATTCATCTCCTTCTCCCTCTCTCTCTTTCACGCCCATGGCAGTCACTGCCATGGGTTGGCCGAAAATTGCAAGGCAATTTTAAGGGTTTTGTGGCAAAATCCAAGCGAGCTAGCACTCCCGAGAGACATATGAAGGTGTTAGGGACACTTACCCTTGAGCCGGGAATCGTTCGTTGAAGATTCGAAGCTCAAAATGAAGACACAAAACTGAAACTGCCAGCAGTGGACTGCACTTTGGGCGTGAGCTTTGGAGGCCATTCTTGATGTTTTATTCGTCGTTGCGTCTCAACCGATCGATGTGAGTATTCCGCAACTCCTTTGAGATGTATTCATCACTTTCTCATGCTTGTATAATGATCTTGGGACCTAGATAATCACCAACAACGGAAGTACTCCGGCCATCCCCATGCTAGGTGTCTGGTGGTTCTCAACGGGATCGGTAAGATAACTCCCAGGAGAAGAATCTTTCATGTGTTCGGCTTACCCGAGGCTACAAGGGTCACGGAGGCACTTCAACCGTCCCTGTGCTATGTGTTTGGTGGTTCTCAGCGGGATCGGCCAGATAACTCACATGGGGAGAATTTCCCTGTGTTTGGCTTACCCGAGGCTACAAGAGTCACAGAGGCACTTCGACCATCCCCGTGTTATGTGCTTGGTTGTTCTCAGCGAGATCAGTCAGATAACTCACAGAGGGATAATCTTCCCTGTGTTCGGCTTACGTGAGGCTACAAGAGTCGCGGAGGCACTTCGGCCGTCCCTATACTATGTATAAGTGCATGAAAGTGTACTTATAACACTACTAACTGGCTTTATTATCATATGTTTTAAATAACTCCAACCGATATTACGTCTCTCCGATCTATCAGTGCGATTTATTTCTTTTGCATGAAGAACTAATCTCCTTAGGCAAAGCTAAGGATGAACTCTTGTATTAACTCTTTTATTCTTGTTATTGATTCTTGGATGAACTTATTTGCTTAATACAATTGATATCTCATTATTCTCTTTATCTTTTGATTATATGAATCCAGAAACTATATTCTATCAATTTACATATAGATTCAGTTATGTTTTTTCTATACGTGATATTTGAATCATTTGTGACTGGTTAAGGTTGTTTTGCAAGTTAATCTCTGCTGTAATTGCTTGAGAGTATATTATCATCGTTAGATAGGTAGTAACGATAGCCTTGTGTGTTGTTAACATAGAGAAGATAAGTTATACATTACTTTAAAACTTAATCTGAGTAGAATTGAAATATCTTCCAATTGTTGGTGTGAGATGTGAAATCCTCAATTGCGTAGTAAAAAAAATCAACAACTGAATATAAAAAATTGGTATAAAATCCTGATAAAATCCTGCAACTTTTCATAACCTTTAGTTTAAATTAAAATTTTAATCTTTTCTTTAATAAAGCTATTGCTAAATATTTTGCTTGAGTAAATTAGTTAATGTAACCATCTCTCTGAGGAATCGACACCCCAGCTATACTGCGAGAGACGCAATTATCTTTGGACGTAATCAAATTTTGGCGTCGTTGTCGGGAGGACTGTTTTCAATCTAAAGGAGTAGGTTTGCTTAGTCAACAACGAAGCGATAAGTTCATTCATTCTTTACTTTTTGTTGTTATTTATTTTATTTACTAATTTTATTTCAGTTTTAATTTTAGTTTTGATTTTATTTATTTATTTTTAATTTTTAGTTTTATTAGACTTTAATTTCTAGTTTAATTCATTTTATTTTATTTTACTTTTATTTCTCGTGTTATTTGTGTTGAAGTGCATGCCTAGACTTAGGGATCGGTTAGGTAGATTTGCCAGATTAAAAAAGGAAGATTTAGGCTCAGACTCATACTCACACTCTAATAATATATTGAAAATCTTTTTGTCACACCTTCTGCATCTAGCGCACACACTATAAGTGAATATGAGAGACCACATGTGAGGACTCTTGAAGAGTACATCCACCCAACTCGCATAGCTACACCTTCGTGCATAATATTTCCTTCTAATGCACCACACGTATATTTTAAACCTGGGATGATATAATATCTCCCAACCTTCCATGGCTGGTGAACGAGAATCCTTATGTGCACATTAGGGAGTTTGAAGAGGTCGTAGCAACCTTCCATGACTGGTTTGGAACTACCGACACAGTTAGAGTTAAGTTCTTCCCCTTTACCTTTAAGGATAGAGCTAATATCTGGTTGTATTCTTTGAGACCTAGGTCAATAGGATCATGGGGCAAGATCACAAGGGCATTTTTCAACAAATACTTCTCATACCATAAGACTAATGCCTTGAAAAGATAAATCTTCACCTTATCCCAAAGAGACAGTGAAACTCTTTATCAAACTTGGGAGAGGTTCAATGAGATGTTAGCAAGTTTCCCTCACCATGGGTATGAAAGTTAGCGCCTGGTAAGCTATTTTTATGATAGTCTAACCCCTAGAGAGCGCCAATTCTTGGAGACTTTATGTAATGGTGAGTTCATCCGAAGGGACCCTGATGAAGCATTAGAGTATTTGTAACATCCCGCCTAGGCCAGGATGCTACCGGCAGGAGACAGGCTAACCCTACCTCCATAAGCCTCTTATTCTGACGAAATTTTGGCATGATGTATTCGTAACATCATGCAATCTGGCTTATAGCCAGCACCATGAGACAACTTGTTTATGCAAATCAACACACATGTAAACATTATCAAGGCCTCAGGCCTGAACTCAATAATCAAAATATAAATACTTGGCCTCCGGCCAGAACTCGAAAATAAAACTATGCTATTACATAACGTTTACATAAGAGAACAAATGCAAATACAAAGACTAGGGCCGTGAGGACCCATACTCAACCCAGTAGTCAATGAACTTCCTTGACTGCAAATGGGGCGATCGGCTATCTTCAAAGTTTTCACATAAATCATGCTGGCTCAGTATGACAGCTACTGACCTGCAAAACTACAACTGTGGTGGTGTGAGTCATAAAGACTCAGTAAGTAATCATGCAAACATTAACAAATCTGATTTAACTTTATAACTTATATCCATTTATTCCCACATTACTTGCTATTAGTCTTTTCATCTGAACACCTACCTACATGCTTTAACTTCTATTTATTTCCATATTACTCACTACTAGTGTTTCTAACTATTTAGCAAAGTACAAACTTTATTACTGGTCTTTTATCTGTCCACAAACATACTTTTACTTTTCTTTACTATTTTTATTTACAAACACATTGTTTGGTACTGACCCTTTTATCTGATTACTCACATACTTTAAATTATGTTTACCACTTACATGAACAAACATCAAATTTCTATATCATTACCAAAATCCAACCATGCTTTCACTGCGCTACTCTGATATCTCATAATGTCTCTTTACACTCTCTGCTAGTTCAGCTTAGATATCTATTACAGCTTTCTTTCTTTTATTTCCTTGAAATATCATCAAATCGGAATAAATATTCTTTCCATCAAATATTTATCACACTACTTAGATCATGCTGACATGTAAGGATGTAATTATATATAATCACGCATTAATATTCACAAAGAGAATTTCTATATAGCCCTACATCTCATACCAACATCTTCTACAAACACATATAAACATAATAATAATATCATGTACAAAAATTTGTTGGACAAAATGACCCATAGCGTCACTATTTGCACAGATCATTGTGTTGTTGTAGCAAATTAACTATGTGACAAGGAAATTACACTCTCATCATTTGTGATTAGATCACCATAGATATAAATGAAGAGAGGTCCCTATGATTAGTCCTGGACTGAGAATGATATGAGACAGTATCAGTCCCCAAAGGATTAATCATTAAATATCCCTAGCCGGAGTATTATCGAGACTAGACATCGATAATGCGGAGTAGGCTAGTATTGCACTTGTGTGGGTTGTGAGGGCACAACGGCATAGTTCTCATATATATAAGTATAGGATACTTATGCAAGTGCGATAGGAGGTCGTGTTTCACCGATGGTACGGGAAACAGCTTCGCTCTAGATAGACCCTCGGAATCCCATTAGTATTATGACTATGTGTCTATGGGAGGCCGAAATCAAGGTAGGTGTGTATAGTCTTAACCTGAGACTTACATCGCTAATACTTACGATAATCGATAGACTTTGGTCTTGGTGGTACAGGGCTTTAACGGTTCTGCGTACACCACTTCTGGATTTATCAGAGAGTCGTAGTGTATTGGGTGTGATGTCGAGACGGAAGTATCACTTCATTCATACTGGAGATGATGTCACGTAGGATACTGTATTAGTGCTCTTAAGTGCTGGCCGGCCATCGGGATATTATGACAAGGTCATGTATATCCGATTATAGAGACTAGTTACCAGACATCCGACATGTGCTTCGGACGGGGCAGACACTAATCCAGCCCCAGCCCTAGCACGTGACTATCCGATACTGGGCCGATATACACAATACTTGGTTATACTACGTTGATATAGATCCTTGTATTTCTATATGGATATGTCCGGAGAATGGGTAGATTTGGTGCTTTGCTAGGAGTCGACCTTTTCTCGTAAATCGGTAGAACGTAGTACTTGGTACGTACGTGATTCGGATACTCCGACGACCGTATTTAATGCCAACTTATCCGGGGATCTCATGGGTCGCTTCCCGATAATCCACCGATGACGTATGACTCACACTCTTTTATTAATCTGGGATTAATTAGATGAGAGAGAGAGAAAATTGATCTGGGATTAATTACGGAGATTTTTTATCTAGGATAAAATATCGTCTTGAGAGAGAGAACGATTAATTTGGAATTAATCGATTAAATTAATATATTCGATATATTAAACGGAATTAGATTTCGACGCGGAATTAAAATTAGATTTTAATTCGGGCGAAAGAATTAATTTAGAATTAATTCGTTAGCGACGTGAATAGTGAATTTGCTAGGCGTAATAATTTAATTACGACGCGACGGATAAAATCATTAATTTGGAATTAACGAAACCGAGCCCGAGTGTGATTGCGAGCGCGTTCGTATTTCAAATTCGAGTGCGGCAACGCAAGTCACATCAAGCATCAAATCATTCATCACATCAAGCGTCAAATCAAAAGTCACTTTGAGTGATGTGATTGATTGATTGATTGAGTTGATTGATTGAAAGACACACATCAAGTCACTTTAATAAAGTGATAATGAATAGTTGATGGGTTGTAGGTGTAATAGTGAAAGTTGGTGGGATTATTTACCATTTTATTTATTTGATTTATTTTGGTAAATGCTTTGTATTTTTTATTGAAAAATATATAAACCTTTTTGGAAAAGGTTTGACCAACAATTACACAACTTCATCTCTCTCCATTTCTTTCTCTTTGGTTCACCCAAATGGGCAAACTGCTCACTGTTTTTCATCACCAAAACCGTGAGCATGAGGGAGGCAAGAGTGAGTTTTTGTGGCAAAAAACTCAAGTGCTAGCACACTTACGGAACATGCGAAGGTGGTAGGGAGGTTCACCAATGAGCCGGGATCCGTCCGACGAAGCTTGGAGCTCCGTTTCACAACTTAAAATTCTGAAATGGAGGGCAGTGAACTGCATATAGTGGGCGTCCTTGGCAGTGAGCAAAGTGGCTTCATTCGTCTTCAAATCATCTAACCGATCGATGTGAGTATTCCGCTACCTCCGTTGATGTGTTCACACAGTGTTTCATGTCTTGTTTGATCTTGGGACCTGAAACACACCTAACAATGGCATCAAGAGCTATTGGTTCAAGCATGAAAATGTAGGGCTTAAAATTGGGTATTTTGTATTCGAGCATGATTTAACGAATTGGGATTGATTGAGCATGCTTAATATATGTTATATTGAAGATTGATTTGATCAATTTCAACAAAAGATGATTGGATCAATTTTGCCCAATTTTTCATCTTGGCCGGAATGTAATGTTGATTTTGGGTTCTTGGAATTTTTTGATTTTGATTTGTTTGATGAGTTGGAATCATTAAGGATAATGTTAATTTGAAACTAATTGGATTGGATTTTGAATTGAACATAAAATCCCCAAAAGTTATCACCTTGGCCGAATGATAATATGCCCCAATGTCTTGGTATTTTGATTTTGAACAATTGATGTGTATGAAATCATGTTATGTTGATTTAATGTCGATTGTGGGTTCGATTGGATTGAAACCAAATTGGACACAAAATCCCTCCTTGGCGAGAGCATTAAAGCATGTAATGGGTTTGATTTTTCATTTATGTGTTGGACATGTGATGATGATGTTTAGCATGATTAATTGGACTAATTAAGTGTTTTAGAAAACATTGATTTAGGTGATTAATCATGTAATTCACTTTAGGTAATTAAATTGCGGAATTGGATTATGTGATTTAATTATTTAGGCCTTAAATTGGATTTGGGCTTCTAATGTTGTAATTGGGCCTATTGGGCTTGATTTCATCAAGTTGGGTTTAGGCCAAGTGGATTGGATCCAATTAGGCCCAAAACCACTTCCGTTAAGCCCAATTGCGACTTAATGAACCTTTAAAGTTTGTTTGGGCCTAATGGGCCAAGATTGATTTATGGGCTTATGGGGTAAATCCCGGATTGGATTTTGGTTATTCGGATTGATCCGAGTTGACCAAAAGTCCACGCCTTAAGAAATCAATTAAAAGCCCATTAGACTTTAATTTAATTGACGTTGGACGTTGATCGGTCTTTGAGACGCGTTACGATTAAATTTGGAATTTAGTCGAAAAGGTTTATTAGTAAAGTGTGATATTTAATTTGGAATTAAATAACGAATTGGAATTGAATGCATATTAAATTAGATTAATAACGTAGTTTAATTCAATTCATGAATTCGTACTTTGAGTACTTATTCGCAACAAAAACGAGTTGACTCGAACAAATCAAATCGTTGTTTGAACATGGATGATCACATAATTATCAGATTAATTAATTTGATTAGATTGATTGATAGCATGCTTGTGGTGTGAATACGTGGTTGTGATGAATGAATAATGTATATCGGATGGATATTAGTCGGGTGGGCAATTTTAGAAATTGTTGTAATAAATTCGATTTATTAAATTGGACCTGCGTGTCCAGCCTTATCACCTTTATTCTCTTTGTATTCTCTTCTACATATTCCCCTCAATGTAAATGAGGTTTCTTTAGAAGTGTAGTGTACGCGGGTAGAGTAATACAAGTGCTAGCTTGAGAGAGAAATGGAGAGATTTGATCTAGGATCAATGTGTTAAGTATCCATCCGTATATCATTATTATTTATTTTCATACTCGCTTTATTATGTGTTTAGAATGCATGTTTAAGGGTGTATGATGATGAGACCTTAACACAAATAATTAAATTGGTAGCCAATTTGCACGCGAAAAGCCCTCATCAAATATCATTTGCGTTTTTCCTCCATTGAGTGATTCTTACTCAAGATCCTAGATTGGCATGGGGTGTTGGCCAAAGTCAAGCCCTTGCCGTCGAAGATGTGTTTGAATCAAGAGGCTTTTTCCATATTGGTGTCTTGTCCAAGTTGTGGTTTGTTGGCCAAAGTCAAGACCACTTCTTGTCCAACGACATTGATTACGAAGCTTCCATGGTCAATGGGTCCACGCTTAACTGGGATCATTAGGTTTGTTGTGCCAAAGCCAAGGCCTAATTGATTCAGAGGAAAAAGGTTAGGGTATATATTCGATATATAGGCATATATAAGATATATGTTTCGGACTGGATGTCCACCTACTGGATCTAGGAGTCTGATGGGATCCAATGATCTTCGAGATCTACCTAGTTAACTATCATACAATTTGTTGGCCAAAGTCAGATTGTGTGATACTTTAACGGGATCCTAGCCCAAAGGAAACACGGTTTCCCGAGTACTCGACAGAGGGTTTAGAGGCTCGACGAAAAATAGTGGGAGGCAAGAATTGAATTTGCAATTTCGTTCAATTACTCGCCATACGCGCTCAATCAAATATCACTCGTCAAATAATTAAAAGTATTAGTTGGACTGATATTTAAATTGTTGTTTCAATAAACAGTTGGACTGTATTATAGTTGATTATATAATTGGATTATAGTAATCAATATATTTGAATTAATTAATTTCGATTTACAGTTGATTTTCTAATTGGATTATAGTAATCAATGTAATGAGGTTAATTAATTTAAATCATATTTGATTTTATAGTTGGACTATGATAATCATTATAATAAATAGTACCTATAATAAATTGATTAAATAGTTGGACTATTGAAATCAAGAAAGAATTGAAAAGTTGAATATTTAAATATATAATCCGGATTAGGATTAAATGTTTTAAATGATTTATTTTCAATTGGGAATAAATAATAGGTTAGTTTATTTGATAAAATAACTTATTATACCATTGCAATATGTAATTCTTGGAGAATTAATGATTATTCTAGAGGAGAAAAGTCAAAGTTTGCAATTGGGTATATTGCACAAGGTGCACATCATTTCAATATTCTAAAACCCAAGGCTTGGCCAAAGGTTGTGAAATATTGAAAAAATAATGAACATATCCCAAAGTGACTACGTTTGGATATGGCAGACACGAAGGAATTAAAGAAAGAGCATGGCTCTGACTTTAAAAATGTTTGTCAAAGTTATGTTCACGACTAGTATTGAAATTAGATTTTAAATACTTAGTGTGGTACAAAAATATATGTATTGATGTTCAGAATCTGCTGTGAGCAGGATACTGACTTCAAACCGAGATTTTTCTGTGAATCGGAAACGGGACGAAAGTCGCTGTTTCGACCGTAGATACCTAAGTTTAGGAACTGCCTTTTGGATATGTACTTAAATTAGGAACTGTTATAATGTAACTAGTTTGACTAGAGACATTATCTCTATATCAATGTTTAATCCATTGTGGATAAACCTTTATATTCTAGAACACTAAGTGTTTCATTATATAAAGATGATACTGAGATAAACGCATTAGATGTATACAACAGAATTTATATTTTGAATATTAATAAAAAATCTCGAACATGTAATATGATAAACTAATAGCTCATATTGATTTGATCAGTAGAGACTTATCTGTGGCATTGTTGTCTGGGACACAATTAAACAAGACTCGTATATCCACACTTTTGAAGAGTGGGGTACTAGGACTAATTTGATTATTCAAATAGGTCTACGAATCTAGTTTATTAGGTAAAGTACCTAAAACACTATTTACTTGGTAATAGTATATGTGCCACCGATCTGTTAGCCCTATTCATGGTGAAGTTAGTGGGCCCATGTCTAGCTAGGCTGGATGTGATAAATGAATATTTCGTGACCTTAACGGATGTGGCATCACGTTATGGTTATGTGTTTTTTTGAAGAACACAGATCAGAAACTTAGAGTTTCGACACGAAGTGGAAAAACAGATCGGCTATAGTATTATACGTCACAGTTAGACCGTATTGGAAAATACTTAAGCATTAAGTTTCATTTATACTTGAAAGAGTATAATATTCTTTCAAATGAGGACTCCTCCCGAGACACGTCAGTTTGACGGTGTGTTCGTACGGACAAACCGAATTTTGTTGGACATGACAAGGTTAATCATGAGTCGCTCTGAGCTACCTTTTCCTTCAAAGATAAGTCGCTCTGAGCTACCTTTTCCTTCAAGATAAGCGTAAACAGTGCAGAACTTATTTAGAATAAGGTTCCATTAAAATTCTGTTTGACAGACTTCAATTAGATATGAACTGGATAGAAACTGGGTTTCACACTTCTTTTGATTTGAGAATGCCAGGCTTACGTTTGGATGATACCAAACTAGAACCCAAATCGGATAAGTGCCAAATGAGGTTATCCTAAGGAAAACCATAAGTATAGTACTTAAACATCTCACAAAGAGAACAATGTAATTGTTGCTCACCATGCGTTTTCCTAAAAGGAATACCGATATGCAGTGGTCAGTGGGAGAGAACAGTAAAACTCGATGAAAAACGGAGTAAGTAGAGGAAAGTTAAGAAGTAACACTG
The DNA here is from genome assembly GCA_019454045.1 of Zanthoxylum bungeanum. NCBI lineage: Eukaryota > Viridiplantae > Streptophyta > Magnoliopsida > Sapindales > Rutaceae > Zanthoxylum > Zanthoxylum bungeanum. Next base: position 308,544 of record SKCR01006513.1, read on the forward strand.
TTCAAGGCACGAAGTCCTTAATGGAACACAAACAGTTCATCAAATGATGAATTTGTACCATTAATCTTCAAATACACAAGAACTCCGTAGATCGGAGAGAGTCAGAAAAACAACCTAGGGTATGGGTTTCTGATCTCACTTCATAAAGATGTCAATCTTGTTGAGGTATACCATCCGACTACGTTTTGAGGAAGTGATACCAGGTATCAACTCCCTTCATGGCAAAGTGCTATGAGTCCGAAATGGATTCCATGCATAACAACTATGTTTGGATACTGGTTGTTGTACCGCAAGGCATTGTGTCTATCGGCACTGTAAAGGTCTTCTAGGAAGACATACATGGAAGGCAACATACCAACGTATACAGCTAGGCTTGTAGCGGAAAGGTATCGTTATCAACTTGTGTGATACGGTTCAACCTTTTACCTGTTGCCACGGCAAATCCATTTGGATAATGCTTGCAGTAGCTGCACGTTTCATTTATGAAATGTGTCAGTTAAGGATCAAAATCGCTTTCCTTAAACGGAAACCCTTTGGAGGATGTTTATAACATCCTGACGATTTTTCGTACTAAAAGCAGTAAACAAGGTTTGCAGGTTATTCGATCCATGTTTGGATTGAAGCAAGCATTAGGTTCTTGGAATCATCGTTTTGATGTAATCATAATGGTCTATGATTCAATTCAAAATGAGAATGATTCTTGTGTATAAAAGGAGGCTAGTGGGAGTGCACTGACAATAAATGTCCTGAATAAAAATGATATTCCCATAAAACAATCGGCGAAAACTTGGTTTTCGAAGAAAAATTCTCCGTAGAATTCTGGGGAGTAACAACTTTATTCAAGGAATAAAGATCTACTGGGATAGATTGGAGTTGTTAACAACTCTCTGGAAATTGTACATTAAAATGTACTTGATATGGTGTCTCATACGCTTCGAGCATATGGAGTCACAATCGGGTCAATCTAAGTGATAGTCACTGGATTGATGTTAAGAACATCCGTTAGAATCTTAGAGATCTAAGAATGCTGTCTTAATCTGTGGAGAAGGAGGAACTTGAAGTGACTGGGATCACTACTGCAAGTTTCCAAACCGATATTACGACTGAAAGTCGCAATAGGTACTATATAGTTTGAATAACGGTACAGTAAGTTGGAAATCTTCCAAGCAAGATACTATTGCCGAATAAACAACAAATATGGATTAATTGTAGCAGCTGAGGCAGCAAAAGAAGCCATCTGGATCAATAATAAATCTAATTAGATTAGATATAGTTCTGTTAGCTGCCGAGCTAGGCGTCAGCACAGGCTAAAGAATTAATGGTCTCATTAACGATCCGGATACATACTTCAACAAATCATCTGATTCGTTCGGATCATACATCGTGGCGATGTGATGGTCGTATAAATCACGTCAGGTGATTATCATGCAAATCCGCTGACGAAAACCTTTCTCAACAATTTGAGCGAACCGTACATAGTTCGGGTGTGGGACACTTGAGTGACTCGCTACGTGCCAAGTGGGAGATTGTTGGACAAAATGACCCATAGCGTCACTATTTGCATAGATCATTGTGTTGTTGTAGCAAATTAACTATGTGACAAGGAAATTGCACTCTATCATTTGTGATTAGATCACCATAGATATATAAATGAAGAGAGGTCCCTATGATTAGTTCCTGGACTGAGAATGATATGAGACAGTATCAGTCCCCGAAGGATTAATCATTAAATATCCCTAGCCGGAGTATTATCGAGACTGGACATCAATAATGTGGAATAGGCTAGTATTGCACTTGTGTGGGTTGTGAGGGCACAACGGCATAGTTCTCATATATATAAGTATATGATACTTATGCAAGTGCGATAGGAGATCGGTTTCACCGATGGTAGGGAAACAGCTTCGCTCTAGATAGACCCCTCGGAATCCCATTGGTATTATGACTATGTGTCTATGGGAGGCCGAAATCAAGGTAGGTGTGTATAGTCTTAACCTGAGACTTACATCGCTAATACTTACGATAATCGATAGACTTAGTCTTTGTGGTACAGGGCTTTAACCGGTTCTGCGTACACCACTTGGTTTATCAGAGAGTCGTCGTGTATTGGGTGTGATGTCGAGACAGAAGTATCACTTCAGTCATACTGGAGATGATGTCACGTAGGATACGATATTAGTGCTCTTAAGTGCTGGCCGGCCATCGGGATATTATGACAAGTTATGTATATCCGATTATAGAGACTAGTTACCAGACATCCGACATGTGCTTCGGACGGGGCAGACACTTATCCAGCCCCAGCCCTAGCACGTGACTATCCGATACTGGGCCGATATACACAAACTTGGTATACTACGCTTGATATAGATCCTTGTATATTCTATATGGATATGTCCGGAGAATTGGGTAGACTTGATGCTTTGCTAGGAGTCGACCTTGTCTCGTAAATCGGTAGAACGTAGTACTTGGTACGTACGTGATTCGGATACTCCGACGACCGTATTTACTGCCAACTTATCCGGGGATCTCATGGGTCGCTTCCCGATAATCCACCGATGACGTATGACTCGCACTCTTTATTAATCTGGGATTAATTAGATGAGAGGGAGAGAAAATTGATCTGGGATTAATTACGGAGATATTTTATCTAGGATAAAATATCGTCTTGAGAGAGAGAATGATTAATTGGAATTAATCGATTAAATTAATATATTCGATATATTAAACGGAATTAGATTTCGACGCAGAATTAAAATTAGATTTTAATTCGGGCGAACGAATTAATTTAGAATTAATTCGTTAGCGACATGAATAGTGAATTCGCTAGGCGTAATCATTTAATTACGACGCGATAGATAAATCGTTAATTTGGAATTAACGAAACCGAGCCCGAGTGTGATTGCGAGCGCGTTCGTATTTCAAATTCGAGTGCGGCAACGCAAGTCACATCAAGCGTCAAATCATTCATCACATCAAGCGTCAAATCAAAAGTCACTTTGAGTGATGTGATTGATTGATGTGATTGAGTTGATTGATTGAAAGACACACATCAAGTCACTTTAATAAAGTGACAATGAATAGTTGATGGGTGTAGGTGTAATAGTGAAAGTTGGTGGGAGTATTTACCATTTTATTTATTTGATTTATTTTTGGTAAATGCTTTGTATTTTTTATTGAAAAATATATAAACCTTTTTGGAAAAGGTTTGACCAACAATTACACAACTTCATCTCTCTCCATTTCTTTCTCTTTGGTTCATGCCCAAATGGGCAAACTGCTCACTGTTTTTCATCACCAATACCGTGAGCATGAGGGAGGCAAGAGTGAGTTTTTGTGGCAAAAACTCAAGTGCTAGCACACTTACGGAACATGCGAAGGTGGTAGGGAGGTTCACCCATGAGCCGGGATCCGTCCGACGAAGCTTGGAGCTCCGTTTCACAACTCAAAATTTTGAAATGGAGGGCAGTGAACTGCATGCAGTGGGCGTCCTTGGCAGTGAGCAAAGTGGCTTCATTCATCTTCAAATCATCTCAACCGATCGATGTGAATATTCCGCCTACCTCCGTTGATGTGTTCACACATTGTTTTCATGTCTTGTTTGATCTTGGGACCTAGAAACACACCTAACAAAATTATCTACAAGCATCTAAATGTACTCATGCTATAATGCATTAACATCAACTATATGCATCTCAATGACTTACTAGAATCCATGATTCATATGTCATAATTGCAAATCATACTTGACTTCAACATGCTGTCTTTAGAACATATTTTGTGAAAACCCTTTTTGAAGAATTCTTTACTGAAAACATTACTCGAAAACTAATTTCTGTTTTAAAAATTCGAATCTCTTATAAAACTGATGTTTCTGGAACTTTCTTTTCAAAAAAGCTCTTTCTGAAAGCTGTAACTGAACTGAAATCTGAAAAATTGTTTCTAAGTTCTGTCTCTGAAAACTGTTTACTATAATCTGATTTCTGAAATCTAGGCACTGAAAATGTGAAAACTATGTGCTGAAGATCTGAAAACTGAAAACTGGAAATACTAGATGCCCAGGACAACAGCTCAACTGCGGCATCTATGAAAAACTGGTGGTACTCGATGCCCAGGATAACAGATCAACTGCGGCATCTATGAGGCAGTGGTGCCCTACATCCAGGACAACAGCTCAACTGGCAGTGTAGCCACCATTAGGGACTAGGTACACGATCCTAAGCCACCATCATGGCCCTACATATGCACATATTCTCTGTATCCGTCAATTCCAACTGCATCTCAAGTTACATACTGGGGTGAGGTTTTACCTTATGCCCCGAAAACATGAAACTGTAAATAAACTTTTAAAAACTTAAATCAAATCCCAAACTATAAAGAACATCTATGTCAAAACATTTGAAAACTAGTCTTTGTAACACTTTGAAACTTAAACACTTTTAACTTTAACTTAGCTTCTGAAAACCATAACAAATGCATAATCTTATATATATATATATATACATGTACATGCAAACTCTATGCTCTCACAAACTATCTTGACAGTCATACTTATTTATATGCTTACATGTATAAAAACCAACATGCTCGAGATCTCATTTACATATGTTCTTATGCACAATACTCTGTTCACTTTAAACATACATCAAGATACTTTTTCACAAAACACATACCTACCATATACTAACTTACTTATTTCTCATGCATACTTACCCGCTTTTTTACTTATGTGCTTACTTTTTGATAATTTATCATTCTTAAACTTTGATCCAATTCCCTAGGGTGTGGATTTCTACATCCCCATACCCAAGTCTAAATAAATTATATTCATGAACATTTGCTCAAATTTCATGTATATGCTTATACCTCATCATTTTATACTTTCAATCTAATGCCTACTGATGTCTGATGCTTCGAAATACTTATACATATTAATATTTCTGTCTAACATAAACATGACCGTATTCGTATGTCTATATATATATATATATATATCTTTTTACTTCTATATGCTCGTGCTTATCTTTTGCTCATACGTCTGCTTATAATTACTTGTTCTTATCCATATGTGTATATAAGTACATCTGCTTCTTCTTCTACATTCATCCTTATATAAATATAAATATATTGGTTTCATGCATATAACTATATACAACTTTATTATATTATTAATATCGAACAACATTAAATTTCTTAAGTATTCTAAGCATGAGTTACTTACCTGGTTTCGCGGACACTCCAAACTTGGACCCGATCTGTCAAAATAGGTAATAAAATACGGTTAGAACCGCTATTTGCGGAACTTCCTACTCATCTATAATAAACTACGGACTTTCTCGGAATATGTGAATCCTCTCTGATTCTACTGTTTAAACATCATTACTCTAATATATGCTCGTATACTGTTCTAAACTAGCTAGATGGCTCATATTCTCATTTTACGTTTTGCGGCCAAATTTGCGGAAACGTTTCCGCAAACGCTACGGAAGGGTCTCGAACCCTCCGAACTAATCCAGACTTACTTAATTACCCTCGTAATATTATATTTATATTATTTTCATGATTACGATCATCTATGCTCAGTCGCGCGAGAAACTCTGTTTTACCGGAAACTCGCTAATTCTACCGGATCAACCAAATCTAATATGTTTCCGCCCGGATTCTACCACATTTATCGTTTAACATATTAAAACATATCCAATTCATTCTATACTAATTCGTTACACTATGGAACTATTAGAAACATCTGAATAAATAACTGTAAACTTTAAAATGACGAATTCTAAACGGAGAGTCGTACCGAAATTCCGAGGCCATATTCGGACTCCCATCAGCCATACGAACGCGCTGGTGGGATCAGAGCTACTGTTCATCATGGGTTTGCTGTTCACCACGGCTTTCTTCCTCGTTTCGTGTGCAATGGATCGCTGATCGGTAAAACCGACTCCGCATAATTGTAGTACTCCGGTATGTGGCTCGGGCCGTGAAACGAACCGACGAGCCAGGATCAAAAACCCAAAGCTGCGCGTCTTCCCTCTAAAATCTCATCGTTTCCGGTGACATCTCCATCACTGCTGGTGACCGGACTCTGCAGGGTCACCGGACAAAGCTGTCGGTGGCAGTCCGCCGGTGTGAGGCCGGCTGGAGGCCACCGGCGGGCTTCCCTCCCTCTTCTCTCGCTCGCGCGTACTGTGCTTTTTTTTTTAAATTTTTCTGTATCTCTCTCTCTTTAATGAATTATTAATAATAATAATAAAATAATAAATATCTCTTTCGAAAATGACCAAAATACCCCCACTATGAAGGGTATTTTCGGAAATCAGCCCATTCAAAGCCCTTTTGACGCGATTCTCGAAAAGTGTTCAACACGAAAGTTATTCGTCTCGGAAAAAAGAGTCAGATGGTTCAAGAGCGAACTCAATCAGAGTTCGTTTGCTAACTCTGTGGTCAAAACACTAAACTTTACGCGTTTTATGAAAATCACGCAACTGACTTTTAATCCCAAGCGTTTTCCAACGCGATGAATTTTCATAATCTATTATTCTAACCCATATAACATCACTTAAACTCTTATTCTTCATTTTCATCCTGTTCCCGAGACTATAACATTGGTCCGGGAATCTTCTGGAACACTCTTGAAAATCTGGGATGTTACAGTATTTGAATGACTTAGCTGAGAAATATCACACATGGAGTGGACCTAATGCCATGGATAGTACTGATAGGGCACACCCCACCCCTTATAGTAGAAGCATACACCACTTTATGGAATATGATAGCCTTAAAGCAAAAGTTGAGCTATTAAATAGACATATATGAGCCTTAATAGGCAAAGATAGCAAGACTATGTATGCAGTAGCCCACTTAGAACCTCAAAAGGTATCTTTTGTGTGCAAGTGGACTGATATTTTGGTACTAGAGTGCCCTATAAATGGTGAGATGAATAGAGCATATGAGGACCAATGCAATGCATTATGGATGTACAAAAAGCCTTATACACCTTCTCTGACACTTATAACCCTGGTTGGAGGAACCATCCCAACCACAGTTGGAAACAAGAGTCTTATCAGCCGAGTTAGACATCGAACCTAGAGGTTATAGTGCTCCTCAATACCACACACATGCCATTCCTAAGAATTCCTTAGAGGATACTATGCAAGTATTTTTTGAGGCCCAGAGCAAAACCATTCAGAGTTTTGAGTCACTAATGACCCAAATAGCTGAGGAGAATAAAGAGATTAAGAGCCAAGTTTCCAAATTTACTAATGTCTTAAGTGTGAAAGAACCAGGCAAATTCCCATCTCAAGCTCAACCTAACCCACAAGGACAACACATGGTACAAGCTGATCATGAGGGAGCCAATGTAAAAGGTGTTAATGTTATAATCACTAGGAGTGGAAATGAGGTAGGGATGCAAGACACTTCCAACACTACAAGTGCCACTAAGGATAGTAGTTACAATACTCCTCATGAAGAACAAATGACATATATCATGGTTAGAGTACCGTTTTCCTCAAGCCTTTAGGCCCACTACCAGAGCTGCAGACCCAAACAGTGAAATCCTAGAGCATCTTATGTAAGTAAAGATTAATCTTCCATTATTACATGTGATAAAAAAAAGTTCCCACTTATATGCGAAAGGGCATCACGCTAAGAAACAACCAAGAAAATAGCACACAACAAGGAAAAACTAATTGACAGAACAAGCAAGTGCAGTGATTGAACAAAAGGCTCCATCAAAATATAAAGATTCGGGCTACCCTTCCATTGCGTGACACATTAGTACATATGAGTTTGGTCAGACATTACTAGACTTAGGCACGAGTGTTAATCTCATGCCCTACTCCATCTATATGCAGTTGGGTCTTGGAGAGATTAAGCCTACATCAGTAGTTTTGCAGCAAGCTAATTTGCAGCTAGCTAATCGCTCTGTCAGAACTCCATAAGGGTAGTTGAGGACGTCTTACTCCAAATCGACAAATTCTACTACCCAGTTGATTTTCTGATTCTAGACACCTAGTCTGTGGTTAAAACTGAATCTAAAATTCCTCTCATTTTGGGTAAACCTTTCCTTGCCACAGCCAATGACCTTATTAACTGCAGGAATGGTCTCATGAAATTTTCATTCAGGAACATGACATTGGAAGTGAATATTTTTCATGTTAGAAAATAGCCACAAGATGACGATGAATGTCACTATACATACCTGATAGAAGAAATTATACTAGAAATAGCTCTCATTCAATATGATTCTAACGCTCCTGGATACCTTCTTCTTAATTTAAACATCCTAGATACTCTTGACTCAACTGACCTCATGATATCTCTACTAGTTGTTCTGCTTTGCAAAAACATTGAACAAGAATGTGGCAGCCACAGTTTTAAGCTCTGCCAGGAGAAAGGGAGAAACAAAGCCTTATGTAGTTGAAACGCCAATAATTGAACTAAAGACATTATCGGAAGGGCTTCGGTATGCGTTTCTTGGACCAGAAGATACCTTTCCTATTATTATTTCATCGGAGCTGAGTGCACCGCAAAGTGAGAAATTACTTGACTTGTTAAGTGAACATAAATCGACACTTGACTATACCATAGGAGACATTAAAGGTATCAGCTCCTTGATTTGCTCCCATAAGATTCACCTAGAAGGAGCTATTCCTCGTATAAACTCTCAACATAGACTTAACCCTACTATGAAAGAAGTGGTGAGAAATGAAGTTATAAATTTACTAAATGCGGGTATTATATACCTAATTGCTGATAGTAAATGGGTTAGTCCTATGCAGGTTGTCTCTAAAAAATCGGTGTTACTGTTGTGCAAAACGAGGTAGGAGAACTAGTTTCTACCAAGGTAGTCACATGTTGGTGCATGTGCATAGATTATAGGAAGTTGAATTCTACCACTCGAAAAGACCATTCTTCCTTTTATTGATCAGATTCTTGAACGGGTAGCAGGTCATTCATTCTACGGTTTTCTCGATGGTTATTCAGGTTACTATTAAATTGAGATTTACTTAGAAGACTAATAAAAAACCACATTCACCTACTCGTTTGGCACTTATGCTTTTCACCGTATACTATTTGGGTTATGTAATACCCCTGCTACTTTTCAAAGATGCATGCTGAGTATTTTTAGTGACATGATTAAGAAATACATGGAAGTGTTTATGAATGACTTAACAGTGTTCGGCGATTCATTTGATGCATGCCTACTTAATCTGAAAGTAGTGTTAAGTTATTGCCAAGAAAAAAACGTCATTTTGATTTGGGAAAAGTGTCATTTCATGGTCCCTTCTGGCATTATTGTAGGGTATATTGTCTCTTCCAAGGGCATTGAAGTCGACAAATCAAAAATCGAGTTGATATCCAAGCTGTCGATACCCAAAATTGTGAAAGAAGTTTGATCTTTTCTAGGGCATGCTGGTTTCTATAAAAGGTTTATACAGAACTTTTCCGCGATATCTAGACCTGATAAGTGAACGAAAGTGTACTTAGAGCACTGCTAACTCGACTTAATTATTATATATTTAATCTTAATTAGAGTCATTTCCATGCTTTGTTATTAGGAAGCATTGGAACAAGAAGAATGGATTAATTATGCATGTTTCGGAGCCTAACGGACATATAGGACACATCAGATGCGCGCAGGAGCATCAGATACAAGAAGTGGCAAAACCAGCAACCAAAGTCCATTAGCGTCGTGGATCCTGCACCAGAATTCATCCTAGCTAAAACTCCCGATAGTTGGGTGACGTGGCACCCAAACACAGCATCAGGGCACCTTAGAACACCCTAAAACCCTGATTTGGCCATCTTTGATGCGTATTATGACTCTGAGGCCTTTCTATATAAACCCAACTTCGTCCAAACCCTAAAAAGGAGAGAAAATATAGGAAAAACTCAGAAATAAGAGCCACAAACATAAAATTAAGAGAAAAGAATGAAGAACTTGAAGCTAAGGATGATGTCTCTCCGATCTATCGACATTTTTTTTTTTTATATGGAGAACTAATCTCCTAAAGCAAAACTAAGGATGAACTCTTATATTCAACTCTTTTATTCTTGATTATTGATTCTTGGATGAACTTTTTTGTTTAACTATAATTGATATCTTATTATTCTCTTTTCCTTTTAATTATACGTATCCAGAAACTGTATTTTGTCAATTACATATAGATTCAGTTTGCTTTCCCTATATGTGGTTTGTGAAGTCAGTTATGACTATTTAAGGTTGTTTTGCAAGTTAATCTTCTGCTGCAATATTGCTTGAGAGTATATTATCATCGTTAGATAAATTATAACGATAGCCTTGTGTGTTGTTAATGTAGAGAAGTAAGTTATCAATTACCTTAGAGCTTAATTTGTGTGTAGAATTGAATATCCTCCAATTGTTGGTTTGGGACGTGAAACCATCAATTGCGTAATAAAAAGGATCAACAACATAATATAAGAACTTTATACAAGAGGGATTCCTGACGATTTGCTATTTCTCTCTACTAATAAATTCACGCAAACTTTTCATAATACTTAGTTTAAATCGCCAATTTGATATTTCTTTTAAATAAGTTCTTGCTAACTGTAGGACATAGAAATCAGCGACGCTGTTCCAGGTTCACGGCCCGGTCAGGAGTACGGAATAGCCCATGATGGACTAAACCGGAGAATAAAGGATTCGCCACCTGGTCGCACTCAACCCTTACAAGGGAAGACCTCAAACCTTTGGGTTCGGAATGGTCCCTTACTTATGCCACTTGTAATGAATGGATTCGCGCAATAATAAAACCAAGTCTACGCAACATACACATGCAAAAATGACCTATATCTAAGTGTAGGACACAGAACTTGGGCGACGCATGTTGTTCTAGACTTAGGGCCTAGTTGAGAGTATGGAGTAGTCCACGGGGAACTAAATCGGAGAATAATGGAGTCACCACCCGGTGTGAATCGGGACAAAGATTTAAGGCCGCACTCACCCCTCGCAAGGGAAGACCTCAAACCGTTGGGTTCGGAATGGTCCCTTACTTATGTCATTGTGACGATATAATTTGTGCAATAGATCAACCGCATCTACTCAATAATCATGTTCAAAGTCACTTAGATCTAGTATGCTTCCGCTAAATAAATCCTAATCTAAGTTTGCATGCTTGAAAGCAAGTCTTTAAACAATAAACACGCAATATCACACATCGAACACATTGAGCCATCAAACCAACATAAACAAATAATTACTTGAACATGAAAATAAACCAAACTAAACATCATGCATAACGAGTAAAGAAACAACATGCCTAAATAACATAATCATGCTTTAAAACTAAATAACGAAGCTAAATTAAATCATGCTTAAAATAATAAATAAATAACCTATAAACTACGTCATGCTTAAATACAAATTTGGATGGAACGAAACATATGTCTCTTAAGTGGTACGTGGCGTTGTATCCCGTGTGCAGACCATACTACCGTCCATTTGGAATCGGCTATGGAATTTACGTTCGGGTTTCCATTCGATATACCACAAAAGGGAACACATGTCCCGTCCATCCAACAATCACATCATGCTCAAACGACTCTCATGCAATAGTATTTCAAAATAAATAAAATAAAACAAAAGAAGATAAATAAAAAGGTGCCCTCAGGTCTAACCTCTTTTATCGTCTCAAGAAGGGCGTTACACGTCCGTTGGAAGGGTGAATGATCCGCAACTCTTTTGGTTCACTAACTCAACGTCTTTCCTCGCTGTTTTGATGTTCGGGCCACAGTTTTCATTCAGTTTCACTGCTATTTCTGGTTGCGGTTTTAGACTTGCTATTTTACTACTTTCAGGGTTAAAATATGGGCTGTTTTGGTGATAAAAATTGGGCAGTTTCGGAGGTCGAACAGTGCAGTGGGTTTATGGCATGAAGTGCGCAGTGAATTGAAGGGTAGTAACGTGGGGAGCTTAGGACGAGTTGTAAGGGTTTTACGTGAAGATGGCAGGTGGCGTGAATAGACAGTTGTTACGTGAGGGTAGTAGCATGAATGGGGTTATTACGTGGGGGCAGTGTGGCTTTGAGTGCTTTGTGTTTGATTGTGAGAAGCGGTGAGCTGTGGTGTCTTATGAGTGGTGCTAGGTGGCTGTGGCAGTGTGTGCAAGTGTGATGAAGAGGCGTGTGAGTGATGAGGGTGCTAGGTGGCTGTGGAGTGTTTATGCGCTGTTTGAGTGATATTGGCTTACGTGATGCGCTTGTATGCGTGGCTAAACTGTGGATGTGGCGTGAGGCAGTCTTGCTACATGTTGAGTATGTGGCTAGTTTGATGAGAGATGCCGAGTTCTGAAGGGTTAGGTGTGCATGGATGCTTGGGTCGTGAGGGATACGTGAACAGTGGGCTGATGTGTTGCTTCCTTTTTTTTTCTGTAAGGTTGAATGGTAGGTGGCTTATATGGATATGGGGGAGTCTGGTGGCTTCTTGGACGTGAGTGATGAGGGTTGATAGATAAAGGCTAAGCGTGAAATAGTGGGACGTGTGGCTAGGCGTGAAGGGTGCGTTAGTGGTCAGGTGCGTGGCTTCTTTGGTTATTAGGGTTTACCGTGGGGATGAAGGTTTTTATTGAGGGTGGTTGTTTGAAGGGGAGGCCGAGAGATAAGAGGTGGCTTTTAAATGTCTCTGGGAGAGCCAAGCGTGTAGGGTTCTGTTTAGGGTTTTAGTGTGGGCAATGGCTATTTACCGAGTGGTGATGAGAGGGCTGTGAGCAGTTTTACGTGTGCATGAGTGAGGGCTGCATGAAGGGCGTGAGTTGGGCAGATTAATGTGGTGCGTTAAAGCAGGTGGTGTGATGGTGTGTTGAAGTCAAGTGTGTTTTGTGTGTGTTTATCGATCAGAGACGTGTTTACGTGAAGAATGATTGGTGAAAGGGGTTCTTTGGTTACTGCCGTGAGAGAGAGCAGTGAGTGAGGCAAATTAGGGTTTCATTTTCTAGAGAGAGGGAAGAGAGAGAGTGAGAGGATGGGCGTGAGGCTCAGGGTTATTTCCTTTGTGTTTTCGTCAGAATGAGCCAGCCAGGTTTTGGTAAGGGGTGAATGGTTCTTTTTATAGGCCAAGGGAGGGGGATTACCATGTTGGAGAAGGAATCAAATTTGTGTATTAATTAGGAGATATTTTTAATTTAGTATGTGATAGGGAAAATCTTTAATTATGGGAATTAATTTGATTTGTTCTTTTTAGTTAAGGATATGATTTATTTAAATTGGTAGGTGATTTAATTAAATTAGGAATGTGTTTTAATTTAATTTAAGTTTAATTTAATTGGTTTTAATTATTTAATTTGTGAGGTGTATTTTAATATTTTATTTATTTAATTTGGATGTGATTTAATGGGTTTGGGCTAGCGATGTGTTTTAAAACGGAGGTCCAACAAGCGAACCCGAAGCTACTCCAGCGAGTTAAATCCAACAATGTGTCAATTCTTGTCCATTTCCTTCCGACATCCGATTCTCGCGACTTTCACGACTAAAGAGGTAGTTTCTCCATACGAGACTCATCATCGAGACTTATATGCAAAAATGCAGTGCCTTTAGTCGCCCCCACTTTGATGGGACTTGTGCAGTGTGTGACAATGACAATCCTATCAAAGTACGTGCAATGCATTTTCACTTACCTGGCTCGCCAGGTGCCACTTGACTTGTCTGTTGCTTCGAATTGATTTGATGATGTGCCATTCCTGGCGTGCTAAACCCCGTACCTAGGGTGTCGCGGTAGTCCACAATGCTATACTTGGTGTGCTAAACCCCGTACCTAGGTTTTCGTGGTAGTCCACAATAGTCCACATACTCTTCGATACTCCACGGTAGTCCACATAGTCCACATACTCCACGGTAGTCCACATCCTCGGTAGTCCACATAATCCACATAGTCCACGGTAGTCCTCGGTAGTCCACAACACTTCACGGTAGTCCACGGTAGTCCACGGTAGTCCGCAACACTTCACGATAGTCCATGGTAGTCCTCGGTAGTCCACATAGTCCACGGTAGTCTACGGTAGTCCTTGGTAGTCCATATAATCTGCGGTAGTCCACGGTAGTCCTTGGTAGTCCTCAGTAGTCCACAACACTTCACGGTAGTCCACGGTAGTCCACGGTAGTCCACGGTAGTCCTCGGTAGTCCACATAATCCACGGTAGTCCATGGTAGTCCACAACACTTCACGATAGTCCACGATAGTCCTCGGTAGTCTATATAGTCCATGGTAGTCCTCGGTAGTCCACATAATCCATGGTAGTCCTCGATAGTCCTCGGTAGTCCACATAATCCACGGTAGTCCACGGTAGTCCTCGGTAGTCCATATAGTCCACGGTAGTCCTCGGTAGTCCAAATGATCCACGGTAGTCCTCAATAGTCCTCGGTAGTCCACATAATCCACGGTAGTCCATGGTAGTCCACATAGTCTACATAATCCACATACTCCACAATAGTCCACGGTAGTCCACATAATCCACGGTAGTCCTCGGTAGTCCACATAATTCGCATGCCGTTCCTAGAGTGCTAAATCTCGTACCTAGGGTGTCGCGGTGACGTCTCCGTACCTAGAGAGCCACAAATGTCTGAATGCTAACCCCGTACCTAGGGTGTCGCAGTGTGATATCTCCATACCCGGAGTGCCGTACTTGGCAAAACTGATCTGATATCTCCATACCCGGAGTGCCGTACCTGGCAAAACTGATCTGATGTCTCAATGTGGGCCTCGCCCCTAGAATGCCATATCCGACAGAACTGATGCTGAACCAATGTGGGCCTCACCCCCAGAATGACATACCCGACAGAACTAATACTGATGATAATTTGGGCCTCACCCCCGGAGTGACATACCCGGCAAGACTGATACTGGAGCTAATGTGGGCCTCGCCCAAAACTGATGCTGATGTGGGGCTCACCCTAAAATGATGTTGATGTGGGCCTCGGCCCTATGATTCATTCCCTGGATTCATTCCAAATTCTGACGACGTGGGCCTTGGCCCTGGGATTCATTCCCTGGATTCATTCCAAATTCTGACGTCGTGGGCCTCGGCCCTGGGATTCATTCCAAATTCTGACGACATGGGCCTCGGCCCTGTGATTCATTCCCGGATTCATTCCAAAATTATGCTGATGTGGGCCTCGGCCCTAGGATTTATTCCTGAAATTGATGCTGATGTGGGCCTCGCCCTAAACTGATGTTGATGTGGGCCTCGGCCCTGGGATTCATTCCCTGGATTCATTCCAAATTCTGACGACGTGGTCCTCGGCCCTGGGATTCATTCCCTGGATTCATTCCAAATTCTGACGTCGTGGGCCTCGGCCCTGGGATTCATTCCCCCTGGATTCATTCTAAATTATGACGTCGTGGGCCTCGGCCCTGAGATTCACTCCCCGGATTCATTCCAAATTCTGACGCAGTGGGCCTCGGCCCTGGGATTCATTCCAAATTCTGACGTCGTGGGCCTCGGCCTTGGGATTCATTCCAAATTCTGACGACGTGGGCCTCGGCCTGGGATTCATTCCCGGATTCATTCCAAAACTTTACTGATGTGGGCATTGGCCCTAGGATTCATTCCTGAAACTGATGCTGACAATACGGGCTTCAACCTTGGGACTCATCCCCAAACGACTACTGATATGAGCCTCAACCCCAAACTGAAACTGATGTGGGCCTCGCCCCAAACTGATACCGATGATGTGGGCCTCGTCCCCATACTGACATTGATGTGGGCCTCACCCCAAAACTGATACTGATAATGTGGGCCTCGCCCCAAAGTTGATACTGATGTGGGCCTCGCCCTCCGACTGAAACTGATTCATTTCTGAAACTGATGACGTTGTACTGTTGCTGTTTCTGATTGGATGGCCTTTGGCCATTTTCTCTTTTTCTTCTTTGAAACCTGTGAATACAAAACAAAATAACACGTAAAAAAGAATGCAAACTATGTTACGTGTATGCATGCATGCATGAATGAATTTCCTATCCCCCTGGGTTAGGTCTTCCGCCAGTTCTCCAGGTGATTGATCAGTCTTCTCTCTGGTCTCATGGCTCAATTTCTTGTTATTCTTCTTATTCACGGGGTGGTAGACTGGTCGCTCCCAGTCTTGATTTAGCTTTCTGTTCTCCGCTGTTTGCACTTGGTCAAGATGAACCACATGGCGGGGCCTTCCATATCATTATACTATATCACATGATATGAAATAGTCCCAATAGTTATACATATTATCGTCCTCGAGGAATGCCCAGTAATGAAACCAGAGAGCATTCAAAACACTCAATGCAACTCAAATATGAGTTTTTGAATAAATGATCTATGCCAGTCTCAAAGTGTGTGTGTGCAAAGGTTCTTTCACAGCTTAATCCTTAGGTAAGCTAACTCGATGATTTCATTTCAAAAATTAGGATCGATGGGTCAAACCAACCTAGATATCTCAATTATGCATGCGGTTGCTTTTCTATGCTCAATGTGGTATGGTTTTATCTTTCTTTTCCTTTGTCTCTCTTTTTTTTTCTTTTCATTTTGAACTTCATTTTTTTTTCTCTTTCCTTTTTTTTTCAACACACCTACCCTTTAAGGCAGCATTTCTCCTCATGGTGGTCCTAATACTCGCCCATGGATAGCTTCACGTTTATCGGTTATAGGTGGTTCAATTCTTTTCTTTAGAGATTTTCTTTCATTTTCAACCATACCACACATCATAATATAAGCAAATCAGGATAGACATTTAGGCGAACGGTCATTCACCGACCTATAATTTCTTCAACTAGTCACTTTGCTAACTACTCAGGTTTTCACTGCTAAGAACCATAGTCAGGTGCTTACGAGTCTAACATAGATCAATTACTCAAAGCATCAGATAAAAGCACGTCAAGGGTTTATTGTTTCTAAATTTTCACTCTAAAGCAATCAATTTCATCACCGGACTTATGTCTAGCTATCAAGAAATAAAAACAAACAATTTTTTTTTTTTCTCGAAGACCCCCCCAATGGTCTTTCTATCCTTGCCGTAAGGTTTTCTGTTTCTCAATTTCATTTTCCCCAATATCCACGTTTGCTAAACTCTTCTTGACAAGTCTTCTTTTATCCCTAACCCAACAAATATCTATGATGGCTTTTGAGACACAGAGGTTAACATGATGCATGTATGCATGAGATGCGTGCGATGTACGAGATATAGTATGCATGTGAGGGGCAACTTCTATGGGATATATGACTATGGTTCACATGTGGGTTTACCGGGAGTGCGGACAAAGGCTCTCGCTGACGAAGGTTTGCCCACAACTAGGACTACCCACTCAATGGTTCAAGCGACCAAGTGAGCGCACCCTTTTTATACCTTACGGTACGTGCCAACGAGTTATGGTGTGTGATTAACTGTCGAATGGATTTCCCATTGTAGATTCCCCAGAGGGAGGGTGGAGCGAGGCTCTCTTAAGTACCCAAGCCCCTTAGGCTCTTATCGTTTGGTGTCAGGAATAAACAATAAGTCTTCCAAACAAGTCTATCACAACAAGCTACGGGTAATGATTATCTAGGTGCATTCACAGCTTTTCCTCGAAAGGTAGTGAATGAAGGAAGACATCAAACCATCATTAGCTTAACAGATGCCTATGATTAAACCCCTTTCAACCCACTATAGACACGGCCAACTAAAGTACAAATCATAAACATCACAAGACATGATTTCAGGGCCGATTCTCTATCCCCAGTGGAGTCGCCAGACTGTAGGATATAGAACTTGGGCGACGCATGTTGTTTTAGATTCAGGGCCTCATTGAGAGTACGGAGTAGTCCACGGGGAACTAAATCGGAGAATAATGGAGTCGCCACCCGGTGTGTACCGGGACAAAGATTTAAGGCCGCAGTCACCCCTCGCAAGGGAAGACCTCAAACCGTTTGGTTCGGAATGGTCCCTTTCGTATGTCATTATGACGATATAATTTGTGCAATAGATCAACCGCATCTACTCAATAATCATGTTCAACGTCACTTAGATCAAGTATGCTTCCGCTAAATAAATCCTAATCTAAGTTTGCATGCTTGAAAGCAAGTCTCTAAACAATAAACACGCAATATCACACATCGAACACATTGAGCCATCAAACCAACATAAACAAATAATTACTTGAACATGAATATAAACCAAACTAAACATCATGCATAACGAGTAAAGAAACAACATGCCTAAATAACGTAATCATGCTTTAAAACTAAATAACGAAGCTAAATTAAATCATGCTTAAAATAATAAATAAACAACCTATAAACTACGTCATGCTTAAATACAAATTTGGATGGAACGAAACATATGTCTCTTAAGTGGTACGTGGCGTTGTATCCCGAGTGCAGACCATAATACCATCCATTTGGAATCGGCTATGGAATTTACGTCTGGGTTTCCATTCGATATACCACAAAAGGGAACACATGTCCCGTCCATCCAACAATCACATCATGCCTCAAACGACTCTCATGCAATAGTCTTTCAAAATAAATAAAATAAAACAAAATAAGATAAATAAAAAGGTGCCCTCAGGTCTAACCTCTTTTATCGTCTCAAGAAAGGGCGTTACACGTCCGTTGGAAGGGTGAATGATCCGCAACTCTTTTGGTTCACTAACTCAACTTCTTTCCTCGCTGTTTTGATGTTCGGGCCACTGTTTTCATTCAGTTTCACTACTGTTTCTGGTTACAGTTTTAGGCTTGCTATTTTGCTGCTTTTATGGTTAAAATATGGGCTATTTTGGTGATAAAAATTAGGCAGTTTCGGAGGTTGAACAGTGCAGTTGGTTAATGACATGAAGTGAGCAGTGAATTGAAGGGTAGTAACATGGGGAGCTTAAGACGAGTTGTAAGGGTTTTACGTGAAGATGGTAGGTGGCGTGAATAGGCAGTTGTTACGTGAGGGTAGTAGCGTGAATGGGGTTATTACGTGGGGGCAGTGTGGCTTTGAGTGCTTTGTGTTTGATTGTGAGAAGTGGTGAGCTGTGGTGTCTTGTGAGTGGTGCTAGGTGGCTGTGGCAGTGTGTGCAAGTGTGATGAAGAGGTGCGTGTGAGTGATGAGGGTGTTAGGTGGCTGTGGAGTGTTTATGCGCTGTTTGAGTGAATATTGGCTTACGTGATGCGCTTGTGTGCGTGGCTAAACTGTGGCTGTGGCGTGAGGCAGTCTTGCTATGTGTTGAGTATGTGGCTAGTTTGATGAGAGATGCTGAGTTCTGAAGGGTTAGGTGTGCATGGATGCTTGGGTCGTGAGGGATACGTGAACAGTGGGCTGATGCGTTGCTTCCTTTTTTTCTGTGAGGTTGAATGGTAGGTGGCTTATATGGATATGGGGGAGTCTGGTGGCTTCTTGGACGTGAGTGATGAGGGTTGATGGATGAAGGCTAAGCATGAAATAGTGGGAGGTGTGGCTAGGCGTGAAGGGTGCGTTAGTGGTCAGGTGCGTAGCTTCTTTGGTTATTAGGGTTTACTGTGGGGATGAAGGTTTTGTTGAGGGTCAGTTTGAGGCTTAGGGTTTGGCTAAGTGGTGAGTGTGTGGTTTTTTGAAGGGGAGGCCGAGAGATAGGAGGTGGCTTTTACATGTCTCTGGGAGAGCCAAGTCTGTAGGGTTCTGTTTAGGGTTTTAGTGTGGGCAATGGCTATTTACCGAGTGGGTATGATGGGAGGGCTGTGAGCAGTTTTACGTGTGCATGAGTGAGGGCTGCATGAAGGGCGTGAGGTGGGCAGATTATTGTGGTGCGTTAAAGCAGGTGGTGTGATGGTGTGTTGAAGTCAAGTGTGTTTTGTGTGTGTTTATCGATCAGAGACGTGTTTACGTGAAGAATGATTGGTGAAAGGGGTTCTTTGGTTACTGCCGTGAGAGAGAGCAGTGAGTGAGGCAAATTAGGGTTTCATTTTCTAGAGAGAGGGAAGAGAGAGAGTGAGAGGATGGGCGTGAGGCTCAGGGTTATTTCCTTTATGTTTTCGTCAGAATGAGCCAGCCAGGTTTTGGTAAGGGGTGAATGGTTCTTTTTATAGGCCAATGGAGGGGGTTTACCGTGTTGGAGAAGGAATCAAATTTGTGTATTAATTAGGAGATATTTTTAATTTAGTATGTGATAGGGAAAATCTTTAATTAGGGGAATTAATTTGATTTGTTCTTTTTAGTTAAGGATATGATTTATTTAAATTGGTAGGTGATTTAATTAAATTAGGAATGTGTTTTAATTTAATTTAAGTTTAATTTAATTGGTTTTAATTATTTAATTTGTGAGGTGTATTTTAATATTTTATTTATTTAATTTGGATGTGAATTAATGGGTTTGGGCTAGCGATGTGTTTTAAAACGGAGGTCCAACAAGCGAACCCGAAGCTACTCCAGCGAGTTAAATCCCACAATGTGTCAATTCTTGACCCTTTCCTTCCGACGTCCGACTCCCGCGACTTTCACGACTAAAGAGGTAATGTCTCCATACGAGACTCATCATCGGGACTTATATGCAAAAATGCAGTGCCTACACTAATCTTGCATATAACCTATATCTAAGTTTGCATGCATAAAAGTAAATCGACATAACGGCAAGCACACAATTTCATGAACATATTAAATTGATAAATACGGAAACATAAATAAATAATAATTGTCTAAACTTAAACATTGAAGAGATATAATTAAGCTCATAATGAGAAAGAAATAACTAAATCATGTATGAAAATAACTTGCTATTTTTAATTAACCATGGACAAACACAATATTAGATAAAATGAAATATTTGTGTTTCTCAAGTAGTACGTGGAGTTGTATCCCAAGTACAGACCGCACCACCGTCCATTTGGATTCGGCTACGGAATTTACGTCAGGGTTTCCATCCGATATACCACGAGAGATAGCACCAAATCATTCATCCCACAACAACAACGTGAATGAACCAACAATACACATGCGAAGAAATACTAATAAATAATTAAAAAGATGAACGAGAATGAATAAAAGGGTACCCACAGGTCTTACCTTTTAAGTCGCCTCTTGGAAGTGCGTTACGCTGCCATCGGAAGGGTTAATGCTCCACAACTCCTCCGGTTCACTGGTCCAATTATGGATGAGCACCGGTTCCGTGTAGACCAGAACCGGTTGGAACCGGACCGATTTTCCAGGTTTGGAACCGGAATCGATTGTAATCGGGTAGGTTCCGGTTCTAAAAATGAAGGAACCGATTTTATCCGGGTAGGTTCCGGTTCCAAAATGGTCGGAACCGGAACCGGACCATGGAACCTCATTTGAGATCCGGATTAAATACCTGATTTTTACCCATTTTTAATACCTGTAGCAGCATATTGTTTTATCTCCTGGTTGTGTCTAGGGTTTGATTTGTTTTGATGAAAAAAATGAGATTCTTGTGTAGGATTATGTTTTTATGGATAAATTGAAGGAAATAGAGCAAGGGTTAATAAAAAACACAACTCTTTCAACACAGATTACTTGTACCAATTCCAAGAGCAAAAGCCCTTCAAGATCAAAGATCAAGAATTAGTCTGAGGCCTTTTCTTTTGCTTTTATTTATGTTTACTGCTTGTTCTATATGAGCAATAAGGATGACCATCAACCCAATAAATAAACAACTTTATTCTGCCTCAACAAATAGATGCCACTGGCAATAAGATTAAATGCATGGCTTGCAATGCATGATCATTTGTATACTTTGTTAATATATTTCAAGCTTATTGATCTGACAATGTTATATTAATAGGGTAATTCGGAACCGGACCGGAATCAAATTGGAACCGAATAATAGGGTACCCTATTTAATTGGGTAGGTTCCGGTTCCACTTAGTTAGGAATCGATTTTTTTTCGGGTAGGTTCCGGTTCCATGCGGAACCGGAACCGAAACCAGTTTTGCTCACCCCTAGGTTCAATATTTTCCTTTGTTGCTTCACTATTTTGGGCTGCTGTTTTCTCTGTTTTGCTGCTGTTTTTTGTCACTATTTTTACGGTAATTATGGACTATTTTGGCTTACTATTTTGCTGCTATTTTTCGGTGATTTGGGCCAATTCTGGGATACAGTTTTTCGGTGGTTTAAGGAAGTTTTTTAGGTGCAGTTTTTGGTGGTTAAAGGCTGTTTTTTAGGGGTAGTTTTCGGTGGTTAAGGGTTGTCATGGGTGCATTTTTTTGTTGGTTTAAGGCAGTTTTTTAGGTTCAGTTTTTTTGGTGGTTTAAGGCAGTTTTTGGGCGGTTGTTTGTGCAGTTTTTTGGGGGCTGTTTTTTTACTTTTTTTGGATTGTTTGTGTAGTTTTTGGGGGCTGTTTGTACAATTTTGGGGGGCAGTTTTATGCAGTTTTTGGGGGTTGTTTTGGTGTAGTTTTTGGGGGCTGTTTTGGCGTGAATGGGGGCAATTTTATGGATTGTTTGGAGTGAATGGGGGCAGTTTTATGGACTGTTTGGCGTGAATGGAGGGCTCTCTTTGGTTGCTGTTTGGCGTGAATGGAGAGCTATTTTTGGCTGCTGTTTGGCGTGAATAGAGGGTTCTATTTGGTTGCTGTTTAGCGTGAATAGAGGTTGTTTCTTTGTGTCTTGGGCATGAATATGGTGAAAGAGCTAGAGGTTAAGGGTTTGGTTTATGTCTCCTTTTATAAGAAAGAGTTAGGGTTTTCCTTGTACGTGAAGGAAAGAAATCATGCAATCATGGGGGTATCTTCAATTAGTGTGTTATAAGGAAAAGATCTATTCAATTTAAGAATGTGGTTTGTTTTAGTTTAGGAAAGGGATTTATGGAGTTTGATTTGATTTATTTAATTCAGGCATGTGATTTGATTTGATTGATTTAAATTGGGAAAGTGATTTATTTATATTTTAACATGTGTTTAATATGTTTGGATATTTTTGGAGGGGATTTGGTGGGCCTGGGCGTGTGGAGCTTGGTTCTTTGGTGGGCTTAGGCGCGTGGGCTTGGATGTGTAGCTTGGTGTGGGTTGTGGTTTGGGCCGAGGATAAATTTTAAAATAGAGGTCCATCTAGCGAATCTGAGGCTAAGCAAACGAATTAAGTCCAACAAGGTATTGATTTTTGAATTTTCCCTTCCGATGTTTATTTCCCGTGACTTCCACAACTTATCGGGTAGTGCCTTCATATAAGGCTCATCATCGGGACTTATGAAAAAATACAGTGCCTACACTAACGTCTTTGTTTAAGTGAATTAGTTCATATGACCATCTCTCTGAGGAATCGACACCCCTGCTATACTACGATAACCGCAAGTCATATTTGGGCGTAATCATTATTTGGTGCCGTTGCCGGGGAGACGATTTACAGTCTAAAGGAGTAGGTTAGCTTAGTCAACAACGAAGTGGTAACTTCATTCCTTCCTTACTTTTTATCGTTATTCATTTTATTTACTTATTTATTTCAGTTTTAAATTTTAGTTTTGATTTTATTTAGTTATTTTAGTTTTTAGTAGACTTTAGTTTCTATTTTCAATTATTTTATTTTATTTTATTTTATTTTCTCGTATTATTTGTGTTGAGGTGCATGTCTAGACTTAGGGATTGATTAGGTAGATTTGCTAGATCAGAAAAAGAAGATTCAGAGTCGTACTCAGACTCTAAAAATATATTTGAAAATCTTTTTGCAACACCTTCCACATCTAGCGCACACAATATGAGTGAGTACGAGAGACCACCCGTGAGGACTCTTGAAGAGTACCTCCACCCAACTCGTACAGCTATACCTTCGTGCATAATATTTCCTCATAATGCACCACATGTAGATTTCAACCTGGGATGATACAGTAGCTCCCAACTTTCCATAGTTTGGAAATGTGCACGTCAGGGAGTTTGAAGAGGTAGTAGCGACTTTTCATGACCATTTTGTAACCACTGACATAATTAGACTTAAATTCTTCCCATTTTCCCTTAAGGATAGAGCTAAGAGCTTGTTGTACTCTTTAAGACCTAGATCAACATGATCATGGGGCGAGATGACACAAGCATTTTTCGACAAATACTTCCCACGCCATAAGACTAATGCCTTGAAAAGAGAAATTTCCACCTTCTCCCAAAAGGACAGTGAGACCTTTATCAAACGTGGGAGAGGTATAAGGAGTTGTTAGCTAGTTGCCCTCACCATGGATATGAGAGTTGGTGATTAGTAAGTTATTTTTATGACGGACTATCCCCTAGAGAGCACCAATCGTTGAGACAATGTACAATGGTGAGTTCATCCGAAATGACCCTGATGAGGCATTCGAGTATTTAGATGAACTTGCTAAGAAATCTCATACATGGACTAGCCCTAGTGCCACAGAGAGCACTGCCACTCCTCCTAATAGAAGCATACACTACTTGAGAGAATAGGATAGCCTTAAGGCAAAAGTTGAGCTATTGGCACAAGAGGTATGTACTGTGTCCACTAGGACCGACCATTTGGCACAAGAGTGCCCTATAAATTGAGAGATGATAGGAACATATGAGGACCAATGCAATACTTTAGGGATGTAAATTAAGTCTTACGCACTTACTCAGACACTTACAACCCCGGTTAGAGGAATCATCCCAACTTTAGTTGGAACCAAAAGTCTTCTCATTCGAGTCAGACACCCCAACCTAGAGATTATAGTGCTCCCGAATACCACACACCTACCGTCTCTAGAAACTCCTTATAAGACACTATGCAAGCATTTGTGGAGGCTCAGAAAGCAACTACGAAGGCTCAGAAAGCATTTGTGGAGACCCAGAGTAAAACCAATCAGAGGTTTGAGTCATTGATAGATCAGGTAGCGGAAGAAAATAATGAGATAAAGAGCCAAATCTCTAAGTTGATTAATGTCCTGAGTGTGCACGAACAAGGAAAATTCCATTCTTAAGCTCAACCTAATCCTCAAGGGCAACACATGGCACACACTAATCATGAAGAAGCCAATGTAAAAGGTGTTAATGCCATAATCACTAGGAGCGGAAAGGAGGTAGGGATGCAAGACACTTCCAACACCACAGATGCCACTAAGGATAATAGTTACAATACTCCTCAGGAAGAACAAATGACACATATCTCTGTTAGAGTACCCTTTCCTCAAGCCCTTAGGCCCACTACTAGAGCTGCAGACCCAAACGGTGAGATCTTAAAGCACCTTAAGTAAGTAAATATTAACCTTTCATTGCTATATGTGATCAGACAAGTTCCCACTTACGTGAAGGTTTTGAAGGATCTATGTACCATGAAGATGAAGCATCAGGTGAAGAAAATTACATTCCTGATAGAACAAGCAAGTGCAGTGATTGAGCAAAAGGCCCCACCAAAATATAAGATCTGGACTGTCCCACTATCATTTTCCATATTGGCATTTATGAGTTTGGTCAGGCATTACTAGACTTAGGTGTGAATGTTAATCTCATGCCCTACTCTATCTATATGCAGTTGGGTCTTGGAGAGATTAAACCTACATCCGTAGTTTTGCAGCTAGCTGATCGCTCTATCAGAATTCCATAGGGAGTAGTTGAGGACGTCTTACTCCAAATCGATAAATTCTACTACCTAGTCGATTTTCTGAGTCTAGATAGCCAGTCTGTGGTTAAAATCAAATCTAAAATTCCTCTCATATTAGGTAGACCTTTCCTTGCCACAGCCAATACCCTTATTAATTGCAGGAATGGTCTCATGAAATTATCATTCGGGAATATGACATTAGAAGTGAATATTTTCCACGTGGGGAAACAACCATAAGATAATGATGAATGTCATCAGACATACCTGATAGACACAATTGTGCCAGATATAGCCTCCATTCAACATGATTCTGAACCTCTTGATCATCTTCTTGGTGGAAATGGTGATCGAGCACCATTCACTTTTTATATGAATATTTGATATTTATGCAATATAATATTTATTTTATCATGGTTATTTATTTGTTAATATGGTATAACTCTTACTTTTATTTATATATTGTAAATCTAAAAGTTAGATTACCCTAAGAGTTAGAGATTTCGAGTTACACTCGGAACCTTATATGAAATTAGTAAAGACCTGAGAGTTACTACATACGGTGATATAGTTGCAAGAGTTGCAAATAGTGTTGAGAAATATCTCGCATTCTCTCGAATATAAATTATTCCTGGTCTAGATATATTGATATGGGTCGGTCATATATTGGTAAGACTAGTGCATTGTCTATATATGTAAGGGTATATGGTTTGTCTCAACAGAAGGTGAGCTTAGCGGAAGTTCGTATAGAAATGCAGATATTCATTAGTTGAATGAGTATTGAACAAACTCATAAAAGATGACTAATAGATATTCCATAAAACTGTAATAATTGTCTTTTCGAGTGAGTAGTTATTATGGTCCTTTGACTTGAGACACCACGGTGGTCTTGTGAGTGATCCTCTGTGCCTGATACCATGCACGTCAGAGACCTTTCATGGTTGTAGGCACTGCATTTTTACACATAAACCCGATGAGGAGTCTTATTTGGAGACAACTACCTTTTAAGTCACGGAGGTCACGGGAAACGGACATCGGAATGGGAAATTCAGAATAAACAAGGTTCACTGTTTTCGTTCGTGCTGCGTTCGTGTTTACGTTCGAACGTCAAACGGATTGCGGGCGTTCGTGCCGCGTTCGAGGAAGCGTTCGAACGGTGTCGGTAAATCTGGTTTTGCTGCTAGCCTCACATCCAGCCCAAGTAGCCCCCCCCAAAGCCCATAAAACACATCCCAACTTAAATAAATAAATATTAATTAAAACATTAACTAAGTAATATAATAATTAAATTAATTAAATGATTAAATAAAACATATACCAAACATAAAATAAACAATTACCAACTTAAACTAAAATCATGCCTAAAATAAACAAATCACACACTAAATCAAAATATAATCATGCCTAATTAAAATCAATCAACCAATTATATTCCCAATCTAATAAGATTATTCCCAAACTTAAAATATTGTATTCCTAAACAAGCCAATCAAATATTCAACCTCCCTATCTAGCCAAGATTTGTCCCCCCTCAATCTTTGACTTCCCTTAACCAAACCAAATCAAATCCTTTGACTTCCCTTAACAAAACCAAATCAAATCCCTTTCCTTGTCAAGCCCAACCCTTTGCCTATAAAAGAACCCTTCACCAACCTTCTCAAGATTGGTCCCCTAGTCCCCTTGGTCCCCTAGTCCCCTTGGTCCCTTGGTCCCCTAGTCCCCTTGGCCCTAGTCCCCTTGGTCCCCTAGTCCCCTTAGTCCCCTTGGTCCCCTTGGTCCCCTAGTCCCCTTGGTCCCCTAGTCCCCTAGTCCCCTAGTCCCTAGACCTTAGCTACTAGCTAGTCCATAACTCATACACAATACACATAAAAATTACAGAAAGAAAACACTCAAAAATAGTAAGCAAAAGATAAAGAGGAAACGGCAGCGAAACCACAAGGAAACAATAGCAAAAGACGGAGAACGACGACTCAAAACAGTGAGACAACGAACGAGGACAGTGAACCAGTGAACCGGGAGAGTTGCGGAGCATCCACCCCTCCGACGATCGTGTATCGTACATCCGAGAGGTGATTTAAAAGGTTAGACCTGAGGGTACCTTTTCATTTGTTTATATTCGTTTTTTTTATTATTATTGAATTCTATTCGCATGAGAGTCGTTTATGGATGCATGTTGGGGTCTTTGAGCAGATAAATATGCATGAATTATGAGATGTAATATGTTGTGGGTATTGGATGAATGAGAGATGTGTCAACTCTCGCGGTATATCAGATGGAAACCCGGACATAAATTTCATAGCCGATTCCGAATGGACGGAAATATGATCTGTACTCGGGCCACAACTCCACGTACCGCTTGAGTAAATGGCACCATCTTTCGTTTGTTTTTGTGTTGCTTTTGTTTATTTAGTTTTCTTTATTTGAATCAATATGTTGTTTATTTATGCATGATTCAACAAGCGCATGGGCTTAGTAAGTGCGATGTGAGATCCCCTATGGGGAGGGGCTAAAGCCATTTACCACGATGCTTTGCCGCGCCGGTTGATGTGTGTTCGGTTGGATGCAAGACACGTTCAATCGGACATACTTAGAATAGTATGATTGTCGTTGTGTTTGTATGCATGATGTGATGTGACGCGCATGGGCTTAGTATGTTGGTCTAAAGGTCCTCTCTTTGAGAGATCAAGAGCCCCCAAAAGGCCACCTTTACGGCAGTACTTCATCGCGCCCCTTTATTTTGTTGTTTATGTATTGCATACCATTTTCATGCATCAGTTCTGTTCCCGTTCGAACGCGTTTACGAACGCAACTCGAACGCGTATGTATTTTTTCTTATCATGCATCAGTTTCATTTCCGTTCGAACGCGTTTACGAACGCTACTCGAACGCGAGCATTCTGTTTCATTTCCGTTCGAACGCGTTCACTAACGCCATACGAATGCGAGCATTCTGTTTCATTTCCGTTCGAACGCGTTTACGAACGCTACTCGAACGCGAGCATTCTGTTTCTTTCCATTTCGTTCGAACGCGTTTACGAACGCTAACACGAACGTACACACACTGAACTGAGTCTGTCTTATTATGTTCATGCCTAATTGCCTCTTGGTTGATCTTTCTTATGCAAATATGTTAATGTATTACATTTCATATGCTTATGTCATGATAACATTTGAGTATTGTTCCTTGCGATGAAATATTGTGAAATGCGTACATAAGTTTTATTTTTGCACATGAGAATTTAGAAGCATGATACTTTTGGAAATAAGTGTTACTGAGGCTTAATTAAATTATTACATAAATCCTTTCATTACAAGTGACATAAGTAAGGGACCATTCCGAACCCAACGGTTTGAGGTCCTCCCTTGCGAGGGGTGAGTGCGGCCTTAAATCTTTGTCCCGGTTCACACCGGTGGTGACTCCATGTTATTTTAATAATCCTTCAACTAGGCCGCGAGCCTAGGAACGGCGTCGCCCAGGTCCTGTGTTCCCACAGTCTGGCGACTCCACTGGGGATATGAGAATTGGCCCCGAAAATTGTCTTGTAATGAGTGGATTTATGTTTTAATTGACCGTGTCTATAGTGGATAAAGTAAGGGTTTAATCAAGGGCACTTTAAGGCTAGGTAATGGTTTTGTTTCTTCCTTCCTTCACTCACTACCTTTCTAGAAGGAAAAGCTGTGAGGACACCTATATGGCCATCTACTCGTAGCCTTTGTGATGGACTAATTTGGAGGACTCGTTGTTATTCCTGACAACAAGCGATAAGAGCCTAAGAGGCTTGGGTATTTAAGTGAGCCTCGCTCCACCTTCCCTCTGGGGGATCTACAATGGGAAATCCATTTGACAGTCCATCACACACCATAGCTCATTGGCACGTACCTTAGTGTATAAAAAAGGGTACGCTCACTTGGTCGCTCGAACCCTTGAGTGGGGAGACCTAGTTGTGGGCCATCCTTCGCCGGTGAGAGCCTTTGTCTATACTCTTACTAACCCACCTATAGACCGGGTTGGCTAAAGTAGCAATTATTTCCTTGAGTAAGTGCTTGTGGACCATCCTCATTTGGATGCAGTTGGACTATTGTCAGAAATGCGGGCTTGCTGGGCCATTTAAACTGGGGCAAGTTCGCACCTTATGATTATTAGGCCAAAAGCTTCTGAAATGTTGATGGGCCACTTTGTAAAAATTATTATGTCATGTTTGCATCATCTTGCTTGTGTTTGGGAACATCGTTGTTTGGATCCGTTTGGACCATGTGCCATGAGATATGGGCTTGTTGGGCCATTTGAACTGGGACAAGAACGTATCTCATGACTATTGGGCCAAAAGGCTTCTAAATAACAATGGGCCATTTTATGATTGTGTTCGGATTTTTACATTTGGATTTAGTTGGGCTCTTTGCCATAAGACATGAACTCATTAGGCCATTTAAACTGGGACGGGTTCACTCTTATGACAGTTGTCCCAAAAGCTTCTAAAATGATAATAGGCCGATTTGTTTGAGAATTTTATTTGATTTAATATATGTTATATACTTCTTATGCACATCATGCATACATACATCATGTTAACCCTTGTGTTCTGAAAGCCATCATAGATTCCCGTTGGGTTAGAAAAAAGGGAAGACTCACCAAAATACCGAGAACAGACATGAGTGAATCAGATACTGAGGTATCCCCGGATAGATCAGTTGGAAAATGGCTTCGCCAAGATTACTGAACAGTTGCAAGCCTTGACTGCTGCCATGACAAATATGGCTGTGCCCCGTGCTGGGGGAAACCCTGAGAATGTAAGACGTGAGGAGACTCCGAATGGATTGGGGGATGACATCCCCGCTCTGATGATGATGATTGGCTGATTATACCACTGGGAGAACAGTTGGGTCTCAGGCAGAATTGCAGAAACTCCGTGACCAGGTAGAATCTGTTACCCGTAAGATGAAGGGTAAGGATGAAGACTTACTAGACTATGAGGCGATGACCTTTAAGGAACAGTTGCCTGCTCAGTTCAGAATGCCGGACATGGCCAAGTTTAATGGGAACGGAGACCCGAGGGTCCATCTGCAGCAATATGTCTCAGTCATGAGTTCAATGGGCCTATCACAGCGCCAAGTCCAAAAGATGTTTGGGATGTCACTCGATGGGGCACCTGTGGTTTGGTATCATAGCCTTGGAAAGAAGGTTAAGGAAGATTGGAAGGAACTAGCGGATGCTTTTCTGAAGCAATATGTTACGGACTTGGAGATTGACTTGTCACTCCGTGATTTGGAGAACACTAAGCAGAAGCCGGAAGAAAGCTTCAAGGAGTATGTAGACCGCTGGAGAAGCCAGCTTCTGAAAATGCAGACTCGGCCCTCTGAGAAGGACCAAATCAAAATGATCATCAAGGGCACCAAGCCCTCTATTTATAGTAAGCTGAGGAGGATGACTTCGATGATTTCTGATTTTTGGCAGTTGAGGGAAACTGTCATGGATATTGAGGAAAGGAGGCTGAAAACAGAAAGTCCTATGGCCAGAATAGGCGGACTTTTGGGGGGTATTCTGAGACTAACCCGCTACTGTCGAGGTTACTGCCATCAGGAACCGGTAATTCTCCAACCTTGGTAGACCTTTGTCGAAGGTATTTGAAAAGTTACAGGGACAAGGAATCTTGAAACCCTTAGAAGGCAAGCCACTTCCGCACCCCCCACCACCACACATAATGTTGACCTTTATTGTCACTTCCACCAGCTACATGGCCATGACACACGACACACAACTACACCCGCCTCAGGCATGAAATTCAAGATCTCATAGATTTCTCATAAAATGCCCAACCCATGAAAAGAAGCCCTCAACCATCAAGCTTCTCACATGGATGACAGTGAAGAACCATAGGCCGAGGAAGAAGGCAGTGCTGCGGATGATGGAGATGATCCTCCTAGTCTATTTGATCCAGTTTTTTTAATGACATTGATTTTGTTACTTGTTCGAACTCTTTTCCTCAACAATAATAAAGACGTTCATTTCGATAAACTCTTCTGCAATATGAGTATATTTGAGAAAAGTATTCAACCTTGGTACTATGGAATCCAGTGATGAACACGGGGAACCTTCGCAATAAGCAAACAGAAAAGATAAGATAGACATTCAGAAATCGGGAAATAGAAGCAGTGAAACTATCAGACTTGGAAGGGAATTAGTTCACCGAGCCGATCAACATAGACAGACTGAAGCAGTGGTTTGCCCGAGGAAAAGAAGACTAAGCAGTCACCAAGAGGATTGATGGAAGACCTAACCCGACGGGATAGGAACATGCATGCATGCATACACGTAACATATTCACATCTTTTTTGTGTTTGTTCTGTTTGTAATAACAGGTTTCAGAGGAGAAAAAAGAGAAAGCGTCAAATACAAGCCAGCCAGAAGTAGTAACAGTTCAATATCAGCAGTTTTCGAGAATGAATCGCAGAGGGTCGAGGCCCAAATCAGTATCAGTTTTGGGGATAAGTCCCAGGGTCAAGGCCCACATCAACAGAATTTTGGAATGAATCCAGGGTCAAGGCCCACATCAACAGAATTTTGGAATGAATCCAGGACCGAGTCCCACATCAGCGTCAGTCGAGGGTCGAGGCCCACATCAGCGTCAGTCTGGGGGCGAGGCCCATGTCAGTAGCAGTTGGGGCCGAGGCCCACTTCAACATCAGTTTTGGGGATGAGTCCCAGGGTCGAGGACCACATCAAACACAGTTTGGGAATTAGTCCCAGGGTCGAGGCCCACATTACATCAGTATCAGCATTGCCGGGCATGGCATTCTGGGGGCGAGGCCCATATTACATCAGATCAGTTCTGCCGAGAATGGCACTCCGAGAATGGAGATATAGTCCGGGAATGGACAGTTCAATGAACAAGCCGAGAATGGCATCCAAGAATGGAGCAGAGTCAAGAATGAACAAGTCGGAAGTAGCACTCCGAGAATGGAGATATGGTCCGGGAATGGACAGTTCAAGAATGAACAAGCCGGGAATGGCACTCCAAGAAATGGAAGCACGGTTCGGGAATGAACCACCTCACAGTAACGGTTCGGAATGGACCACCTCACGATAACAGTTCGGGAATGGACAGTTCAAGAATGAACAAGCCGAGAATGGCAATCCAAGAATGGAGCAGAGTTCAAGAATGAACAAGTCGGAAGTAGCACTCTGAGAATGGAGATATGGTCCGGGAATGGACAGTTCAAGAATGAATAAGCCGGGAATGGCACTCCAAGAAATGGAAGCACGGTTCGGGAATGAACCACCTCACAGTAACGGTTCGGGAATGGACCACCTCACGATAACAGTTCGGGAATGAACCACCTCACAGTAACGGTTCGGGAATGGACCACCTCACGATAACAGTTCGGGAATGAACACCACAGTAACAGTTCGAGAATGACACTTTACAGTAACAGTTCGGGAATTGACATCTCACAGTAACGGTTCGGGAATGGACCACCTCACAGTAACGGTTCGGGAATGGATCACCTCACGGCAACGGTTCGGGAATGGACCACATCACAACACGGTTCGGGAATGAACCAGGGGTCGCAGCACCTCACCACCCAAATCAACTCAACACATGGTAAGTCAAGTGGCAGCTGGCGAGCCAGGTAAGTAGAAATGCATTGCATAACTTTGATAGGATTGTCACTGTTGCACATTACACAAGTCCCATCAAAGTGGGGGCGACTGTAGGCACTGCATTTTTACACATAAACCCGATGAGGAGTCTTATTTGGAGACAACTACCTTTTAAGTCACGGAGGTTCACGGGAAACGGACATCGGAAGGGGAAATTCAGAATAAACAAGGTTCACTGTTTTCGTTCGTGCTGCATTCGTGTTTACGTTCGAACGTCAAACGGATTGCGGGCGTTCATGCCGCGTTCGAGGAAGCGTTTGAACGGTGTCGGTAAATCTGGTTTTGCTGCTAGCCTCACATCCAGCCCAATTAGCCCCCCCCCAAAGCCCATAAAACACATCCCACTTAAATAAATAAATATTAATTAAAACATTAACTAAGTAATATAATAATTAAATTAATTAAATGATTAAATAAAACATATACCAAACATAAAATAAACAATTACCAACTTAAACTAAAATCATGCCTAAAATAAACAAATCACACACTAAATCAAAATATAATCATGCCTAATTAAAATCAATCAACCAATTATATTCCCAATCTAATAAGATTATTCCCAAACTTAAATATTGTATTCCTAAACCAAGCCAATCAAATATTCAACCTTCCCTATCTAGCCAAGATTTGTCCCCCCTCAATCTTTGACTTCCCTTAACCAAACCAAATCAAATCCTTCCTTTGACTTCCCTTAACAAAACCAAATCAAATCCCTTTCCTTGTCAAGCCCAACCCTTTGCCTATAAAAGAACCCTTCACAACCTTCTCAAGATTGGTCCTCTAGTCCCCTTGGTCCCCTAGTCCCCTTGTTCCCCTAGTCCCCTTGGTCCCTTGGTCCCCTAGTCCCCTTGGTCCCCTAGTCCCCTTGGTCCCCTAGTCCCATTGGTCCCCTAGTCCCATTGGTCCCCTAGTCCCCTTGGTCCCCTGGTCCCCTTGGTCCCCTAGGTCCCCTTGGTCCCCTAGTCCCCTTGGTCCCCTAGTCCCCTTGGTCCCCTAGTCGCCTAGTCCCTAGACCTTAGCTACTAGCTAGTCCCTAACTCATACACAATACACATAAAAATTACAGGAAGAAAACACTCAAAAACAGTAAGCAAAAGATAAAGAGGAAACGGCAGCGAAACCACAAGGAAACAATAGCAAAAGACAGAGAACGACGACTCAAAACAGTGAGACAACGAACGAGGACAGTGAACCAGTGAACCGGGAGAGTTGCGGAGCATCCACCCCTCCGACGATCGTGTACCGTACATCCGAGAGGTGATTTAAAAGGTTAGACCTGAGGGTACCTTTTCATTGTTTATATTCGTTTTTTTATTATTATTGAATTCTATTCGCATGAGAGTCGTTTATGGATGCATGTTGGGGTCTTTGAGTAGATAAATATGCATGAATTATGAGATGTAATATGTTGTGGGTATTGGATGAATGAGAGATGTGTCAACTCTCGCGGTATATCGGATGGAAACCCGGACATAAATTTCATAGCCGATTCCGAATGGACGGAAATATGATCTGTACTCGGGCCACAACTCCACGTACCGCTTGAGTAAACGGCACCATCTTTCTTTTGTTTTGTGTTGCTTTTGTTTATTTAGTTTTCTTTATTTGAATTCAATATGTTGTTTATTTATGCATGATTCAACCAAGCGCATGGGCTTAGTAAGTGCGATGTGAGATCCCCTATGGGGAGGGGCTAAAGCCCTTTACCACGATGCTTTGCCGCGCCGGTTGATGTGTGTTCGATTGGATGCAAGACACGTTCAATCGGACATACTTAGAATAGTATAATTATCGTTGTGTTTTTATGCATGATGTGATGTGACGCGCATGGGCTTAGTATGTTTGTCTAAAGGTCCTCTCTTTGAGAGATCAAGAGCCCCCAAAAGGCCACCTTTACGGCAGTACTTCGTCGCGCCCCTTTATTTGTTATTTATATATTGCATACCATTTTCATGCATCAGTTCTGTTCCCGTTCGAACGCGTTTACGAACGCAACTCGAACGCGTATGTATTTTTGCCTTATCATGCATCAGGTTTCATTTCCGTTCGAACGCGTTTACGAACGCTACTCGAACGCGAGCATTCTGTTTCATTTCCGTTCGAACACGTTCACTAACGCCATACGAATGCGAGCATTCTGTTTCATTTCCGTTCGAACGCGTTTACGAACGCTACTCGAACGCGAGCATTCTGTTTCATTTCCGTTCGAACGCGTTTACGAACGCTACACGAACGTACACACACTGAACTGAGTCTGTCTTATTATGTTCATGCCTAATTGCCTCTTGGTTGATCTTTCTTATGCAAATATGTTAATGTATTACAATTCATATGCTTATGTCATGATAACATTTGAGTATTGTTCCTTGCGGTATGAAATATATGTGAAATGCGTACATAAGTTTTATTTTTGTACATGAGAATTTAGAAGCATGATACTTTTGGAAATAAGTGTTACTAAGGCTTAATTAAATTATTACATAAATCCTTTCATTACAAGTGACATAAGTAAGGGACCATTCCGAACCCAACGGTTTGAGGTCCTCCCTTGCGAGGGGTGAGTGCGGCCTTAAATCTTTGTCCCGGTTCACACCGGGTGGCGACTCCATGTTATTTTAATCCTTCCCAACTAGGCCGCGAGCCTAGGAACGGCGTCGCCCAGGTCCTGTGTTCCCACAATGGTTTGGCCTCTGGATGACTGTTAGGTATAGACTGATGCTCACGAAGATCGGTGTGTGTTAATATGAGGATTCGTCAGTCCATATGGTTGGATTATGTTTACAGATATTTTTCGGAGCATTTTCCGGAAATCTTTTGGCTGAAAGTTCGTTGAAGAAATTGTTTCTTTAACATTATAAATAATATTCAAAAAGAATTTTTACTATATTATTTATTAATGGAATATAAGGATGAAAAGTTTCATATATTGAGTAGATAAGGTTTTGACAATATTATTATAACCTTACACAATTGGAAATGGTAATGACAAAGGGATTATACATTAGCGTTTTAACCTCGACTTGTATGGTTCGACGTGTCGTGTTGTTTAGTCATGATTTGTAGGTGGACAGACCTTCATAAAATATATATACAAATATATGAGATATATATGTGTATATATACGTAACAACAGAACGTGAGCCTAAAGAGTTCCACTATATTAAGTTTACTCGTTGAGCACTAGGGCGACCTCTCGTCAAATATTGACAATTTTTTTTGGGTTTTTAGGATTAAATTATTTAATCCGATAATTTATGAGATGAATTGAATTAGTTAATTTTATATCAAGAGTTGATATAAGTTTATTGTATAATAGATGTAAATTTGATTTACATTAAATTAGTAATTAATTAGTAAATTAATTTAATTATTAAATTAATGTACAAAATTAATTACTTGGTTTATACAAATAAAGGTTTTAATTAATTAAAGTAATTTTAGTTAATGTAATTGA
The DNA here is from genome assembly GCA_019454045.1 of Zanthoxylum bungeanum. Lineage (NCBI taxonomy): Eukaryota > Viridiplantae > Streptophyta > Magnoliopsida > Sapindales > Rutaceae > Zanthoxylum > Zanthoxylum bungeanum. The sequence goes on from SKCR01006513.1 coordinate 345,104, forward strand.
ATGTTTTTTTGTTAAAGTAACTAAAATCTTTTAATTGCAATTTTAGTTATCTTGGTTGGTGAGATAATTTTGACTTTGGTTAAGCTAATGTTTTGAAATTTATGGTGTAGGGAAAAGATTCCCTTATACCATGGTTTGTTAGTTAAAGGCTTGGGTTTGTTTTTCTTATTTATAATTAATAAAAAGAAAAAAAAACAAATGGACAACAACACACTCACTTTACTCTCTGCCTTCTGCCGAAATTGAGAGAGAAATGAATAAATTTTTTTGCTTTTGTTTTCTCTTCCCTCACTGCCGATTAAAGGAACAAGAAATAAGTGTTTTTTATTTTTCAAATCCAAGCCAATAATCTCACCAAATATTACCCTACATATTATCAAGTCTATGGAATTAATCCTAAGTGTTAAAGGTTAATTTATGTTCTTGAGTTTTTCTTTTTCCTAGGGTTTTAAGAGTTAAAATTTGGGGAAAAGTTAGTTTCCACACTTGAGTGATCAAACCACCTTTTGATCACCAAAATTTGTTCCTTGAGTTGCTTTATTTAGTGGAATTTGGAGAAAGCTTAAAGCTTGGAAGATTTGGAAAAGCTTGAAGGAAGGAAGAATTGACAAAGTTTGTTGGTACATTTAATTTGTCAATTTTTTTGTTCAATTTGTTGATTAATTTAGTTGAGAAAAATTGTTGTGGAAGTGTTAGATAAATTGGTAGCTTCTCTGTGAGGATTTGAAGCATTCAAATGTTGAAAAAAATTAGTATATAATTGATGTATTAATTTTGTATGCGTGGAATAATTTTGTAAGTGTTGGAAAATTATCACATAACCGTAACGCGATGCCACATCCATAAAGGTTACGAAGTACTCATTCGATTTACTCAATTTGAACTATTTGTTTGTCATGTCATATGTTTGAGATTCATTTATATTCAAAAAATAAATACTGTTATTCACATCTAATGTGTATATCTCGATATCATCTTTATAAACAAAACACCCAATGTTTCAGAATATAAAGGTATACCAGCAATGGGTTAAACTAGATACAGAGATAATGTTTCTAGTCAAACTAGATACATTATAACAGTCTCCTAGTTTAAGTACATGCCCAAAAGGCAGTTCCAAAACTTAGGTTTCTACGGCCAAAACAGCAACTTTCGTCCTATTTCCGATTCGCATGTCGATCTCATCTGAAGCCAGTTTCCTACTTATCAGCAGATCCCGCACATCAGTACATATATTCATGTACCACATCTAGTATCAAAAATCTAATTTTAAAACCAGCAGTGAACACGTTTATAACAATATTCTTGAAGCCGGAACCTTGTCCCGCTTTCACTTCCTTCATGTCTTTTAAGAAGCTCTTGCTTAAGAGGTTCTACTCCCAATCTAAAAAATAAAGCCGTTAAAGATATTTTCCCCAGGATTATGTCATTTGACGCTAATTTTTTAGTCCGACCCTGTAATGGAGGGTGGGGTTGGATCGGAGCATCGGTGGGTGTTGAATTCTGTGAGGGTGCAGGGTCGGTACTCAGCAATGGTGAGTCCAGTACCGGTAAGGTCATGGAGCACCATTCAGAGATGGTGGATGGAGTGGCACGGGGAGGAGACATTTGAGAGGTGGCAAAAGGAAAAATTGACTCAACGAAGCGGACATGTCGGGAGGTGTAAAGTCTATATGTGGAGGGCTCGAGACATAGATAAGCCCTCTGAGTGGGAGAATATCCTACGAAGACACAGGGAGAGGACCGAGACTCAAGTTTGTGAGATGTGTAAGGACGGAGCCAAGGGTAGCAGAGACAGCCAAAGCTGCGCAGTTTTGAGTAGTTTGGCATATGGCCAAGGAGTTGGAGATAAGGTGATTTGTGGTGTAAGGTTGGTGTAGGCATGCGATTTATAAGATAGACGGCAGTGGAAAAGGCAAATGGCCAATATGAGAGAGGCATGGATGAGTGGGTAAGGAGAGAAAGACCTGTTTCAACGATATGTCGATGACGACGTTCAGAGTACCCATTGTGTTCAGGAGTGTGAGGAGGGGAAGTGAGATGGGAGACCCCATGGATTGTAAGGAAGGAAGAGAGGGCTTGATATTCACCCCCATTGTCAGAGTAGAGAGTTAGGATTGGGCAGTTGAAGAATTTTTCTACTAGCGCCTTGAAGCGCACAAAGACATCACGGGTGTCCGACTTTCATTTTAGGGGATAAAGCCAAATGTATTTGGTAAAGTGGTCGACAAAGATTATGTAGTATTTGAAGTTATCAAATGAGTAGACCGGGGAGGTCCATAAATCAGTGAATATAACCTCAAGAGGTGTAGATGTAGTAAGAGTAGATGAAGAGAACGGTAACTTGTGACTTTTATTGCATTGACACGAATTACAATTAAAATTTAGATAAGAGGAAAGAGAGACATCTGAATTAAATGAAGACATGATATTTTTGAAGATTGACGATGAAGGATGCCCGAGCCGATGATGCCACTCAGGTATAGTAGTTCCGACACTTGAAAAGGCGATTAGAGGGGACCGAGTGGGGGAGGTCGGCCATTCTTATACACCTTCTTTAGTCCGACCCTGTAACAGAATTGCCCCCATGCGGAGATCCTTCACATTAAAGGAAGATGGTAAGAACTCAATGGAAGTGTTATTGGATTTGCAAAATTGAGAAATGGAGATAAGATTACGTTTCATAGTGGGTACATATAAAACATTAGATAAGGTAAAAGAGTGAGTCAGAGTATTAAGAGAGGTAGAACCGTGGTGGGAAATGGGGAGTGCAGTGCCGTCACCGATCATGATTTCATCTGTACCGTCATAAGGATTGTGGAGAGCAAGGTTGTTGAGATCAGTAGTGACATGATGCGAGGCTCCACTGTCAAGAAGCCAGGCGGGGTTCGATGAAGAGGTGGTGGTAACATTTGCTTGATATTGCCAGGGATTGGATGTGCGAGGGTTGGATGAGTTGGGGGGGCGAGATGGTGGTTGTACACGAAGGAAGTGTTGGCGGAAGAGAGGGCATTGGGAGACCACATGGCCTTGAGTGTGTCACCATTGGCACCGACCAAGGAAAGGACGAGGAGGAGGTCGGTCGACTCGAGTGTTGGTGGGAGAGTTTCTAGGAAGTTGGGGGTGGTGGTTGCAAACCGACCGGGCTGGGCAGTGTGATTGAGATGAGGCCGGTTGTAGGTCCGAACATTGGTGGGATGTGCGGATACCGGGTGGGAAGGGGAACTAGTCCTGTTGTTGAGAGATAATTCCTTGTTGATGAGGTTTTCATGGAGTTCATCAAAGAGGATTGTGGAATCACGGCCATTGACAGTGTCAACGATGGACTGATAGTTATCGTCAAGTCCATCAAGCACTTTTTCAATTAGATCTTCATGGTCAAGAGGTTTTCCAAGGGCGGCAAGTTGATCGGCTGTGGTTTTGATGGATTGCATGTATTCGGTGATTGTTTTAGGGCCTTTGGTGATGTGTTTAAGATGATCTTTGAGTTGTTTGATATGACCACGAGATGGACGGGCATAGGTGTTGGCAAAGGTTTGCCAGGCTTCAAATGTGGTGGTAGATTGGGTGATGAGAGGAACTAGAGATGGGGAAGGGTGCCGACAAGAGTGGCAAAAATTAATTTGTCTTGTCGGAGCCAGGTGCGATAGTCTGGATTGGGAGCGGTAACATTATTTTAGGTGATGGTACGTAGTGGGGTGTGATGATTTCCATCAATGTAATCTTGTAAGTCATAGCTGATGAGAATGGCTTCAATTTGGGTTTTCCAGGAGAGGTAATTTGTTGATGTGAGTTTGATTGAGTTATGGATGGTAACAATGATTAGAGGTTTTGTAAGGTCTTGGGCATTGGGGATGATATTTTGGGTACTGTCGGTGGCCATTGAACAGGGGATGGAGGTGCTTGAGAAGTATTTGGCAGGTGGGGTTGAGCCAAAAAGGAAAAAAAAATTAGATAATGGATCTTGGCTCTGATACCATGAAGAGATTTTAAGGATGACAAGTTGAAGAATATATTTTTCTCTTATTATTCACAGTGCCATTGAATTCTATATATACACATTGTTTGAGATTTAAAATAGGAAAGAGATTACAATAAAAGGAAAGGATTAACTACTAGATAAATGACATAATTAAAATATTTTAAAATTGAGATCCCTTGATTTTCTCCCTTGATTTTCTCATCTTGATGGTGTAATCTTATCACTTGCCAGCTAATTTCTTTCTTTCTCTCGGCCTGCCACTCAAAATTATAGCAGTGGCCTTTTCATCGATTCGGCTAATAAACAAGCTAAGGCTATTCTGCCTTTGCTAAATTTGGCCATTCGGAGTGAGAGACATATTAATTTCCAAAGATAAATATTATGAGTGTTATACAAGTCTCCACCAAAATCCATCACTCATGTCAATTATCAAAATGACTAATGATGTAAGTAAAGTGGGCCCCACTTTAAATTCAAAATTCAAGCGGGCTTGTTCAACACACTTCGGGCTTAGATTCGTTTAATCCGATTAAATGAATTTTCGTCACGGTATAATTAAATCCAATTTAATTAAATAATAATACCCAGTAAAATTATTACGAAATCGCTCGCGAATTACTTCCAAATTAATTCGTTCGCTAAAATTAAAATCCAATTTATTTCCTGTTGAAATCCAATTTCAATGAATATATCTAACATATTATTTAGCCCAATTAAATAAATTAAATAGTAAAATCTAATTTAACTATTAAATTTATTTTATCGATTAATTCTAAATTAATCGCGTTCTCTCCTCTCGATGAATTTAATCCCAGATAAATTCTCGATGTAATTAATCCCCGATTAATTCTTTCTCTGATAATTAATCCCAGATTAATTCTTGCCGTAGTTAATCCCAGATTAATTTTCTCTCTGAATTAATCTCAGATTAATATTCTCTCTTAATTAATCCCAGATTAATATTATTCGAGTTAAACATCATCGGTGAATCTTTGGAATGCGGCCCAAGAGATCCCTGGATATGTTGGCAGTAAATACGGTCATCGGATTATCCGAACACGTGCGTATCTGGTACCACGTTTTCACCGATTTACAAGACATGGTTGGCTTCTAGCAAAACACCGTGCCTACCCAATTCTCAAGAAATATTCTGCTACGGAGTATATGATCTTTTTCAGGCGTACTATACGTAGTATTGCGTATTATGATCCAGTATCGGATGTCACATGCAAGGCCTGGGGCTGGAGTTGTGTCTGGCCCGTACGAATCATATATCGGATCACAAGCAACTAGCCTCTTTATTATCAGAAAGTCATGACCTAGTCATACTTCCCCGATGGCTATAGCACTTAGAATACCAGTTCTGTATCCATGCGTGATCATCATCTACATATAACTGAAGTGATACTTCCATCTTGACATCACACCCAATACACTACGATTCTCAGTATACCCAAAAGAGGCGTACACAGAACCTGTTAAAGCCCTGGACGACCAAAACCAAAGTATAATAATTGTCACAAGTATTAGCGATGTAAGTCTCAGGTTAAGACCAAATACACCTACCCTGATTCAGATTCCCATAGACACATAGTCATACTACCAATGGGACTCCGAGGGGTCTATCTAGAGCGAAGCTGTTTCCATACCATCGGTAAACACAATCTCCTATTACACTTGCATGAGTATACAATACCCAAATATATGAGAACTATGTCGTTACGCTTCCATAACACGCACAAGTGTAATACTAGCCTATTTCGCATTATCGATGTCCAGTCTCGATAATACTACGACTATGGATATTTAATGATTAAACCTTTATGGATTAATATTGTCTCATATCTTATTAATCCGGAACTAATCATAAGGACTTTTATCATTTATATATGCAGGCAATCCAATTACAAATGATAAAAGAGCAATTTCCTTTGTCACATAGTTAATTTGTACAACAACACCATGTTCTCTACAAATAGTGATGCTATGGATCATAATTATCCAACAGATCAAACCACCTTTTGATCACCAAGATTTGTTCATTGAGTTGCTTTATTTGGTGGAATTTGGAGAAAGCTTAAAGCTTGGAAGATTTGGAAAAGCTTGAAGGAATGATCAATTGACAAAGCTTGTTGGTATATTTAATTTGTCAATTTTTTTTTCAATTTGTTGATTAATTTAGTTGAGAAAAATTGTTGTGCAAGTGTTGGATAAATTGGTAGCAAGTATGTGAGGATTTGAAGCATTCAAGTATTGAAAAATATTAGTATATAATTGATGTATTAATTTTGTATGCTTGGAATAATTTTGTAAGTGTTGGAAAATTATCTTGCATGCTTGGATTAATTTTTCAATTGTTGAAAATTAATATTTGTATGCTTCAATTATTTCCAAGTGTTGGAGATAATTTTTAGATGATTAGTTTGATTTATCAAGAGTTGATAAATTAGTTAAAGTGTGTTGAAAAATTTTAATTGACTTATGGTAATTATTTTAATGCATGGAAAATATTTTTAATGCATTAGGAAAATTTTAAGTTGATCCCAAAAAATTTTTGCCCACTGTTTTATAAAGGACTGCCGATAATAAAATAATAAATTAATAAAATTTTATTCGCTCGAGATTTGATCTCTGGCGGGTTTCCGCTGCTCACGATTTGTCCATTCCTCACTCAACACTTCTTCCCCACTCAGACATCTTAGACACTCTTGAATCAACTAAACTTCATGATATCGCTATTGGCTATTTCATTTTGTAATAGCAGAAAGCAATCACAATTTGAAACCATGCCAGGAGAAATGGTGAAACCGAAGCCTTTTGTAGTTGAAACACAAACACTTGAACTAAAGCCATCATCAGAAGGGCTTCAGCACATGTTTCTTGGACCGGGAGATACATTTCTTGTTATTATTTTATCAAAGCTGAGTGCACCGTAAAGTGTGAAATTACTTGACATGTTAAGTGAACATAAATCGGCACTTGGTTGGACTATATGAGACATTAAAGGTATCAGCACCTTGATTTACTCCCATAAGATTCACCTAGAAGAGGGAGTTATTCCTCGTAGAGACCCTCAACGTGGACTTAACCCTACTATGAAAGAAATCGTGAGAAATGAGGTTATAAAGTTACTAGATGCGGGTATTATATACCCAATTGCTAATAGTAAATGGGTTAGTCCTACGCAGGTCGTCCCTAAAAAGTCAGTGTCACTGTTGTGTAAAATGAGGCAAGAGAACTAGTTCCTACTAAGGTAGTCACAGGTTGGCGCATGTGCATAGACTGTAGGAAGTTGAATGCAGCCAAACGAAAAGACCATTTCCCGCTTCCTTTTATTGACCAGATTCTTGAGTAGGTAGCCGGTCATCCATTCTACTTCTTTCTAGATAGATACTCAAGATACTACCAAATTGAGATCTCTTTAGAAGATCAAGAAGAAACCACATTCATCTATCTGTTTGGTACTTATGCTCTTTACCGCATGCCATTTGGTTTATGCAATGCCTCTGCAACTTTTCAGAGATGCATGCTGAGCATTTTCAGTGACATGATTGAGAAGTGTATGGAGGTGTTCATGGATGACTTAATAGTTTTTGGCGATTCCTTTGATGCATGCTTACTTAATCTGAAAGTAGTGTTAAGTCGATGCCAAGAAAAAGACCTCATTCTGAATTGGGAAAAGTGTCATTTTATGGTCTCTTCAGGAATCGTTCTAGGTCATATTGTCTCATCCAAAGACATTGAAGTCGACAAGTGAAACATCGAGTTGATATCCAAGTTTCCGATACCCAAAACTATTAAAGATGTGCGATCTTTTGTTAGTCATGCTGGTTTCTACATGGGGTTATACAAAACTTTTCGTCGATATCAAGACCACAATGTAACCTCATTGTTAAAGACTCTTTGTTCGAATGGACAAAAGAATACGAAGATGCCTTCAAGATGTTAGTCATTAAACTCACAACTGCCTCAATTATGCAACCACCTGACTGGAATTTACAATTTGAGATTATGTGTGATAATAGTGACTATGCAGTTGGGACAGTGTTAGGACAAAAACGAGAAGGGAAACCTTTTTTCGTATATTATGCTAGCATAACTCTAAACTGTGCTCAATGAACTATTCCACAACTGAAAAGGAACTGCTAGTTGTGGTCTTTGCTTTGGACAAATTCTGTGCATATCTAATTGGTTCACCCATCATCGTTTTTACTGATCATGCAATCCTTAAGTAACTTCTTTCGAAGAAGGATGCTAAGGCAAGATTGATTAGGTGGATCTTGTTGTTACAGGAATTTGATCTAACCATCAAGGATAAAAAGGGTGTTAAAAATATAGTGACAGATCACTTATCTCGCTTAGAGTTTAACGACTCTACTGATAGCCCACCAAGTGATTAACATCTTTTTGCGATAACACGACCACTATGGTATGCACATATTGTTAACTATTTAGTTTCTTTTGAGTTTCCATCCATTTGGAGTGCATAAGATAAGCGTAAATTCTTGGTCAAAATATGTAATTTTTATTTGGATGACCCATACGTATTTAAATACTTCCCCGACCAAATATTGAGACATTTCATTCCTGAAGATGAAGTTCTCAGTGTACTTCCCATGCATGTGGAGGCCAGTTCTCAGTAAAGAAAACTGCTGTAAAAATTCTGCAGTGTGGTTTTTATTGGCCCACTCTATTTAAAGATACAAATGGGTTCTACCGTTCCTATGAAAGGTTTCAAAATTAAGTGCTATGTCCCATCGCCATATGATGCCTCTTAACCCTATTCTTGTCATTGAAGTATTTGATTATTGGGGTATTGATTTTATGAGACCTTTTTCCACCATCTTTTGGATATCCAAACATTCTTCTTGCAATTGATTATGTGTCTAAATGGGTTGAGCCAATGGCGTGCCGAACAGATGACAATACTACTATAGTTAAATTCTTAAAGGAACATATATTGTCACACTTTGGTACCAGGGTGTCATTATAGTGATCAGGGGACACATTTTTATAATCTATCATTTGAGGTCTTGATGCGCAGGTATGGTGTGGTGCATAAGATCGCTACTGCTTATCACCCATAAACCAATGGCCAGATAGAGGTAGCAAATAGAGAGATTAAACAAATATTTGAGAAAATAGTAAACCCCAACTGCAAGGATTGGTCTTTATGATTCTCAGATGCACTTTGGGCATATCGTACTACTTACAAATCCCTCATTGGGATGTCTCCCTATAGGCTTGTATTTGGAAAAGCTTGTCATTTACCTGTTGAGTTAGAATATAAAGCCTACTAGGCTATTAAAAATCTTAACTTTGATCAGAGTGGTGCAGGTACAAAGCGGACGCTACAACTAACAGAGCTTGAAGAATTACGGAATGATGCCTACGATAAATCCCACCTCTACAAAGCAAAGATGAAATCTGCTCATGACAAGCAGATAATGAGCAAGAATTTTGAGCCTAATCAAAAGATCTATCTCTATGATTCCCATCTCCATCTTCACCCGGGAAAGTTACGATCCCGATGGACCGGACCCTTCATTGTGAAGCAATTTTTTCCCCATTGAGCTGTCGAAGTGGAAGATCCCAATGACGATAAAGTATTCAAAAATAATGGACAAAGACTAAAATAATTCATGGACAATCTGATTCCTACAGCAGAGGATGCCCTTATTGCTGACCCCACTTATGCGGATTGATCTTCCTTTCCCCTTTGTTGTACATTATTTATTTATGTCTTCTTTTTATCTATTTATTTTTCTTTCATTTTGTTTTATTTCTTATTTCTTTTGCAGGATAACCCAATATTTCTTCCAAGTTCACGAACAATCTAGTCAGCTGAACTTCTTCCTTGTCTTTTACCTTTCCTGTTGTTACATTGAGGACGATATTTCATTTAAGTTGGGGGTGCATTATCATATGTTCTACTTGGATGTATATGTGTTATTCTGGTTGCGTTTTGTTGCGTTTATTATTTTAAAAAAAAAAATTTAGTCCTTAAAAGTTAAGCATAAGTCCTATGATGATATTGTTTGTTTTATGGTGAAATCTTAGAAACGACAAATCCTTTAATGTACTTTTATCTGATGAATTGAGTAATTGATCTATGTTAGACTCGTAAGCACTTAATTATGGATTTTTAGCAGTGACAGCCTGAGTAATTAGCAAGGTGACTAGTTGAAGAAATTACATGTCGATGAATGACCGTTTGTTTAGTGTCTATTCTGATTTGCTTGTGTTATGATATGTGGTATGGTTAAAAATAAAAAGAAAATGTCTCTACATAAAGAAATTAAACTACTTATAATCGATAAGCATGGAGCTACCCATGAACGAGTATTAGGACCACCATGAGGAGAAATGCTACCTTAAAGGGTAGGTGTTGAAAAAGAAGGAAAAAAATTTAAAAAAAAAGAAACAAAAAGAGATAAGAAAAATAAAAAGAAAGTCATACCATACTGAGCACAGAGCTTAATTGAGATATCTAGGTTGGTTTGACCCATCGACCTCAATTTTTAAACGAAATCATTAAGTTAGCGTACCTAGGAATCAATCTGTGGATAAACCTCTACACATACACATACACTGTGAGTCTGGCTTAGATGATTTATTCAAAGACTTGGATTTGAGTTGCACTGATTACTTTGAAGGTTATTTAATTTCATTGCTAGAAATTCATTGAGGATAATAATATATATAGCTATTGAGACCATTTCATTTCATTTTTTATTTTTATATATTTTGAATGACGTTTGTGGGTGTCATCGCTGTAAGGCCTCACGAGACTATAACTCGTCCACTATGGACACCTAGGGGTTTAAAGACTTGTTGCATATGCTAAATCTAATCGTGATCCCTATGAAAGTGGCTCAGATAGTTTATTTTTTTTACTAGTTTAGATTTTATTTTTATTTTGCGCTTGAATTGTTAGGGATTAGCAATAAGCTGGTTGTGGGTTGTGATAAGTGCACGAAAGTGTACTTAGAGAAATGCTATCTCGGATTAATTATTATATATTTAATCTTAATTAGAGTCATTTATGTGCTTTGTTATTAGGAAGCATTGAAACAAGAAGAATGGAGTAATTATGCATGTTTCGGAGCCTAACGGACGTATAAAACACATTGGACGCGTATAAAAGAATCGGACCCAAGAACCAGCAAAGCCAGCAACCAAAGTCCACTGGCATCTGATGAGTGGAAAATATATCAATATTTACCGCCCCTTTAACTTAATATTTTGTTTAGTTTCTCGGGTTTGATGAACGTTTTAATATATTTTATTTTATTTTACAGATAAAATAATATCGGGACTCAATGAAATCATTTAGGATGAAATGTGGGTCAAATAAGGGCAATTATTGGACTTGATATATTAATTTTGGAGATTGGAAACTTGAAAGGGCGTTTTTGACGAAGTGCAGTTTTGGAAATTCCAGTTTTGCGCATCTGTCGTATTTGGGGCATAACGTTTTACTCCGATATCGGATTGAGCTGATTCAAGTTCCAGATTAAAGAAGACTCAAATATCTACAACTTTGAAAGACAAAATATTTTCGAATTCTGAAGATTTCATGACCGAAATTGATGAAATATGCAGAAGTCTGTTGTGTGTAATTATTAAAGTCATTATCAATCATTTTCAAAGCAAAATATAAATTAATAAATAATTAATAAAAATTATCAAATCATCACCAAACAAGATAAGCAATTAGTGGAGCAATTATGTATTTGGTGGAGTAATTAGTGGAGAAATTAATAATGGATTTGGTCTAGAATTTGATGGATGATTTGATGGAGGCAAAATTTTGCCTATAAATACCTAGCCATTTCATTTATACTTTCTTCTTTGAAATTTCCTAAGGAATAAAAAAAGATTGTATCTTGTTTATTTATTTATAGCTTTCAGTAATTAATTTCTGTTTTCGCACTTTCTTTTCTTTACTTTTTAGTTTTTACTTTCCGTAATTTACTTTTACGCACAATCATTTCCTTTCTTTACTTTTGCAGTTTTTATTTTTCAAGCAATGAGGAGGTAATTCTCCTTTGCTGGCGTGAAAGGTAAAGCTTTTATTATTGCTATTTAGATTAATCTCCCATAATTATAATATATTCACTATTTAAAATTTGACTTAACAATGATACCGCAATATTGGCCGGTTGGTAATTCATTTTAATCTGGTTAAACCTGACTAAATAAGGATACCGCCAGATTGGTCGGTTGGTAATTAAAGTTTCTTACCGCCTATATGGCAGGTTTATTTTAGTTCCGCCTATATGGCTGGATTATGGACAATTATTGTTACCGCCTTAATGGCTGGTTGGACTTAATTTGACTTAATCAGGTTACCGCCTATATGGCTGATTGGTAAATTATCACAAGTTTATATGTTATATTTATGAGAGATATCTAAATAGTAAATAGTAGAAGTTAATTCCTTTTACCTTAGCATTTAATTTATTATAATTTACTTTTCAGCTTTTACCTTACCGCAATTACTTTTCAGCATTTTAATTTTGTCTTTTATTTCATTAGCCCTAGTTATGTGTCGTAACTAAGTTAGATATCTAGGGTTGTGATGAAATCCAATATTACCGGTTTATAAGGGGTTAAATTATAGTTTGGGTAATATAAAGATTTATTCATTGAGTCTTAATTTTAATACTTTTTAATTAACTGACCATTAATAAAATTGATTAGGTAAACTGAAAATGAACTTGGAAAAGGTATTTTGTGTTTAAGACCTTAGACTCAATAGCCCACGATCTTCCTTGAGGATAGATAACCCTTTAATAGATTTCCTTACAGGATAGGAATATACCTGTCGGGCGGGGGTAGCCATAATTGGAATTTAATCTTAATGAATCTAGGTAATTTGGTTGACATAGACATATGGTTCAATTGGATTATACTAGGTATTTGTAATTGACCATCGGAAGAGGCTTTTACATAATTTAGTATTCCAGGTTAATAAATCAATATATTACCCAACAATAAGATAACCACATCATCTTTTAAATAATATTGGAATAAATCACAACCCTGGATAGTTTTATAAATTTGAATTTTTCTTCAGTATTCTTTTGTGCAATTTTATTTACTTGTTTTTAAATTTAGAATCATCGCCATTTTCAAATCAAATCAAACAATATGTTAGATACCAGTAATCGTTTAGCCTCAGTTAAATTAATAAATTAGGTACTAAGTCCTCGTGGGATCGATACTTTTTATACTACTTGAACGATACGTGCGCTTGCGTTATATGCGTGTGTAAGCACCGATCAAGTTTTTGGCGCCGTTGCCGGGGACTTATTTATCTTTTATTATTAGTTTTGAGGTTAGATACCTTTACTTGTATCTAATTTCTTTTTACTTATTGTTTTTATTTTCTTGTGTTTCAGGTTCTCAGATTCTACATGAGACGAACCAGAAGCTTTGAACTTCGACCGCTTGACCCAGAGATTGAAAGAACCATCAGACAATTGAGAAGGGAAATGCGAGAAGGCCAAGAAGCAATTGTTAATATGGAACTTGAACCTTTGGAGGTTGCACCACCAATTCCCATTCGAGACAGATTCATTCCGGTGGTTGACAGACTCATTTCATGTATTCTACTTCCTCTCTTGCCAGCCAATGTGGGTGATATCAAAACTTGCATTCTGATGATACAACAGTCAGTTCAGTTTGGGGGGAATGCAACTGAAGATCCTAATACCCACATCAGTAACTTCCTGGAAGTTTTGCGCACTTTCAATTACAACCGAGAAGCTGAAGAAGCTATGAGACTGCGTATTTTCCCATACTCCTTGAAGGACAGAGCTAAAGCTTGGTTACATTCACTACCAGCAGGTTCCATCACAACATGGAACAATCTAGCCATAAAATTCCTTGCAAAGTACTTTCCACCAGCCAGAACTGGAAAGCTGAGGAATGACATCACATCCTTTGTGCAACAAGATTCAGAAACTCTTTACGAAGCTTGGGAAAGGTATACAAGATTTGCTCCGGAAATATCCTCACCATGAGATTCCAAAATGGCTTCAAGTCCAAACCTTCTATAATGGACTTTCTGGAATAATGAGAACCACAATTGATGCTGCTGCTGGAGGAGCTTTGATGGCAAAAGAAGAAGATCAAGCCTGGATCTAATTGAAGAAATGGCCAACAACAATTCCTTGTGGCCAACAGAAAGGAGCCTGATTCAAAGAATTACAGGAATTTATGAAGTTGGAGCCAATTCAGCAGTCAATACCAAGCTAGATCAGATTTGCAAATACATGGAGGCTCTCAGCACAGAAAGTAACCATGGAGCCACAAGTTCACCTTTTTGGAGGAGCACCAGAGCCAACCCAACCTGAAGAGACGGTGAATTATGTCAACAATTTCAACAGACAGGGGAACAATCCATATTCCAACACCTACAACCCAGGGTGGAGGAATCATCCTAATTTTTCATGGAGCAACAATTCAGGGCAAAAGAATGATCCACCACCTGGATTCCAACAGCAGAACTATCCACCACCTAGATTTCAGCAACAGAACAAAGGCCAGGAGCATGAAAAAGAATTAGTAATGGCAGAAGTGCTAGCTCAGTTAAAAAAATATGAAGCTATATTTCAAAGCCAGTCAGCTTCTATCAAAGCACTGGAGAATCAAATTGGACAACTGGCCAATGCTCAGAGTTACAGACTGCTAGGAAATCTTCCCAGCAATACAGAACCAAATCCAAGGAACCGAGGGAAGGAGCAATGTCAAGCCATTACCTTGAAAAGCGGCACTGAAATCAACAAAGATGTTGGAATCAAGACAACAATCGAGGAAGTTCCAAAAAAAGCAGTCACACAGATGGAGGAAAAAGAAGCAAAGGAAAAAGAAAAAGAAAAAGAACGGATCACTCCACCTCCACCTTTTCCTCAGCGTCTTCATAAAAACAAACTGGACAAGCAGTTTGTTCGATTCTTGGAGGTTTTCAAAAAGTTGCATATCAATATTCCATTTGCAGAAGCCTTGGAAGAAATGCCCAGCTATGTCAAATTCATGAAAGACATTCTTTCACGAAAACGGAGATTGGGAGATTATGAGACAGTAGCATTATCGGAAGAATGCAGTGCTATCATTCAGAGGAAACTTCCCCCGAAGTTGAAAGATCCTGGCAGTTTCACAGTCTCGTGCAGTATTGGAGAACATTATATCGGTAAGGCTTTATGTGATTTAGGTGCAAGTGTTAATTTGATGCCTTTTTCTATTTATAGGAAACTACAAATTGGAGAAGCAATGCCTACCTCAGTCTCACTGCAACTTGCTGATCGAACGCTCGCATTTCCGAGAGGAGTCGTGGAAGATGTGCTGGTCAAAGTTGACAAACTTATTCTCCCAGCAGATTTCATCATCTTGACATGGAAGAAGACAAAGATGTGCCTATTATCCTTGGGAGACCATTCTTGGCGACAGGACGAACTGTGATTGATGTACAAAAAAAGAGAACTAACCATGAAAGTTCAGGACCAAGAGTTACTTTCAATGTTTTCAAAGCCATGAAATTCCCAGCGATGAAAAGGATGAGGAATGTTTCAGAATTGATGTTGTTGATAGTATCATCCAGGATACTGATACAATTCCTACGGACAAACTGAAGCTTGCATCACCAACATGACTGACAACGAGCTTGATGCTGAAATTTTGGAATATATCAACTATCTTGACAAGCCGTTTCATTTCAAATCAACAACACCAGTTGAAAGTCTGGACCTCCCAAAGAAAGATTGAATCAAGCCTTCGATTGAAGAACCACCACAATTGGAGTTGAAGCTACTCTTCCGAACCATCTCAGGTATGTATTTCTTGAAACTCTTCTGAATTACCTGTTATTATTTCTTCTTCCTAACATTGGAACATGAAGAAAAATTATTGAGAGTTTTATGAGAGCACAAGAAAGCCATTGGCTGGACTATAGCTGACATTCGAGGCATTAGTCCATCATTTTGCATGCACAAGATCCTGATGAATGACGAGTACAAACCCACAGTGGAGCACCAACGGAGACTCAATCCAATCATGAAAGAAGTTGTAAAGAAAGAAATAATCAAATGGTTGGATGCTGGCATCATTTACCCCATCTCAGTTAGCAGTTGGGTGAGTCCTATGCAGTGTGTACCGAAGAAATAAGGAATTACCGTTGCCATTCATTGATCAAATGCTGGATAGACTGGTAGGACATGAGTACTATTGCTTTCTGGATGGATATTCAGGGTACAATCAGATTGCTTTCGCCCCAGAAGTCAGGAGAAAACCACCTTTACATGTCCGTATGGTACTTTTGCTTTCCGCAGGATGCCATTTGGATTATGTAATGCCCCAGCCACATTTCAGCATTGCATGATGGCCATCTTCTCATATATGTTGGAGCAGAGTATGGAGGTATTCATGGATGACTTTTCTGTGTTTGGGGATTCTTTTGACCATTGCTTGCATAATCTAGAACAGGTGTTACAAAGGTGCGAAGACACAAACCTCGTACTCAACTGGGAGAGAATGCCACTTCATGGTTCAGGAAGGCATTGTTCTTGGACACCGGATCTCACAAAGGGAATCAAGGTAGACAAAGCAAAGATCGAGACAATTGAAAAACTACCTCCACCAACAACTGTCAAGGGATTCGGAGTTTTCTTGGACACGCAGGTTTTTACAGGAGATTTATCAAAGACTTTTCCAAGATTGCAAAACCTCTTTGCAATCTTCTGGAGAAGGATGTGTCTTTCAACTTCACCAAATAATGCCATGAAGCTTTTGAAATCTTGAAACAGAAGTTGGTCTCTGCTCCTATCATAGTAGCACCAGACTGAACCTTCCATTAGAGGTGATGTGCGATGCTAGTGATTTTGCTGTAGGTGCATATTTGGGACAACACAAAGCAAAGATTTTCCACACCATTTATTACTCCAGCAGGACTCTGAATGAAGCTCAGCTCAACTACACAACCACTGAAAATGAGTTGCTTGCAGTTATGTTTGCTTTTGACAAATTCTGCTCTTATCTACTGGGTCCCAAAGTGGTGGTCTACACAGATCATTCAGCAATCAAATATCTGATCGCGAAGAAAGATGCTAAACCCAGACTGATCCGTTGGATACTTCTTCTGTAAGAATTCGACGTAGAGATTCGAGACAAGAAAGGGACAGAAAACCAAGTGGCAGATCATTTATCGAGGCTCAAGAATGGAGAAACAGCTGGCAAGGAACTTTCAACAAAAGAAACTTTTCCAGATGAACAGCTATTTGCCATGAAACAGTAGGAAGTTCCTTGGTATGCTGACTATGTCAACTACATTGTGTCAGGAAAATGGCCGTTGGAATGGACAACTCAGCAATGGAAGAAGTTTTTCAAAGAAGTCAAGCACTATGTTTGGGATGAGCCGTACCTGTTCAAACGCTGTGCTGATCAATTATTGAGACGATGTATTCCACAGGAGGAGGTCAACAGTGTTTTGCAGCACTGTCATTCATCATCATATGGCGGACATTTCAGTGGGGACAAAACTGCAGCAAAAGTTTTACAATCAGGTTTGTTCTGGCCCATTCTTTTTAAAGATGCTTACTTGTTTTCTCTTCAATGTGACAGGTGCCAGAGAATGGGGAATATTCGAGAAAAAATGAAGGACCGTTGCAAAATATTCTGGAAGTCGAGATATTTGATGTATGGGTATTGATTTCATGGGACCCTTTATACCATCATTCGGAAATCTGTACATCCTGGTTGCTGTAGACTACGTCTCCAAATGGTTGAAGCAATTGTACTGCCATCCAATGATTTAAAAGTGGTTATCAAATTCCTAAAAAAGAACATTTTCACTCGGTTCGGAACACCTCGTGCAATTATCAGTGATGGTGGCACACATTTCTGCAACAGATATTTTGATGCACTCCTATCAAAATACGGAGTTACTCATAAGGTTGCCACTGCTTACCATCCATAGTCAAATGGACAGGTTGAAGTTTCAAACAGGGAAATCAAAAGAATCTTGGAGAGAACCGTTGGATCAACTAGGAGGGACTGGTCTACAAAACTCGATGACGCATTATGGGCCTACCGGACAGCTTACAAGACACCCATTGGTATGTCACCATATCGATTGGTGTTTGGGAAAGCATGCCACCTGCCAGTTGAACTTGAACACAAGGCGTACTGGGCACTGAAGAAGTTGAATCTTGATCCACAAGCTGCAGGAGAGAAAAGACTTCACCAACTGAATGAATTGGAGGAATTTCGCTACAGGCCTATGAGAATGCCAAATTGTACAAAGAAAAGACCAAGAAATGGCATGACCGAAAAATAATGCACAGACAGTTAGAACCACGGCAACAAGTGTTGTTATACAACTCGAGGTTGAAACTTTTCCCTGGAAAGTTGAAATCAATGTGGTCAGGTCCATTTGTGATCACTCAGGTTCTACCATATGGAGCTGTTCAGTTATTGGATCCCAATACCAATAATACATTCAAAGTTAACAGTCAGCGTGTCAAGCACTACTGGGGAGAATCATTTGAGTGATAAAAAGAAAGTGTCACACTTTCATATCCAGCATAATGATCGGGCAGTCACGTCTAGCTGACGACTTTAAACTTAGCGCTAGCAGGGAGGCAACCCATGCAATCTTTGTGTATAAATTGATTTGTTGGTGTGATTTAATTTTTTGTTGTGTTTAGTTTTTGCAGATGTAGTCATTACAAGATGGAAGAAGTTCTCGCAAATCTTCACAGGCAATTTCCTTCTCTCCCTCAAAATTCTCTGATGAAAGTTTACAAAGCTCGCTTGGAACGAATAAGACTACTGACAATCCATGGTATTCCTAATGACATTCGTTGGGTAATCGAAGCACAGGTTCGATTAGCAGGTGAGTATTCTGATTCTTGTACTTCTTACTTGCCTGGTTTTGGAAGAAGCACCTATGCAAAGAAACGTAGAGCTAAGCAAATGGGTGTTTGTTTCAAATGTGCACGATGGAATTGCAATACTCGTTGTCGTTCATTAGGAATGGTGTCTGATAATCGCGAAGAGACAAAATTAAATTCATTAGGGATGGCTTGAGTAAGGAGTCTTTAGATGACCTATCTTCGACTCTTGAGACGCATCCTAGTGGATATGTTCATATTGCTATTCGTAAATTACACACATAAATTTTAAAGGGAATACAACAGTTAAGTCTCGGGAATCTGACTCAAAAAGACCCTGTTTGCCAATTTATAAGAAAATTGGATGGGAAGTTTGTCCCTGACGCATAGACGTCAATCAAGCCTATAAGTTTCTTGTACATATTATATCTCTTTATCCTTTCCTAATAATTGTGATTTGTTTTGTTGTTTTCTTTTATTTTCTCCGACAGGATCCAGATCTTTTTGACTATCACGATTTTATTTTACTATTTAACTAATAATTATCATTTGGCAGGTACTAGTGCTATTATTTTTACTCACCCTTTTCAGGTATTATAAATTCAACTAATCATTGCACTTTTGAAAGACATCCAGAGTAAAACATGGAAGCCACTTCAAGAAGACGGGTTGAAAACATCTGTTTGTTTTGCGAAACTAGTGTTGGTGTTAAATCACAATACATAGAAGCAGCACATGAATTGGGTCGAGTCTTAGCTGTAAGGAATATGCACTTAGTATATGGCGGAGGCAATCTTGGACTTATGGGGATCATTTCAAAGGCTGTACAGGAAGGAGGCAGTCAAGTCTTGGGAATCATTCCAAAACCCTTGGCGGAGGCGAATCTCATTGGACCATCAAATGGAGAAGAACTAATTGTGCCAGGTATGTCTGAACGACTGGTAGAAATGTTAACCTTGCTGATGCTTTTATTGCTTTGCCAGGTGACTTGGGCACATTGGAGGAAATTTTTATAGTGCTATCTTGGGCGAACTTAAACATACACCAGAAACCGATTGGGCTGTTTAATATTGAAGGATTTTATGATTTTCTTTGTGTATTTCTTGATGATGCCCGGAGAAACGGGTTCGTAACAAAACCTATGAAGAAACTCCTCTTACTCCACATGCCAGAACTTCTCGGATCTAATTGACCAAATATTAGCTTTGAACCATAAATTGACCATATCCTTTCAAAGATAAACTGGTCCGAGAATGATCGTGGTAAGAAGCGTCGGATTAATCTGGATCTTAACCGTTAATTTTCCTATATAGTTTCAGCTAATCAGGTACTATCTTCTAAACTATTTTTCTACTGTTTAAGACATGGGAGACAATGTCTCATTTAGGTTTGGGGGAGGAAATTAGTTGATTAGTATCTTATTTTTAGTTTGTGTGATGTTTTTATTTTTAGTTCAAAAAATTTTCAAAAATACAAAAAAATTTGAAAAATTTTCAAAAAATTACAAAAATATTTTGTGTTTTTGTGCTTGTATTTTGACTAAGAAGGTGAAATTGGGTGTATGAGATAGCCGAGTAAGGAGTTTCCACTCCTGAGACGTATTTCAAACCTATTTCGAAACAAGTTAATTTTTATTTATTTCTTTTGAATCACTTAATTTGTAAATTCTCCATAAAACTGACTAAAATGGATCTTCATATGCTCAGTTGGCAAGTATTATCAATATGCATAGTACACATACGGACATGAGCTGTATTTGACAAGTTTGTAATATTCAGTGCTCTAGTTTAATTGGAGAAAGCATCTCAAAAAAGTGATGGAGTAAAAAAAAAAATCTGATATCCGAGTTATCAAGTCTGTAAGGGTGTTTTAACACCTAGTGCCCTAAAACCAACTAGTTTGGGAGTCACTGGCCCAAAGCTCGCTACATGGATCGAAGATGCTGCAATAAATATATATATCTGAAGTCTGAGTAATTAAGTCCGTAGGGGTGTCTTAACACCTGGTGCCCTATGGCCAACTGGTTTGGGAGTCACCGACCCAACACTCGCTAAATAGACTGAAGATATTGTATATAAATAAAAAAAATAGAGAAAAATCAAAAAAAAAATCCGAAAAATCCAAAAAATTATTCCATTGCTACAAAAAGGTGTGAAATCTGATAGAACTTTAGGACAAAAATATTACTCTCTTATCAACTACACTTGTGACTGTTGTGGGCAAAAATGAGTCGATTAATATTTTGTTGACTATGTATATGGAGAATGGTAAATATAATCGGAGAATTTACTTATTCAGTATTTTAGAAAGAAACAAAACAACTAGTAACTTGAAGTAGAAGTTTTACATGAATAGTCACTAACTTCTTTATTCTCTTTTCTCTTGTCTTTTTGCTTTTGTGTGTATTAGTTTTCACTACCTTTTTACTTTTGTAAAATGTTTGTGGGTATCATTACTGTAAACCCTCACGAGACTACAACTCGTCCACTAGGGACACCTAGGGGTTTAAAAGCTTGTTGCATACGCTAAATGCAACTGTGATCCCTACGAAAGTGGCTTAGTTTAATTTTATTTTGTTGTTTTGTTCGAGGACTAGTAAAATGTTAGGTTTGGGGGTGTGATGAGTGGAAAATATCAATATTTACCGCCTCTTTAACTTAATATTTTATTTAGTTTCTCGGGTTTGATGAACGTTTTGATATATTTTATTTTATTTTACAGATAAAATAATATCGGGACTAAATGAAATCATTTAGGATGAAATGTGGGTCAAATAAGGGCAATTATTGGACTTGATATATTAATATTGGAGATTGGAAACTTGAAAGGGCGTTTTTGATGAAGTGCAGTTTTGGAAATTCCAGTTTTGCGCATATGTCGTATTTTGGGCATAACTTCTTACTCAGATATCGATTGAGATGATTCAAGTTCCAGATTAAAGAAGACTCAAAGATCTACAACTTTAAAAACAAAATATTTTCGATTCTGAAGATTTCATGACCGAAATTGATGAACTATGCAGAAGTCGTGTGTGTGTGTATTATTAAAGTCATTATCAATCATTTTCAAAGCAAAATATAAATTAATAAATAATTAATAAAAATTATCAAATCATCACCAAACAAGATAAGCAATTAGTGGAGCAATTATGGATTTGGTGGAGTAATTAGTGGAGAAATTAATAATGGATTTGGTGTAGAATTTGATGGATGATTTGATGGAGGCAAAATTTTGCCTATAAATACCAAGCCATTTCATTTATACTTTCTTCTTTGAAATTTCCTAAGGAATAAATAAAAGATTGTATCTTGTTTATTTATTTATAGCTTTCAGTAATTAATTTCTGCTTTCGCACTTTATTTTCTTTACTTTTTAGTTTTTACTTTCCGTAATTTACTTTTACGCACAATCATTTCCTTTCTTTACTTTTGCAGTTTTTATTTTTCAAGCAATGAGGAGGTAATTCTCCCTGCTGGGGTGAAAGGTAAAGCTTTTATTATTGCTATTTAGATTAATCTCCCATAATTATAATATTTCACTATTTAAAATTTGACTTAACAATGATACTGCTATATTGGCGGTTGGTAATTCATTTTAATCTAGTAAACCTGACTAAATAAGGATACCGCCAGATTGGTCGGTTGGTAATTAAAGTTTCTTACCGCCTATATGGCAGGTTTATTTTGGTTCCGCCTATATGGCTGGATTATGGACAATTATTGTTACCGCCTTAATGGCTGGTTGGACTTAATTTGAATTAATCAGGTTACCGCCTATATGGCTGGTTGGTAAATTATCACAAGTTTATATGTTATATTTATGGGAGATATCTAAATAGTAAATAGTAGAAGTTATTCCTTTTACCTTAGCATTTATTTATTGTAATTTACTTTCAGCTTTTACCTTACCGCAATTACTTTTCATCATTTTAATTTATGTCTTTTATTTCATTAGCCCTAGTTATGTGTCGTAACTAAGTTAGATATCTGGGGTTGCGATGAAATCCAATATTACCGGTTTATAAGGGGTTAAATTATAGTTTGGGTAATATAAAGATTTATTTATTGAGTCTTAATTTTAATGCTTTTTAATTAACTGGCCATTAATAAATTGATTAGGTAAATTGAAAATGAACTTGAAAAGGTATTTTGTGTTTAAGACCTTAGACTCAATAGCCCACGATCTTCCTTGAGGATAGATAACCCTTTAATAGATTTCCTTACAGGATAGGAATATACCTGTCGGGCGGGGGTAGCCATAATTGGAACTTAATCTTAATGAATCTAGGTAATTTGGTTGACATAGACATATGGTTCAATTGGATTATACTAGGTATTTGTAATTGACCATCGGAAGAGGCTTTTACATAATTTAGTGTTCCATGTTAATAAATCAATATATTACCCAACAATAAGATAACCACATCATCTTTTAAATAATATTGGAATAAATCACAACCCTGGATAGTTTTATAAATTTGAATTTTTCTTCAGTATTCTTTTGCGCAATTTTATTTACTTGTTTTTAAATTTAGAATCATCGCCATTTTCAAATCAAATCAAACAATATGTTAGATACCTATAATCGTTTAGCCTCAGTTAAAATAATAAATTAGGTACTAAGTCCTCGTGGGATCGATACTTTTTATACTACTTGAACGATACGTGCGCTTGCGTTATATGTGTGTAAGCACCGATCAAGTTTTTGGCGCCGTCGGCGGGGACTTATTTATCTTTTATTATTAGTTTTGAGGTTAGATACCTTTACTTGTATCTAATTTCTTTTTTACTTATTGTTTTTTTTTCTTGTGTTTCAGGTTCTCAGATTCTACATGAGACGAACCAGAAGCTTTGAACTTCGACCGCTTGACCCAGAGATTGAAAGAACCATCAGACAATTGAGAAGGGAAAGGCGAGAAGGCCAAGAAGCAATTGTTAATATGGAACTTGAACCTTTGGAGGTTGCACCACCAATTCCCATTCGAGACAGAACCATTCCGGTGGTTGACAGACTCATTTCATGTATTCTACTTCCTCTCTTGCCAGCCAATGTGGGTGATATCAAAACTTGCATTCAGATGATACAACAGTCAGTTCAGTTTGGGGGGAATGCAACTGAAGATCCTAATACCCACATCAGTAACTTCCTGGAAGTTTGCGGCACTTTCAATTACAACCGAGAAGCTGAAGAAGCTATGAGACTGCGTATTTTCCCATACTCCTTGAAGGACAGAGCTAAAGCTTGGTTACATTCACTACCAGCAGGTTCCATCACAACATGGAACAATCTAGCCATAAAATTCCTTGCAAAGTACATTCCACCAGCCAGAACTGGAAAGCTGAGGAATGACATCACATCCTTTGTGCAACAAGATTCAGAAACTCTTTACGAAGCTTGGGAAAGGTATAAAGATTTGCTCCGGAAATATCCTCACCATGAGATTCCAAAATGGCTTCAAGTCCAAACCTTCTATAATGGACTTTCTGGAATAATGAGAACCACAATTGATGCTGCTGCTGGAGGAGCTTTGATGGCAAAAGAAGAAGATCAAGCCTGGGATCTAATTGAAGAAATGGCCAACAACAATTCCTTGTGGCCAACAGAAAGGAGCCTGATTCAAAGAATTACAGGAATTTATGAAGTTGGAGCCAATTCAGCAGTCAATACCAAGCTAGATCAGATTTGCAAATACATGGAGGCTCTCAGCACAGAAAGTAACCATGGAGCCACAAGTTCACCTTTTTGGAGGAGCACCAGAGCCAACCCAACCTGAAGAGACGGTGAATTATGTCAACAATTTCAACAGACAGGGGAACAATCCATATTCCAAACCTACAACCCAGGGTGGAGGAATCATCCTAATTTTTCATGGAGCAACAATTCAGGGCAAAAGAATAATCCACCACCTGGATTCCAACAGCAGAACTATCCACCACCTGGATTTCAGCAACAGAACAAAGGCCAGGAGCATGAAAAAGAATTAGTAATGGCAGAAGTGCTAGCTCAGTTAAAAAAATATGAAGCTATATTTCAAAGCCAGTCAGCTTCTATCAAAGCACTGGAGAATCAATCAAATGGACAACTGGCCAATGCTCAGAGTTACAGACCGCCAGGAAATCTTAGCAATACAGAACCAAATCCAAGGAACCGAGGGAAGGAGCAATGTCAAGCCATTACCTTGAAAAGCGGCACTGAAATCAACAAAGATGTTGGAATCAAGACAACAATCGAGGAAGAAGTTCCAAAAGAAGCAGTCACACAGATGGAGGAAAAAGAAGCAAAGAAAAAGAAAAAGGAAAGAAAGGATCACTCCATCTCCACCTTTTCCTCAGCGTCTTCATAAAAACAAACTGGACAAGCAGTTTGTTCGATTCTTGGAGGTTTTCAAAAAGTTGCATATCATATTCCATTTGCAGAAGCCTTGGAAGAAATGCCCAGCTATGTCAAATTCATGAAAGACATTCTTTCACGAAAACGGAGATTGGGAGATTATGAGACAGTAGCATTATCGGAAGAATGCAGTGCTATCATTCAGAGGAAACTTCCCCCGAAGTTGAAAGATCCTGGCAGTTCACAGTCTCGTGCAGTATTGCAGTATTGGAGAACATATATCGGTAAGGCTTTATGTGATTTAGGTGCAAGTGTTAATTTGATGCCTTTTCTATTTATAGGAAACTACAAATTGGAGAAGCAATGCCTACCTCAGTCTCACTGCAACTTGCTGATCGAACGCTCGCATTTCCGAGAGGAGTCGTGGAAGATGTGCGGGTCAAAGTTGACAAACTTATTCTCCCAGCAGATTTCATCATCCTTGACCTGGAAGAAGACAAAGATGTGCCTATTATCCTTGGGAGACCATTCTTGGCGACAGGACGAACTGTGATTGATGTACAAAAAAGAGAACTAACCATGAAAGTTCAGGACCAAGAAGTTACTTTCAATGTTTTCAAAGCCATGAAATTCCCAAGCGATGAAAAGGATGAGGAATGTTTCAGAATTGATGTTGTTGATAGTATCATCCAGGATACTGATACAATTCCTACGGACAAACTTGAAGCTTGCATCACCAACATGACTGACAACGAGCTTGATGCTGAAATTTTGGAATATATCAACTATCTTGACAAGCCGTTTCATTTCAAATCAACAACACCAGTTGAAAGTCTGGACCTCCCAAAGAAAGATCGAATCAAGCCTTCGACTGAAGAACCACACATTGGAGTTGAAGCTACTTCCGAACCATCTCAGGTATGCATTTCTTGGAAACTCTTCTGAATTACCTGTTATTATTTCTTCTTCTCTAACATTAGAACAGGAAGAAAAATTATTGAGAGTTTTACGAGAGCACAAGAAAGCCATTGGCTGGACTATAGCTGACATTCGAGGCATTAGTCCATCATTTTGCATGCACAAGATCCTGATGAATGACGAGTACAAACCCACAGTGGAGCACCAACGGAGACTCAATCCAATCATGAAAGAAGTTGTAAAGAAAGAAATAATCAAATGGTTGGATGCTGGCATCATTTACCCCATCTCAGATAGCAGTTGGGTGAGTCCTATGCAGTGTGTACCAAAGAATGAGGAATTACTGTGGTCACTAATGAAAAGAATGAACTAATTCCAACAGAACGGTGACTGGATAGAGAGTATGCATGGTTACCGAAAGTTAAAGAAAGCTACGAGGAATGACCATTTTCCGTTGCCATTCATTGATCAAATGCTGGATAGACTGGCAGGACATGAGTACTATTGCTTTCTGGACGGATATTCAGGGTACAATCAGATTGCTTTTGCCCCAGAAGATCAAGAGAAAACCACATTTACATGTCCGTATGGCACTTTTGCTTTCCCCAGATGCCATTTGGATTATGTAATGCCCCAGCCACATTTCAGCATTGCATGATGGCCATCTTCTCAAATATGTTGGAGCAGAGTATGGAGGTATTCATGGATGACTTTTCTGTGTTTGGAGATTCTTTTGACCATTGCTTGCATAATCTGAACAGGTGTTACAAAGGTGCGAAGACACAAACCTGGTAACTCAATTGGGAGAAATGCCACTTCATGGTTCAGGAAGGCATTATTCTTGGACACCGGATCTCACAAAAGGGAATCGAGGTAGACAAAGCAAAGATCGAGACAATTAAAAAACTACCTCCACCAACAACTATCAAAGGGATTCGGAGTTTTCTTGGACATGCAGGTTTTTACAGGAGATTTAACAAAGACTTTTCCAAGATTGCAAAACCTCTTTGCAATCTTCTGGAGAAGGATGTGTCTTTCAACTTCACCAAAGAATGCCATGAAGCTTTTGAAATCTTGAAACAGAAGTTGGTCTCTGCTCCTATCATAGTAGCACCAGACTGGACCCTTCCATTTGACGTGATATGCGATGCTAGTGATTTTACTATAGGTGCAGTTTTGGGACAACGCAAAGCAAAGATTTTCCACACCATTTATTACTCCAGCAGGACTCTGAATGAAGCTCAGCTCAACAACACAACCACTGAAAATGAGTTGCTTACAGTTGTGTTTGCTTTTGACAAATTCCGCTCTTATCTACTGGGTCCCAAAGTGGTGGTCTACACAGATCATTCAGTAATCAAATATCTGATCGCGAAGAAAGATGTTAAGCCCAGACTGATCCGTTGGATACTTCTTCTGCAAGAATTCGACGTAGAGATTCGAGACAGGAAAGGGACAGAAAACCAAGTGGCAGATCATTTATCGAGGCTCAAGAATGGAGAAACAGCTGGCAAAGAACTTTCAATCAAAGAAACTTTTCCAGATTAACAGCTATTTGCCATGAAACAGTAGGAAGTTCCTTGGTATGCTGACTATGTCAACTACATTGTGTCAGGAAAATGGCCGTTGGAATGGACAACTCAGCAACGGAAGAAGTTTTTCAAAGAAGTCAAGCACTATGTTTGGGATGAGCCGTACCTGTTCAAACGTTGTGCTGATCAATTATTGAGACAATGCATTCCACATGAGGAGGTCAACGGTGTTTTGTAGCACTGTCATTCATCACCATATGGCGGACATTTCAGTGGGGACAAAACTGCAGCAAAAGTTTTACAATCAGGTTTGTTCTGGCCTACTCTTTTTAAAGTTGCTTACTTGTTTTCTCTTCAATGTGACAGGTGCCAGAGAAGGGAATATTTCAAGAAGAAATGAAGGACCGTTGCAAAATATTCTGGAAGTCAAGATATTTGATGTATGGGGAATTGATTTCATGGGACCCTTTATACCATCATTCGGAAATCTGTACATCCTGGTTGCTGTAGACTACATCTCCAAAGGGGTTGAAGCAATTGCACTGCCATCCAATGATTCAAAATTGGTTATCAAATTCCTAAAAAAGAACATTTTCACTCGGTTCGGAACACCTCATGCAATTATCAGTGATAGTGGCACACATTTCTGCAACAGATATTTTGATGCACTCCTATCAAAATACGGAGTTACTCATAAGGTTGCCACTGCTTACCATCCATAGTCAAATGGACAGGTTGAAGTTTCAAACAGGGAAATCAAAAGAATCTTGGAGAGAACCGTTGGAACAACAAGGAGGGACTGGTCTACAAAACTCAATGACGCATTATGGGCCTACAAGACAGCTTACAAGACACCCATTGGTATGTCACCATATCGATTGGTGTTTGGGACAGCATGCCACCTGCCAGTTGAACTTGAACACAAGGCGTACTGGGCACTGAAGAAGTTGAATCTTGATCCACAAGCTGCAGGAGAGAAAAGACTTCACCAACTGAATGAATTGGAGGAATTTCGCCTACAGGCCTATGAGAATGCCAAATTGTACAAAGAAAAGACCGAGAAATGGCATGACCGAAAAATAGTGCACAGACAGTTGGAACCAAGGCAACAAGTGTTGTTATACAACTCGAGGTTGAAACTTTTCCCTGGAAAGTTGAAATCAATGTGGTCAGGTCCATTTGTGATCACTCAGGTTCTACCATATGGAGCTGTTCAGTTATTGGATCCCAATACCAATAATACATTCAAAGTTAACAGTCAGCGTGTCAAGCACTACTGGGGAGAATCATTTGAGCGATAAAAAGAAAGTGTCACACTTTCAGATCCATCATAATGTTCGGGCAGTCACGTCTAGCTGACGACTTTAAACTTAGCGCTAGCAGGGAGGCAACCCATGCAATCTTTGTGTATAAATTGTGATTTGGTGTGATTTAATTTTTTGTGTTTAGTTTTTGCAGATGTAGTCATTACAAGATGGAAGAAGTTCTCGCAAATCTTCACAGGCAATTTCCTTCTCTCCCTCAAAATTCTCTGATGAAAGTTTACAAAGCTCGCTTGGAACAAATAAGACTACTGACAATCCATGGTATTCCTAATGACATTCGTTGGGTAATCGAAGCACAGGTTCGATTAGCAGGTGAGTATTCTGATTCTTGTACTTCTTACTTGCCTGGTTTTGGAAGAAGCACCTATGCAAAGAAACGTAGAGCTAAGCAAATGGGTGTTTGTTTCAAATGTGCACGATGGAATTGCAATACTCGTTTTCGTTCTTTAGGAATGGTGTCTGATAATCGCGAAGACAAAATTAAATTCATTAGGGATGGCTTGAGTAAGGAGTCTTTAGATGACCTATCTTCGACTCTTGAGACGCATCCTAGTGGATATGTTCATATTGCTATTCGTAAATTACACACACAATTTTTAAAGGGAAGACAACAGTTAAGTCTCGGGAATCTGACTCAAAAAGACCCTGTTTTCCAATTTATAAGAAAATTAGATAGGAAGTTTGTCCCTGACGCATAGACGTCAATCAAGCCTATAAGTTTCTTGTACATATTATATCTCTTTATCTTTTCCTAATAATTATGATTTGTTTTGTTGTTTTCTTTTATTTTCTCCGACAGGATCCATATCTTTTTGACTATCACGATTTATTTTACTGTTTAACTAATAATTGTCATTTGGCAGGTACTAGTGCTATTATTTTTACTCACCCTTTTCAGGTATTATAAATTCAACTAATCATTGCACTTTTGAAAGACATCCAGAGTAAAACATGGAAGCCACTTCAAGAAGACGGGTTGAAAACATCTGTTTGTTTTGCGGAACTAGTGTTGGTGTTAAATCACAATACATAGAAGCAGCACATGAATTGGGTCGAGTCTTAGCTGCAAGGAATATGTACTTAGTATATGACGGAGGCAATCTTGGACTTATGGGGATCGTTTCAAAGGCTGTACAGGAAGGAGGCAGTCAAGTCTTGTGAATCATTCCAAAACCCTTGGCGGAGGCGAATCTTATTGGACCATCAAAGGGAGAAGAACTAATTATGCCAGGTATGTCTTAACGACTGGTAGAAATGATTAACCGTGCTGATGCTTTTATTGCTTTGCCAGGTGGCTTGGGCACATTGGAGGAAATTTTTATAGTGCTATCTTGGGCGAACTTAAACATACACCAGAAACCGATTGGGCTGTTTAATGTTGAAGGATTTTATGATTTTCTTTGTGTATTTCTTGATGATGCCCGAAGAAACGGGTTCGTAACAAAACCTATGAAGAAACTCCTCTTTACTGCCAGAACTGCCCCGGATCTAATTGACCAAATATTAGCCTTTGAACCACAAATTGACCCTATCCTTTCAAAGATAAACTGGTCCGAGAATGATCGTGGTAAGAAGCGTCGGATTAATCTGGATCTTAACCTTTAATTTTCCTGTATAGTTTCAGCTAATCAGGTACTATCTTCTAAACTCTTTTTCTACTGTTTAAGACATGGGAGACAATGTCTCATTTAGGTTTGGGGGAGGAAATTAGTTGATTAGTATCTTGTTTTTAGTTTGAGTGATGTTTTTATTTTTAGTTCAAAATTTTTCAAAAATACAAAAAAATTGAAAAAATTACAAAAATAATTTGTGTTTTTGTGCTTGTATTTTGACTAAGAAGGTGAAATTGGTGTATGAGATAGCCGAGTAAGGAGTTTGCACTCCTGAGACGTATTTCAAACCTATTTCGAAACAAGTTAATTTTTATTTATTTCCTTTTGAATCACTTAATTTGTAAATTCTCCATAAAACTGACTAAAATGGATCTTCATATGCTCAGTTGGCAGGTATTATCAATATGCATAGTAACATACGGACATGAGCTGTATTTGACAAGTTTGTAATATTCAGTGCTCTAGTTTAATTGGAGAAAGCATCTCAAAAAAAGTGATGGAGTAAAAAAAAAAATCTGATATCGGATTGGGCATAACTTTTTACTCCGATATCGGATTGAGCTGATTCAAGTTCCAGATTAAAGAAAACTCAAAGATCTACAACTTGAAAGATAAAATATTTTCGAATTCTGAAGATTTCATGACCGAAATTGATGAACTATACAGAAGTTTGGGGGTGTGTGAAATTATTAAAGTCATTATCAATCATGTTCAAAGCAAAATATAAATTAATAAATAATTAATAAAAATTATCAAATCATCACCAAACAAGATAAGCAATTGGTGGAGCAATTATGGATTTGGTAGAGTAATTAGGGAGAAATTAATAATGGATGGTTTGGGTGTAGAATTTGATGGATGATTTGATGGAGGCAAAATTTTGCCTATAAATACCAAGCCATTTCATTTATTACTTTCTTCTTTGAAATTTCCTAAGGAATATAAATAAAAGAATGTATCTTGTTTATTTATTTATAGCTTTCAGTAATTAATTTCTGCTTTCGCACTTTATTTTCTTTACTTTTTAGTTTTTACTTTCCGCAATTTACTTTTACGCACAATCATTTCCTTTCTTTACTTTTGCAGTTTTTATTTTCAAGCAATGAGGAGGTAATTCTCCTTTGCTGGGGTGAAAGGTAAGCTTATTATTGCTATTTAGATTAATCTCCTATAATTTAATATATTCACTATTTAAAATTTGACTTAACAATGATACCGCTATATTAGCCGGTTGGTAATCATTTTAATCTGGTTAAAACTGACTAAATAAGGATACCGCCAGATTGGTCGGTTGGTAATTAAAGTTTCTTACCGCCTAAATGGCAGGTTTATTTTGGTTCCGCCTATATGGCTGGATTATGGACAATTATTGTTACCGCCTTAATGGCTGGTTGGACTTAATTTGACTTAATTAGGTTACCGCCTATATGGCTGGTTGGTAAATTATCACAAGTTTATATGTTATATTTATGGGAGATATCTAAATAGTAAATAGTAGAAGTTAATTCATTTTACCTTAGCATTAATTTATTGTATTTACTTTTCAGCTTTTACCTTACCGCAATTACTTTTCAGCATTTTAATTTTATGTCTTTTATTTCATTAGCCCTAGTTATGTGTCGTAACTAAGTTAGATATCTAGGGTTGTGATGAAATCCAATATTACCGGTTTATAAGGGGTTAAATTATAGTTTGGGTAATATAAAGATTTATTTATTGAGTCTTAATTTTAATACTTTTTAATTAACTGGCCATTAATAAAATTGATTAGGTAAACTGAAAATGAACTTGGAAAAGGTATTTTGTGTTTAAGACCTTAGACTCAATAGCCCACGATCTTCCTTGAGGATAGATAACCTTTAATAGATTTCCTTACAGGATAAGAATATACCTGTCGGGCGGGGGGGTAGCCATAATTGGAATTTAATCTTAATGAATCTAGGTAATTTGGTTGACATAGACATATGGTTCAATTGGATTATACTAGGTATTTGTAATTGACCATCGGAAGAGGCTGTTATATAATTTAGTGTTCCAGGTTAATAAATCAATATATTACCCAATAATAAGATAACCACATCATCTTTTAAATAATATTGGAATAAATCACAACCCTGGATAGTTTTATAAATTTTGAATTTTTTTTCAGTATTCTTTTGCACAATTTTATTTACTTGTTTTTAAATTTAGAATCATCGCCATTTTCAAATCAAATCAAACAATATGTTAGATACCAGTAATCGTTTAGCCTCAGTTAAATTAATAAATTAGGTACTAAGTCCTCGTGGGATCGATACTTTTTATACTACTTGAACGATACGTGCGCTTACGTTATATGTGTGTGTAAGCACCGATCATCTACAAATAAAAACCTAAAAGCCATAGACCTCAGCCTTCCACACAGCAAACAAAAACACTAAATGTCACAGAATGCCATATGCCCTTTGCTCAATGCCTCAAGCCTTCAATGTCCCACATCGCCGAACAACCACACACCTTACACATCAACAGAAGCAGCCATCACGCCCTAAATAAACCATTCACGAAGCAGCCTTAAAATCACGTACAGTCTCTAACAGCCCCTCCAAAACTACCGCATATTGGACCCTGTTAGACAATTATGACCCATAGCGTCACTGTTGTAAAAGACATTGTGTTTGTACAAAATTGACTATGTAATATTGAAATTGCCTTTTATCATTTCGTAATTTATTTACTATGGTTATAAATGGTAAAAAGTCCATATGATTGTTCCGGATTGAGATGATATGAGACAGTATCAATCCATAAAGGTTTAATCATTAAATATCCCTAGTCGTAGTATTATCGAGACTGGACATCGATAATGCGGAATAGACTAGTATTGCACTTATGCGCGTTGTGAGGGCATAACGGCACAGTTCTCATATGTTTAAGTATAGGATACTTTTGCAAGTGCGATAGGAGGAGGTTGTGTTTTACCGATGGTACGGAAAACAGCTTCGCTCCGGATAGACCCCGCGGAATCCCATTGGTAGTATGTATATGTGTCTATGGGAGTCCGCGTCAGGGTAGATGTATTTGGTCTTAACCTGAGACTTACATCGCTAATACTTGCGACAATCGGTAACTTTAGTTTTTGATCGTCCAGGGCTTTAACAGGTTCTGTGTACGCCTCTATTGGGTTTATCGAGAATCGTAGTGTATTGGATGTGATGTCAAGAAGGAAGTATCACTCCAGACATATGGAGATGATGATCACGCAGGGATTCATAACTCTTTCTCTATTGTGTTGCAACCATCGGGATAATGTGACAAGGTCATGATTATCCGATTCAAAGAGACTAGTTGTTTGATATCCGATATGTGCTTCGTACGGGGCAGACACTATTCCAGCCCCAGGCCTAGCACGTGACATCTGATACTGGATCGAATACGAGATACTAGGTATTCTACGTCTGACATAGATTATATATTCCAGTAAGAATATTTCTGGAGAATGGGTAGGCCGTGGTGCTTGCTAGAAGCAACCATGTCTTGTAAATCGGTAAGCACGTAGTCGAGGTACTCACTTTATCGGATAGTCCGATTACCCGATTTACTGTCAACATATCCCGAGATCTCTTGGGTTGCTTCCCAAGGATTCACCGATGACAGTTGACTTACTTAAATGGAATTAATCTGGGATTAATTAAGAGAGAGAAAATTAATCTGGGATTAATATGGGCTTTATTTAATCTGGGATTAAAAGTGTGCATAGTGGCGAAAGAACGCGATTAATTTGGAATTAATCGGTAAAATAAATTTAATAGTTAAATTTGATTTTTCTATTTAATTTATTTAAATGGGCTAAAATTAATATATCGGATATATTAAAATGGATTGGATTTCATTACGAGATTAAAGTCGGACTTTAATGCGAACGAACGAATTAATTTAGAATTAGTTCATGAACGACGTTCGTAATATATTTGCGAGGTATCGTTATTTAATTGAATTAGATTTAATTATTTAGCGATGAAGGTTCGTTTAATCGGATATTAACGGAAACCGAGCCGCGGCAAATGCCCGTAAAGATATTTGAATTTCGATTCAAATATTTGGAGCCAAGTGTGGTAGGTGGTCCCACCACACAACTACCTTGTTTTTACTTTTTAGAAAACCATTTACCAAACCTACCAAGATTAGGGTAAAAGGTGAAAAGGTTTTACTAAAAGTGAAAAACAAAAGGTATCTCTGCACACTTTTGCCAAGACATTTCATTAGATGAAAATTTGAAAACCCTAGACTTGGTCTTCCTTCCTTGGCCGAAACTCAACCCCTCTCCTCTCTTTGATTTGATTTTCAAATCATCAAAAGCTAGCACTTTGGAAGTGAACAAAGGTGATAGGGAAACTCCTCAAAAGCTTGGAATCATCCTAAAGCTTGGATCTTGGAGATCTTGGATCTCAAAATTTTTAAAAGCTCTAAAACTCATTGTAAGTATATTCCGCACCTTATAATGATCAA
The DNA here is from genome assembly GCA_019454045.1 of Zanthoxylum bungeanum. Lineage (NCBI taxonomy): Eukaryota > Viridiplantae > Streptophyta > Magnoliopsida > Sapindales > Rutaceae > Zanthoxylum > Zanthoxylum bungeanum. Next base: position 380,186 of record SKCR01006513.1, read on the forward strand.
ATCTTTTATTTTGCATGCTTATTAGATCCTTATAATGTTCTAGGAACACTAACAATGGTATCATGAGCCTAATTTAAGCATGATAATTTTAGGGTTCTTGAACCTAAAAATTTGGGATTTTTTGATTTTGAGCATGATTTTTTGAAATTGATGCTTCGAGTATGTTTACAACATGATAACTTAGAGTTATGCATGATTAGATTTCAAATAAATCAAAAGCTACAAAAATTAAAAAATGCTTAGGGTGGCCGAAACTCACTGCCTATGCACTGCAGTTTTTGTTTTTTTAAAACATGAAATAATGTGTTTGGATGCATGTTTAAATGATGATAGTTGGTTTAATATGATTAGAATCAATTCTATAATGTTCATGTTAAAATCAAAGTGCATGTTGAGCATGAAATGATGATCTTAGGCTTCAATATGTCTCAAGCATGCAATGATGTGTTTTGGCTTGATTTTATACTAAGCATGAATTATTAGTTTAAGCATGATTAATTAAGTTAATTGATATTTTGAAAATATGAGTTTAATTAATTAATTATGGCTAATACACTTTAATTAAATAATTGTGATATTTGGAATATTATAATTATGTCAATATGCCTTTAAATTGAATTGGGCTAAAAGTGTGTATTTGGGCTTAATGGGCTTGGTTTGACCAAGTTTGGTTTTGGACTTTTGGATTGGATCCAATTGGGCCCAAAACCAATTCCATGAAGTCCAAATACATCACTTGGCCCTTTAAAGTATTTGATTGGGCCTAATGGGCCTAAATTGATTTGATGGCAATAGGGTGATTCCTATTGGGCCTTGGCATTTTGGGTTTGATCCATTATGGCCAAAGCCCATGCCTTAAGAATCAATTAAAAGCCCATTGGACTTTAAATTAAAAAGACATTGGATGTTATTGGGCCTTTGAGACCCATCAAGATTGGATTTGGAATCCAAGTCTTTAAGGCAACTATGTAAGTGTAAATATTTAATTTGGAATTAAATAAGAATTAGTATTGAATACAAATAAATTGGATTTAACTTGTAGTTCGATATAATTCAAGAATACGTACTCAAAAGTATTTATTCTTAAACGAGTTGGACTCGCGCCAATCAAATCATTGTTTGAACATTGGATGGTCATTAATCAAAGATTAATTAATTGGATTAGATTGATTGTAATAAACATGTTTGATTGAATACATATATGTGATGTATGAATAACAGATATCGGATGGATATTAGAAGGGCAAGGGCAATTTTGGAAATTGTAATAAGTTTAGAATTTATTAAATTGACCTGCGTGTCCAGCCTTTAATCTCATTACTCCTTGTAATTCTCTTCTCACCTATTCCCCTCTATGTATATGAGGTTTTTTATTGTATTTTGTAAAAGGGTAGGAGTTAGAATAGTTCTAGTCGGGGAGAGGAAGAGATGGAGCGATTTGTTCTAGGAACAATCTGTTTAAATATCCATCCGCATATCGTTATTAATTTACTTTTGCGCCTTATGATGTTTTAGAAGCATGCTTAAGGGTGTATGATGAGACCTAATCAAAGAATAAATTGGATGCCAATTTACGCGAAAAACCCTCAAAAACATATAAGCGTTTTTCCTTCCGTTGAGTGATTCTTACTCAAGATCCAAAGTTGGCATTGGCTTGTTGGCCAAAGTCAAGGCCTTTGTCAATTGCGGATGTGTTTGAATCATGAAGGTTTTGTTACATATCGGTGTCTTGTCCAAGTTGTGATTTGTTGGCCAAAGTCAAGATCACTTCTTGTCCATCGACATTGATTACGAAACTTTCCATGTCAATGGGTCCCGCTTAACTGGAATCATTAAGCTTGTTGTGCCAAAGCCAAGGCTTAGTTGATTCAGAGGAAAAAGGTTAGGAAAATATGTTTGACATATTGGCATATATAAAGTATGTGTGTTTCGGACTTAGATGTCCACCTACCGGATCTAGGAATTGGATGAGATCCAATTGATCTTCGAGATCTACCTAGTTAAGTTTCATACAGCTTGTTTGCCAAAGTCAAGGTTGTATGTTATTTAACGGGATCCTAGCCCACTAGGAAACTAGGTTTCCCGAGTACTCGACAGAGGGTTAGAGGCTCGCCGAAAAATAGTGGGAGGCTAGTATTGAATTTGCAATTTCATTCAGATACTTAGCTTTACGCGCTTTCAAATAATTTCGTCAATATTACTTTATTAGTTGGACTAATATTTGTTTATTTTTCTATGTAACAGTTAGACTGTACCCATTATCGTTGACTAGATAGTTAGACTATCGTAGATCAAGATGACTGGCAAGGAAATGTCTGTGATATTATCATGGGAGATAATGTCTTCAAGGGCACAAATTTTGCAGATTGGGAAATGAACCTTAGGATTGTCCTAGGTTCAGAGAGGCTGTTGTATACTATACAAAGACCTCTTGGGCCAAAACCCGGACCGACTGAGACACTTGAGCTGGAGCTTTGGAAGACTCACAGCGATGATTGTGACACAACTCAGTCCATTATGCTTGCTTCGATGACTCAGCACTTTCGCAGACAAAATAGGGACTTGGATCCTTATAATATGTTAGCAAGTTGCAAGATCTGCATCGCTCTAACAAGAGGATGCAGAGGTACGAGTTAGTCAAGAAGCTCTTTCGCTCACGCATGACAGATGGCATGTCTGTTGAGTCCCACGTGGCTCAGATGGTCGCTGACATCGATGAGCTGGCCAACATGGGGATAGTCTTTGAGGCAGAGATTACTGTGGATATGGTCCTGCAATCTCTCCCCGATTTGGAGACAGTTCATCATAAATATAATTTGATGAACACAGTGATACTCTTGGAGAGTTACTGTCAACTCTCAAGGAGGCTGAAAATGAGTTTCAAAAGGGCAACAAGCGCGAGGCGCACTTTGCATCGACATCTCATGGACCTAGGGCTGGGCCCAAGGCAACTGGAGGTGTGCGAAAGAAGAAGCATATTCAAAAGGGCAAGCCCAAAAAGTCAAGGGCTTCTGGGAAGCCAAAGGACAAATCTCAAGATGTTTGCCTACAGTGCGGCAAGCGGGGTCACTGGAAGCGTGACTGCCGCGAGTACAAGGCGCTTCAGAATGAGATAAAGGTGGGCAAGGCACCGGCCTCAGGTATGTTTGTTATTGAGATAAACATGGCTACTTCTAGCTTAAAAATTGGATTTTGATTCTGGTTGTGGTACTCATATATGTACTGATGCGCAGGATCTGCAGATTAGCAGGAGACTGGCTTCAGGAGAGATTGATCTGCGTGTTGGAAACTGGACACCTGTTGCTGTTTTGGCCGTGGGCACTTTTGTTTTAGAACTGCCTTCGGGACATGTACTTAAACTATCAGACTGTTATTATGTACCTAGTTTGACTAGGAATATTTCTCTGTATCTTGTTTGACCCAATGCGGGTACACTTTTGTATTCCGAAACACTGGGTGTTTTGTTTATAAAGATGATTTTGAGATATGTTCAGCTGATGCTAATAATGGTCTTTATATTTGAATATAAATCAATCTCAACATATAATGTAACAAACAAAAGGCTCAAACTAAGTAACAAAGATGAGACTTACATGTGACATTATCGTCTGGGACACATTAACAAGACTCGCATATCCACACTTTCAAGAGTGGGTACTTGGACGGATTTGATCCAAATTCATATGACGTCTGCAAATCTTGCTTATTAGGCAAAATGCCTAAATCACCTTTTAGCGGTAAAGGTGTACGCGCCACCGAACTGTTAGCCTTCGTTCATAGTGACGTTTGTGGGCCCATGTCTAGCCAGGCTAGAGGTGGATTGAATACTTCGTAACCTTTACGGATGATGCATCACGTTATGTTATGTGTATCTTATGAGACACAAGTCGGAAACTTTTGAGAAATTCAAAGAGTTTCGACACGAAGTTGAAAAGCAGACCGGTAAGAGTATAAAGACATTACGGTCGGACCGTGGTGGCGAATACTTGAGCAATGAGTTTCTAGATTACTTGAAAGAATATGGTATTCTTTCACAGTGGACTCCTCCTGGAACACCGCAATTAAACGGTGTATCCGAACGAGAAGAAACCGAACTCTTTTGGACATGGTAAGGTCTATGATGAGTCGCACTGAGCTACCTATTTCCTTCGGGGGATATGCATTAAACAATGCAGTTCTTATTTTGAATAAGGTTCTGTCAAAGTCTGTACAACAGCAACCATATGAGATATGGACAGGAAAGAAACCGGGTTTCTCATTCTTAAAGATTTGGGGGGGATGCTGGGCATATGTCAAACGTTTGGAAGGTACCAAACTTGAGCCCAAATCGGATAAATGCCTATTCGTAGGATATCCTAGGGAAACCAAAGGATATTACTTCTATCACCCACGAGAGAACAAAGTATTTGTTGCTCTACATGCAGTTTTCCTTGAGAAGGAATTCATAAATACAGTGGTAAGTGGGAGGAAAGTAGAACTCGATGAAAATCAGTGAGTGTAATATTTCCTGTCCTGGCATAGAATCCTCAACGGAACAAGAACAGTCCATCCGGGATGAGACTGTACCATATCTTCTATTACACAAGGACCGCGTAGGTCGGAGAGAGTCAGGAACCAACCTGAGAGGTATGGGTTTCTGATCTCACCTCATGTAGATATTAATCTCATTGAGGAAACGAACCGGCTACGTATGAGAAGCGATACAAGATATCGATTCCGCTTTATGGCAAGAGGCCATGAAGTCCGAAATGGATTCCATGTACACCAACTAAGTTTGGACACTGGTTGATGCACCAGAAGGCGTAAAGCCTATGGATGCAAATGGATCTTCAAGAAGAAGACCGACATGGAAGGCAACGTACAAACGTACAAATCTAGGCTTGTAGCGAAGAAGGGTTATCGTCAACGACATGGTGTCGATTACGACGAAACTTTCTCACCCGTTGCCATGATTAAATCCATTCGGATAATGCTTGCTATTGCTGCATATTTCGATTACGAGATATGGCAGATGGACGTTAAAACCGCTTTCCTTAACGGAAACCTTTTGGAGGATGTTTATATGCAACAGCCTGATGGTTTTATCGTGCCTAAACTTGCAAACAAGGCTTGTAAGTTAAATCGGTCCATTTATGGACTGAAGCAAGCATCACGGTCATGGAACCAACGTTTTGATGAGATCATAAAAGAATATGATTTCATTCAAAATGAGGATGACCCTTTGTGTATATAAGAAGGTTAGTGGGAGCGCACTGACATTCATTGTCCTTTATGTTGACGATGTATTACTTATGGGCAATGACATTCCCATGTTAACATCGGTGAAAGCTTGGCATTCATTAAAATTCTCCATGAAAGATCTGGGAGAAGCAGCCTTTATTCTAGGAATAAAGATCTACAGGGATAGATCTAGAAAGCTGCTTGGACTCTCTCAGAGTACGTACATTGACAAAGTGTTGAAAAGATTCAACATGGATCAGTCCAAGAGGGGACTGTTGCCAGTGTCACATGGCATCTCTCTATCTAAGGACATGTGTCCTAAAACTCAATATGAGAGAATAGCATGAGTCGGATACCGTTCGCCTCGGCAGTCGGATCGATCATGTATGCCATGATATGTACTCGACCTGATGTCTCGTATACTTTGAGCATGTGTAGTCGCTATCAGGCCGATCCAGGTGATGGTCACTGGATGGCAGTTAAGAACATCCTTAAGAATCTTAGACGAACTAAGGATGCTTTCTTGATTTATGGAGATGGAGAATTTGAGGTAACTGGGTATACCGATGCAAGTTTCCAAACCGATAAAGACGACTTTAAGTCGCAATCAGGGTACATATTTTGTTTGAACAACGGAGCAGTAAGCTGGAAATCTTCCAAGCAAGAGATTGTTGCCGATTCAACAACAGAAGCGGAGTATATTGCTGCATCTGAAGCAGCAAAAGAGGCAGTTTGGATCCGTAATTCCTAATTGGATTAGGAGTAGTTCCGTTAGCAGCTGAGCCCGTTCCATTATTGTGTGATAATAACGGGGCTATAGCGCAGGCTAAGGAACCACGGTCTCATCACGATCAAGCATGTTCTTCGACGTTTCCAGCTGATTCGTGAGATCATACATCGTGGCGATGTGAAGATCGAGAAGGTCGCATCAGATGACAACATTGCAGACCCGCTGACGAAAGCTATTTCACAGCAAAAGTTTGAGAAGCACATACATAGTTCAGGTGTTAGATGCTTGAGTGACTGGCTATAGGCCAAGTGGGAGATTGTTAGACAATTATGACCCATAGCGTCACTGTTTTGTAAAAGACATTGTGTTTTGTACAAAATTGACTATGTAATATTGAAATTGCCTTTTATCATTTCGTAATTTATTTACTATGATATATAAATGGTAAAAGTCCATATGATTAGTTCCGGATTGAGATGATATGAGACAGTATCAATCCATAAAGGTTTAATCATTAAATATCCCTAGCGCAGTATTATCGAGACTGGACATCGATAATGCGGAATAGACTAGTATTGCACTTGTGTGCGTTGTGAGGGCATAACGGCACAGTTCTCATATGTTTAAGTATAGGATATTTATGCAAGTGCGATAGGAGGTTGTGTTTTACCGATGGTACGGAAAACAGCTTCGCTCCGGATAGACCCCGCGGAATCCCATTGGTAGTATGTATATGTGTCTATGGGAGTCCGCGTCAGGGTAGATGTATTTGGTCTTAACCTGAGACTTACATCGCTAATACTTGCGACAATCGGTAAACTTTGGTTTTGGTTGTCCAGGGCTTTAATAGGTTCTGTGTACACCTCTATTGGGTTTATCGAGAATCGTAGTGTATTGGATGTGATGTCAAGACGGAAGTATCACTCCAGACATATGGAGATGATGATCATGCAGGGATTCATAACTCGTTCTCTATTGTGTTGCAACCATCGGGATAATGTGACAAGGTCATGATTATCCGATTCAAAGAGACTAGTTGTTTGATATCCGATATGTGCTTCGTACGGGGCAGACACTATTCCAGCCCCAGGCCTAGCACGTGACATCTGATACTGGATCGAAATACGAGATACTAGGTATTCTACATCTGACATAAATTATTTATTCCAGTAAGATATTTCTGGAGAATTGGGTAGGCACGGTGCTTTGCTAGAAGCCAACCATGTCTTGTAAATCGGTAAGCACATAGTACGAGGTACTCGCTTTATCGGATAGTCCGATTGCCGGATTTACTGCCAACATATCCAGAGATCTCTTGGGTCGCTTCCCAAGGATTCACCTATGACAGTTGACTTAAATTGGAATTAATCTGGAATTAATTAAGAGAGAGAAAATTAATCTGGGATTAATATGGGCTTTATTTAATCTGGGATTAAAAGTGTGCAGTGGCGAAAGAACGCGATTAATTTGGAATTAATCGGTAAAATAAATTTAATAGTTAAATTGATTTTTCTATTTAATTTATTCAAATGGGCTAAAATTAATATATATCGGATATATTAAAATGGATTGGATTTCATTACGAGATTAAAGTCGGACTTTAATGCGAACGAACGAATTAATTTAGAATTAGTTCATGAACGACGTTCGTAATATATTTGCGAGGTATCGTTATTTAATTGAATTAGATTTAATTATTTAGCGATGAAGGTTCGTTTAATCGGATTAAACGGAACCGAGCCGCGGTAAATGCCCGTAAAGATATTTGAATTTCGGATTCAAATATTTAGAGCCAAGTGTGGTAGGTGGTCCCACCACACAACTACCTTGTTTTTACTTTTTAGAAACCATTTACCAAACCTACCAAGATTATGGTAAAAGGTGAAAAGGTTTTACTAAAAGGTGAAAAACAAAAAGGGTATCTCTACACACTTTTGCCAAGACATTCATTAGATGAAAAATTGAAAACCCTAGACTTGGTCTTCCTTCCTTGGCCGAAACTCAACCCCTCCCTCTCTTTGATTTGCTTTTCAAATCATCAAAAGCTAGCACTTTGGAAGTGAACAAAGGTGATAGGGAAACTCCTCAAAAGCTTGGAATCATCCTAAAGCTTGGATCTTGGAGATCTTGGATCTCAAAATTTTTAAAAGCTCTAAAACTCATTGTAAGTATATTCTGCACCTTATAATGATCAAACTTTTTATTATGCATGCTTATTAGATCCTTATAATGTTCTAGGAACACTAACAGACCCAACTTCCTCATACAGCCCTAAACCGTGCCTCATTACACTGAAAATTCACATCCCCTACAACCACCGAACAGCCCCTGAAAATATGCCCTACATCCACCAAAAACTGCACCCAAAAACTGCCAGAAACTGCACTTAAAAACTGCCCAAAATAGTTCAGAAAATACCATAAAAACAGCAGCGAAACGGAGTGAAAACAGCAGTCTCAACAGTGAAACAGCGAGGAAAGACATTGAGTTAGTGAACCGAAAAATTTGCGGATCATCCACCCTTCCAACGGCCGTGTAACGCCCTTTCGTGAGACGACAAAAGAGGTTAGATCTGAGGGCACCCTTTTATTTATTATCTTTCGTTTATTTTGTTTATTTTAAAAATATTATTGCATGAGAGTCGTTTGAGGCATTATGTGATTGTTGGATGGGCGGAATGTGTGTTCCCGATAGGCGGCATGATGCCTTGTGTGTTGTTAGTATAGAGAAGATAAGTTATCAATTACTTTAGAACTTAATCTGATTAGAATTGTAATATCTTCCAATTGTTGGTTTGGGATGTGAAACCCTCAATTGCAAGTAAAAAGAATCAACAACTGAATAAAAGAACTTGGTACAAGGGGGATTCTTGACACCTTGTTGTCTCTCTCTATTGATAAAATCTTGTAATTTTTCATAACCTTTAGTTGAAATTGCAAATTTAATCTTTTCTTTAATAAAATTATTGCTTAACATTTTTTTTCTTGAGTAAATTAGTTCTTGTAACCATCTCTTTGAGGAATCGATACCCCAGCTATACTGTGATAGCTGCAAGTATCTTTTAGGCATAATCACTATGTGTCTGGTGGTTCCCAACGGGATCGGCCAGATAACTCATATGGAGAGAATCTTCCCTATGTTCGGCTTACCCGAGGCTACAAGAGTCATAGAGGCACTTCGGCCGTCCCTATGCTATATGTCTGGAGGTTATCAACGGGATCGGCCAAATAACTTATAGGGGGAGAATCTTCCATGTGTTCAGTTTACTCGGGCTTATTCCTCAGAAATGCAAGTCATGGGGTAATAACACTCCGGCCCCGGGGGTTTGATAATGACACCGGGGATTGGCGTGCCACGAGGGGTTCGCGCTTTTCCCACATGTCCTTCATCCTTTCATGCGTTCTAGATCCTCAAAAGTGGACGCACTTGGGTCGGAGCGCTTCTAACTGGGGTTTGATAATGATACCGAGGATTGGCGTGCCATGGGTTTGGCACCCTATCTAGATATCAAACACCCCTTGATTTATCCTGACTTCGAGCATATCTCAAGAATATTGAGCATGTCTTTCCCATTCAAATATTAAACAAGAAAAGTGGATAAGTTTTTTAAATTAAAAGGGGAAAATTTTATTCATATTCATAGGATCTACTGCATTTCTTACAACTCTTTACAGGTCATTTCAAGAGAGGCTCTACAATAAATTTTCATCTTTCGTGTGATCATTCTATAATACTCTTCTGGTCTGAACTTTCCTTTCGATGCTTCTGATTAATTTTTAATAGGGTTCTTCCATACCGAGCTCTTTGAAAACATCTTTGAATAGTTTTTGTCTCGGTCGGGAACTTGCACCCTGACATCTAGTGGTCCACCATCAGCTTATTCTCTCTCTACATCGCCCTGGGTGGCCACCACATAATAAGCCGAGGCATTCCTTGAAACTGATTGAGTGTCTCTAGCGTGCCAGTTCGTCTGCTACACTATTATGACTATCGTGGCCATGAATCCGATGATTTGGTTGGTCGAACAACTGCCACAATTTCTTTATGAGGAACTTGTTCATTCATGAGGGGCGGCGTACACACTCCACCAACTCTTGACATTACAATTCATTCTACAGTTCAGTCCTAGTTGGTGACTTCTGTCACCTCTTTTAAATTTCATTTTATAGCTCAAGAAAGAGAGCTAGTGGAAGTACTTCCTCAGTATCTCGGCATTCCAAGACTTCTTGAGCTGGGTTCCATCCTGCTTCTCTAAAAGATAAGCACATGACCTAATGATTTCAACCACCTTATACAGCCTTTCGCACTTGGCACCCAGTGAACATTCCTCGGGCTATCGGTATTCAAAGTGACTTGTCTCAAGACCAAGTCTCCAAAGAGGAAAGATCACACTCAGACCTTCTTATTATAGAAATGAGCAATCCTTTGTTGATAGATGACCATCTTGATAGCTAACCTCTCCCTTTTCTCCTCTATCAAGTCGAGGTGGTTCCTGACAAGTTCCTCATTCTGCCCGACCTCAAAATATTATACCCAGTGGGTTGATATATATTTTTTCTACTGGGATGAGCGCCTCACACCCAAAGGCCAAAGAAAATGGAGTTTCACCCGTGGAGTCCTTGTAGGTTGTTCGATGCACCCAAAAAACCTCTGGTAACTCCTCAACCCACAAACCCTTGCAAGACCCTAGCCTTCTCTTCAAGTTGACCTTGATTGTTTTATGTATAACCTCGACCTACCCGTTAGACTTTGGATGAGCAGGTGAGGCGAACCTTAAAGCAATTTGAAGGTCTCCACAAAGTTTCCTAAAGCTCTTATTATCGAACTACTTCTCGTTGTCAGTAATGATGGCCCGGGGAATTTTGAATCAGTAAATAATATTTTTTCTAACAAAATTTGTTGTCATCTTCTACATAATCATAGACAGTAGCTCGATTTCCACGCACTTCATGAAGTGATCGATGGCAACAGTTACGAACTTGGCCTGACCTCGTCCAATAGGCATTGGGCCGATGATATCTATACCCCAATGGGAAAATGGCATGGAATGGCCAGTGTAATCAACTGCTCGGGTGGCTGGTATGGTATGTTGGCATTCTTCTGTCACCCATCATATGCCCGAGCTACCCTGGCCCCGTCTTGATGCATCGTTGGCCAAAAAACCCTTGCTTCAGTGCTTTATACGCAATTGACTGACCTCCAACATGGCTCTCACAAATCCTTTCATGTATTTCCCTAAGCACGTAATCTGCTTCCTCGAGTCTGCAACACCTCAGGAACGGTGTCGTGTACCCCTTCAATATAATACCCTTTCTATCAAGCAGAATTTAGTACTTCGGTACTTTAGCTTTCTTCTTATCTTCAAGCAGCTCCCTATTCTCCAGATACTTCCTGACCAGGTCCATCCAGGAAGCCTTCCATTCAACCTCCACGTCCATGACCCCAGGCTTCCCGACGCTTCTCATCTGTAGACAACCTAAAGAGATAGTCCGGGGAATTTTAGAATTAATAGATAACACTATTCGGGCCAGGAAATCTGCATGGTGATTGCTTTCTCGACCAATCTACTCGAACAACACATTCCTCATTCCCCCGGCTACCTTCATCACCTCGGCTTGATATGTAATCATGTTCGACTCCCTTGTCTGGAACTCGTCATTCAACTGTTGGATGGCCAATTGAGAGTCACTCTTTACTATCACATATCAGACTCCAACTCTCATGCAAAACTTCAACCCTGCCAGAATGGCCTCGTATTTGGCCTTGTTGTTCATTGCTTCGAAGGCAAACCTCAAAGCATAAACCAAATCCTCCCTCTCACTGTTTCAGAAGATCATCTCGGCCCCACAGCCATGTGAACTGACTGACCCTTTTGTAAACATCTCCCACTTGGCTTCTTCCACTACTAAGACCTGCGTTCCTGTGAACTCAGTAACAAAATCATCCAGTGCCTACCCATTGATCACCACCATGGGTTTATACTCGTTCAACTCCACTAACCACTTCACCAACCGTCCTGAAACCTCTAGTTTGTGCAAAATATGTCTCAACGGGTGGTCTGTATAAACCTCAATAGGGTGAGCTTGGAAATAGGGCCGCAACTTCCTTACCGTTGTTACCAAAGATAGAGCTACTAACTCATGGGCTGGGTACAGAGTTTCCGCATCCAACAAGGCCGTATTGGTATAGTACACTGGCATTTGGACCTTTTCCACTTCCTGCACTAGCACCTAGCTCACAGCATATTCAGAAACAACTAATTATAAGAATAAGGTCTCATTTGGGATCGATTTTTCTAGTAAAGGAGGCTGGGCCAAATATTCCTCCAGCTGTTGGAATATGTCCTCACACTCGGTCGTCCAGCTGACCTTCTTCTTGGCCTTCTTGATCAACTTGAATAAGGCGTGATACTTATCGGTGGCATTTGAAATAAAATGGTTCAGGGCCACCACCCAACCTGTCAGACTCTACACCTCATTGACTGTCCTCGGGGACTTTAAGTCCAGTACAACCTTGATCTTTTTTGGATTCGCTTCAATACCCTGAGCACTAACCATATACCTGATTATGTCCAAAAATAACTTGCGGTTATCACAGTATAGCTGGGGTGTCGATTCCTCAGAGAGATGGTTACAGGAACAAATTAACTCAAACAAAAACTTTAGAAATAACTTAAATAAAGAAAATGAATGAAATTGATAATATAAGATAAAATAAAATAAAAAATAAAAATTATGAAAAGTATGCAGGAAATATCTATAGAGATAAACAGCAAAGCATCATGAATTTCTCTTGTATTAACCTCATGTATTCAGTTATTGATTCTTTTCATTACACAATTGAAGGTTTCACATCCCAAACCAACAATTGGAAGATATTCAATTCTACTCATATTAAATTCTAGGGTAATCAATGATTATTTTCTCTATGTTAACAGCACACAAAAGTTATCATTACGAGTTATCTAACATCGACAATATACCCTCAGGCAATACTGCAGCAGAAGACCAACACATAAAACAACTAAACCAGTCACAACTGGTTTCACAAATCACACATAGAAGAAGCATGACTGGATCTATATAGGATTTGACAAAACACAATTTCTTGGCTAATAAATCGAAGGATAATAAAGAATAACAACCATCAATTTTATTAAACGTTAAAAGGTTCATTCAAGAATCAACAACATGAATATAAGAAGTTTAAATACAGAAGTTCATCCTTAGCTTTGCCTAGGAGATTAGTTCTCCATGGAAGAAAAAGATGCAGCCTGAATAGATTGAGAGACGTCATAATTTCCTTGAAGTTCTTCGTTCTTCCTCTCTATGAATTATGTTTTTGGCTCTTTTTGTGTGTTTTTCCTCTGTTTCTCTCTGATTTTCTCCTCTCCCAGGGTTTAGGACGAAGTTGGGTTTATATAGAAAAGTCTTAAAACCCTAAATTGCATTAAAAACGCACATCACAAATCTTGGAATTGCAGTTTCGCGTCGTGACGTGCGCCGCAAGTCGAGACATTCCAGTGGCTTTGTAGGATGCTATAATTGACTAGATCTCCTCGAGTATATGCAAATCGATATATTATGGGTCTCGTAACTCTTTCTAAATCAAAAGTTATAGCCTTTTTAAATTCAGTGTGAGGCTGATGCTCCTGTGTGTGTCCGATATGTCTGTTAGGCTCTGAAACATGTTCAATTGCTCCATTCTCCTTGATCCATCGCTTCCTATTAACAAAGCATAAAATGAATCTAATTAAGATTAAAACATATGATAATAAAGTTGAGTTAGCAGTGTTCTAAGTACACTTTCATGCACTTATCAATACGCTAAGAATTTACCCGAGGACACTCCAAAAGCACATTTGTCCAGATTCAACCTCATTTTGTGCTTCCTCAATAACTCTCCTCATTTTTGGTAACATCAAAAGAAAACTACAAAGCACTAGAATTGGTCGTCTTCTTTCATATTTCTGGTGTTTTCTTAACCAAGAGAGTGTAGATACAAGATCCTGAACTATTGAGATCTGCTACTGCTATTTCTTGAGTATCCACCTATTGACAGTAAGTTCCCCTGGCTGCCTTCCTCTAGTGGCTCTCTTTCCTAAATACCTCTTCATACTTAGCCATTTTAGCGGCTAACTCGTAGAAATCTTTGAATTCCATTCCTTGGAATTTCTTTATCAGCTCTATATTTAAGCCTTTCCATCTCCTGCCTAGTGAACAATGAATAGCATACTAGGTCAAAGTTGTTCTTGTTAAGAAATTAGGAAATAACCTTAGTTTAAAATTTGAAAAGTTGTCATAATTTACCAGTTCTCCATACTGGATAGTGAATCTGGTTATGTGCTCCAATGAGGATTGGTTATCCTCTCCAAAAAATAATGAAAAGTTAAGAATTTGGTAACCCTAGGATATTGGTTTTCTCTATCAACTACATCCGAATAACGCTTGTGAAATTTGGGACGAATAAGCCTCAGTCCTGGTCCATAAAGATTTTGCACCATTTCTCTTACTATATCTGCATCCATGTGACGAGGAATATGCACTGGAGGAAGATTTCCTATGTTAAACAGTGGAGGATTGCCCCCGGAGCCGATTCCTGCATGCATTCTCTCCTTATAAATTGCAGGATGGTTGTTTATATTAGTGGCTCCAAAGAATTGTTGAAGAGCCATAGGAACCACATGCCTACCATTTTCGAAATGGTGGCTATTGGTAGCAGGAATCCTATTACATCCTCTAACTTCTTCTCTCATGTCTGGGAGCTAGTATCTGTCTTCTACTAAAGGAAGATGGAAGTGAGGATTTGGCCCATAAGCATGGGCTAGGCAATGAATTTTTTTAGCCTGGACATTGCTGCATGCCCTTCATTCCTGGATGTTTTCCCAGACATGTGCTATTTCATCCTCTCTATAATCTGTAAGATTTTCTCAAGGCTCTTTGTTATAATACCTACAAAAATAGTTAGTTCAGCACTGAAATTATTAGGTAAATTTGTATCACCTAAGACTCTTATTGGACAATTATGACTAATAGCGTCACTATTTGTACAGATCATGGTGTTGTTGTACAAATTAACTATGTGACAAATGAGATTGCACTCTTATCATTTGTGATTAGATCACCTAGATGTATAAATGATGAGAGGTCCCTATGATTTGTTCCTGGACAGAGAATGATATGAGACAGTATTAGTCCACAAAGGATAAATCATTAAATATCTCTAGTCAGAGTATTATCGAGATTGGACATCGATAAATACGTAAAAGACTAGTATTACACTTGTGCGCGTTGTGAGGGCATAACAGCATAGTTCTCATATATTTGGGTATAGGATACTCATGCAAGTGTAGTAGGAGGTTGTGTTTCACCGATGGTACGGGAAACAGCTTCGCTCTGGATAGACTCCCTCGGAATTCCATTGGTAGTATGACTATGTGTCTATGGAAGTCCGAAATCAGGGTAGGTGTATGTGGTCTTAACCTAAGACTTGCACTGCAAATACTTGTGACAATCAATGTACTTTGGTTGCGGTCATCCAGGGCTTTAACCGGTTCTGTGTACGCCAATATTGGGTATATTGAGAATCGTAGTGTGTTGGGTGTGATGTCAAGATGGAAGTATCACTCCAGTCATAGTGGAGATGATGATCGCGCATGGATACAGAACTGGTTCTCTATAAAGGTTGCAACCGTCGGGATAATATGACTTGGTCATGATTATCCGATAATAAAGAGACTAGTTGTTTGTCATCTGATATATACTTCGTACGGGGCAGACACTGTACTAGCCCCAGGCCTCGCATGTGATCATCCGATACTGGACAGAAATACGCAATACCACGTATACTACGCCTGATACAGATCCTTTATTCCTGTAAGGATATTTCTGGAGAATTGGGTAGGCATGTCGCTTTGCTAGAAGCCAACCTTGTCTTGTAAATCGGTAAAATGTAGTACTTGGTACGTACGTGATCGGATAGTCCGACAATCGTATTTACTGCCAACATATCCGGGGATCTCATGGGTCGCTTCCCGAAGATTCACCGATGACGTATGACTCACACTTTAATTAATCTGGGATTAATTAGATGAGAGAGAAAAATTAATCTGGGATTAATTGCGGAGATTTGGAATTAATCAGTAAATTAATATGTTTGATATATTAAACGAAATTGGTTTTCGATGCGGAATTAAATTAGATTTTAATTCAGGCGAACGAGTTATTTTAGAATTAATTCGTTAGCGACGTGAATAGTAATTAGGCTTGGCATGATTATTTAATTAAATTAGATTTAATTACGACGCAACGAATAAATCGTTAATTTGGAATTAACAAACCCGAGCCCGATATTATTTACAAGCGCATTCGTATTTTGAATTCGAGTGCGGCACGCAAGTTAAATCAAGCGTCAAATCATTAGTCGCATCAAGTGTCAAATCATTAGTCATTTCAAGCGTCAAATCACTTGTCACTTTGAGTAATGTGACTTGACAACTTGATGGATGTGAATAGTGATGGAAGTGTGATAGCATGATTGACATTTAATTTATTTAAATATTTGGTATTTGTTAATTGATTTTGAAAATCAATTATTAATTTTTGAAAATAAAAGGTGGTATTAGATACACACTTTTAAGCCAACCATTACACAACACAATTATCTCTCTCTTCTTCTTCTCCCTTTCTCCCTCCATTGCTCATGCCCAAGGGGCTGTATTCTGCCCTCAAAAGCCGAGATGATTAGCAGTTCAAGCTTTATTTTGTGGCAAAAATCATGGTGTTAGCACACTTAGAAGACATACGAAGGTGATAAGGAAACCCACCCACGATCCGGGAATCTTTTGACGAAGCTTGGAGCTTGTTCAAGGAGCATCAATGGACGCCCAAACAGTGAAACTGTTACAAGAAAAAATAACAATGTATTAGTCCAACTAATTTTTATAAATAGACGAAATTATTTTGAAAGACGCGTAAGGCTAAGTATCTGAACGAAATTGCAAATTAAATACTAGCCTCCCACTATTTTCATCAAGTCTCTAACCCTCTATTGAGAACTCGGGAAATCCCATTTCCTAGTGGGCTAGGATCCCGTTAAATAACACACAACCTTGACTTTGGCCAACAAATTGTATGCTATTTAACTAGGTAGATCTCAAAGATCAATTGGATCTCATCCAATTCCTAGATCCGGTTAGGTGGACATCCAAGTCCAAAACATATGTACATTACTTATGCCAATGTATCTAATACATTTTCCTAACCACATCCTCCGAATCATCTAGGCTTTGGCTTTGGCACAACAAACCTAATGATTCCAGTTAAGCGGGACCCATTGACAAGGAAAGTTTCGTAATCAATGTCGTTGGACAAGAAGTGATCTTGACTTTGGCCAACGAATCACAACTTGGACAAGACACCGATGTGGAACAAAACTCTCATGATTTAAGTACTTCCTCTATTGACAAAGGTCTTGACTTTGGCCAACAAACCAATGCCAATTTTGGATCTTGAACAAAAATCATTCAACGGAAGGATAATTGCTTAATATAGATTGAGGGATTTTTGTGTAATTGGCAACCAATTTATTTCTTTGTTAGGTCTCATCATCATACACCCTTAAGCATGCTTCTAAAACATCATAAAGCGCGTAAAGTAAATTAATAGTGATATGCGGATGGATATATAAAACAACTTGTTCCTAGAACAAATCACTCACTTTCCTCTCCCCGCTAGCACTATTCTACTTCTAACCCAATTACATAATACAATAAGAGAAACCTCATTTACATTGAGGGGAATTAGGTGAGAAGAGAATACAAAGAGATAAAAGAGATAAGGCTGGACACGCAGGTCCAATTTATAAATTCTAAATTTACAATAATATCTAGAATTACCCTTTCCCTTCTAATATCCATCCGATATACACTATTCATTCATCACATACATATATATTCAATCAAGACATGCTATACAACCAATCTAATCCAATTAATTAGTCTTTGTTTAAGTGATCATCCAATGTTCAAACAACGGTTTTGATTTTGCGCGAGTCTAACTCGTTTGAGAATAAGTACATAAGGTACGAATTCAAGAATTATATCGAACTACTTGTTAAATCCAATTTAAGTCGTATTCAATACTAATTCAATTCATTTAATTCCAAATTAAATGTTTACACTTTTAATGTGCTTTAAAGACTTAGATTCTAAATCTAATCTAATTGGGTCTCAAAGCCCAACTAACATCCAATGTTTGTTTAATTAAAGTCCAATGGGCTTTCAATTGATTTATAAAGGCTTGGGCTTTGGTCAATATGGGTCAAACCCAATTACCAAACAAACCCAAAGGAATCACCCTTAAATGCCATAAAATCAATTTCAAGCCCATAAGGCCCAATTAAACATAAAAGCCCATTAATTAAATTTCAATATTCCAAATTTTTAAAATTCAATTAATTAAAGTGTAAATCCATGATTAATACATTAAACCAAATATTTCAAAACATCAATTTAATTTTATTAATCATTATTTGTTCTAAAACATGTCCAACATTATTTGAACAAAAATCAAGTCCTTTAACATGTCATGTTGCATTCGGCCAAGAGGGATTTTTTGGTTCGATTTGTTTTTCAATCCGATTGAATCACTAATCTACGTCCCGTATATGTTTTAAGTCATCTAATGAACTTATACACAAAAAATTCCAATCCAATGCAAGGACCTTCATATTCGGCCAAGTCAACAAATTTGGGGAAAAATCATCCAATGTATTTTTCTCAAAATTGATTATGTATAACACCATATTACATACATATAAGCATACTTAATCATCAAATTTCACAAGAACATGCTTCAATCAATTTTACCCAAATTAACCCTAATGTATTTCATGCTTAAACATGGCTTCATGATACCATTGTTGTTTTCTAATATTAGTCCCAAAGAAAGTATAAGAAAATGAAACACATGATTTAATATGTAATACTTGAAGCATGGCGGAATCATACTTACAAAGCTTGTGATGAAAAGTGATGAAGAAAATCTTTGAGTCTCCAAGGTGGAAACTTTCGGCCAAGGTGGAAGTGAAGAAGAAGCTCCAAGCTTTCTTTGTATTCCAAGCTCCAAGGATGTTTCCCTATCACCTCCTTTGATCCTTCAATGTGCTAGCAAAAGGAGTAAAAGAAAAATTAATTTCCTTTTTTCCTTTGAAGCTCACGGCGTGAGCATGAGAGAGAGGGAGAGAAGCTTTTTGTTTTTGCACTTTGTTTTCTTTCTAAAAAAAAACTTATGAAAATATTTACCAAATATTTGGTAAATACCTTTCCAAAAAGTCAAAAGCATTTTCCTATCCAAAAAGCCATTAAATGGCCTCACCAACTTCTTTCATGAATAGTGACAATGTGTCACTCAATAAAGGTGACTTGTGACATCCATCAACTAGTCATGTCAAGTGATGTGACTTCGCGATGTGACTTGCGGGCCCCATTCGTTTCAAAATACGAATGTGTCTGCAAACACTTTCGGCTCGGTTTCGCTAATTCCGAATTAACGAATTTCCGTCGCGACGTAAATTAAATAATTATGCCTAGCGAAATCACTATTCTCGTCGCTAACGAATTAATTCTAAATTAATTCGTTTGCCCAAATTAAAATCCGATTTTAATTCCGCGTCGAAATCTAATTTCGTTTAATATATCGAATATATTATTTTATCGATTAATTCCAAATTAATCGTTCTCTCTCTAAATTAGGCATTTTATCCAAGATAAAGTTTCTCCGTAATTAATCCAAGATTAATAAAGTTCGAATCAAATATCATAGGTGAATCTTCAGGAAGTGACCCAAGAGATCTCTAGATATGTTGGCAGTAAATACGGTCGTCGGATAATCCGAACACGTACGCACCTTGTACTACGTTTTTACCGATTTACAAGACAAGGTTGGCTTCTAGCAAAGCGTCATACCTACCCAATTCTCCAGAAATATTCTTATTGGAATATTAAATCTTTATCAAGCGTAGTATACCGTAGTATTGCGTACACCGATCCAGTATCGGACGATCACATGTTAGGCCTGGGGCTGGAAATGTGTCTGCCCCGTACAAAACATATATCGGACATCAAACAACTAGTCTCTTTAAATCGGACAATCCTGACCTGGTCATATTGTCCCGACGGTTGCAACCTTTTTATAGAGTACTAGTTCTGTATCCTGCGCGATCATCATCTCCATATGTCTGAAGTGATACTTCCATCTTGACATCACACCACAGTACACTACGATTCTCGATAAACCCAGAAGAGGTGTACACAGACCGGTTAAAGCCCCGAACCACCAAAACCAAAGTTTACCGATTGTCGCAAGCACTAGCGATGCAAGTCTCAGGTTAAGACCATATACACCTACCCTGATGCGGCCTCCCATAGACACGCAGACATACTACCAATGGGATTCCGCGGGGTCCATCCAGAGCGAAGCTGTTTTCCGTACCATCGGTAAAACACAACCTCCTATCGCACTTGCATAAGTATCCTATACTTAAATATATGAGAACTATGTCGTTGTGCCCTCACAACGCGCACAAGTGCAATACTAGTCTATTCCGCATTATCGATGTCTGATCTCGATAATACTCCGACTAGGGATATTTAATGATTAAACCTTTTATATTGATACTGTCTCATATCATCTCAATACGGAACTAATCATTTGGACTTTCACCATTTATATATCAAAGTAAATAAATTACAAAACGGTAAAAGGCAATTTCATTATCACATAGTTAATTTTGTACAATAATACAATATCACTTACAAAACAGTGACGCTATGGGTCATAATGTCTAACAATCTCCCACTTGGCCTATAGCCAGTCACTCAAGCATCTAATACCTGAACTATGTATATGTCATTCAAACACATGCTGAAGAACAGCCTTCGTCAGCGGATCTACAATGTTGTCATCCGATGCGATCTTCTCGACCTTTACATCGCCACGATGTATAATCTCCCGAATCAGATGGTAACGCCGAAGAACATGCTTGGATCGTTGATGAGACCTTGGCTCCTTAGCTTGTGCTATAGCCCCGTTATTGTCACAATACAATGGAACGGGCTCAGCTGCTAACGGAACTATTCCTAATCCGATTAGGAATTTTCGGATCCAAACTGCCTCATTTGCTACTCCGACGCAGCGAATACTCCACTCACTTCTATTGTTGAATCGGCAACAGTATCTTGCTTGGAAGATTTCCAGCTCACTGCCCCGTTATTCAAACAAAAAATGTACCCGATTGCGACTTGAAGTCGTCCTTGTTGGTTTGGAAATTTACATCGGTGTGTACCCATATACCTCAAGTTCTCCACCTCCATAAATTAAGAAAGCATCCTTAGTTCGTCTAAGATACTTAAGGATATTCTTAACTGCCATCCAGTGACCTTCACCTGGATCGGCCTGATAGCGACTGCACATGCTCAAAGCATATGACACATCAGGTCGCGTACATATCATGGCATACATGATCGATCCGACTGCCGAGGCGAACGGTATCCGACTCATGTTATTTCTCTCTTCTTGAGTCTTAGGACACATGTCTTTAGACAGAAGGATACCACGTGACATTGGCATCAATCCCATCTTGGATTGATTCATGTTGAATCGCTTCAACACTTTGTCAATATATGTACTCTGGGAGAGTCCAAGCAGCTTTTTAGATCTATCCCGGTAGATTTTTTTCCCAGAATAAAGGCTGCTTCTCCCAGATCTTTCATGGAGAATTTTAATGAAAGCCAAGCTTTCACCGACGTTAGCATGGGAATGTCATTGCCTATAAGCAATACGTCGTCGACATAAAGGACAATAAAAGTCAGTGCTCTCCCACTAGCCTTCTTGTATACACAAGGGTCATCTGCGTTTTGCACGAAATCATATTCTTTTATGATCTCATCAAAACACTGATTCCATGACCGTGATGCTTGCTTCAATCCATAAATGGATCGATTTAACTTACAAACCTTGTTTGCAAGTCTAGGTATGATAAAACCATCAGGCTGTTGCATATAAACATCCTCCAAAAGGTTTCCGTTAAGGAAAGCGGTTTTAACGTCCATCTGTCATATCTCGTAATCGAAATATGCAGCTATTGCAAGCATTATACGAATGGATTTAATCATGGCAACGGTGAGAAAGTTTCGTCATAATCAATACCATATTGTTGACGATACCCCTTTGCTACAAGCCTAGCTTTGTACGTTTGCACGTTGCCATCCATGTCGGTCTTCTTCTTGAAGATCCATCTGCATCCAATAGGCTTTACGCCTTCTGGTGCATCAACCAGTGTCCAAACTTGGTTGGCATACATGGAATCCATCTCGGACTTCATGGCTTCTTGCCATAAAGCGGAATCAATATTCTGTATCGCTTCCTCATACGTAGCCGGTTCATTTTCCTCAATAAGATTAATATCTACATGAGGCGAGATCAGGAACCCATACCTCTCAGGTACTGTCCTGACTCTCTCCGACCTACGCGGTCCTTGTGTATATGAAGATTGTGGTACAGACTCATCCCGGATGGTCTGTTCATGTTTCGTCGTTGATTCATTGCCAGAACAGTATCACTACGATTTTCATCGAGCTCCACTTTCCTCCCACTTACCACTGCATCTAGGAATTCCTTCTCAAGGAAAAATGTATGTAGAGCAACAAATACTTTGTTCTCTTGTGGGTGATAGAAGTAATATCCTTTGGTTTCCCTAGGATATCCCACGAAAAGGCATTTATCTGATTTGGGTTCTAGTTTGGTTCCTTCCAAACGTTTAACATATGCCCAGCATCCCCAAATCTTCAGGAAAGAGAAACCCGGTTTCCTTCCTGTCCATATCTCATATGGAGTCTGTTCAACAGACTTTGACGGAACCTTATTCAAAATAAGTACTGCACTGTTTAATGTGTATCCCCAGAAGGATATTGGTAGCTCAGTGCGACTCATCATCGACCTTACCATGTCTAACAAGGTACGGTTTCTCCGTTCAGACACACCGTTTAATTGCGGTGTTCCAGGAGGAGTCCACTGTGAAAGAATACCATATTCTTTCAAGTAATCTTGAAACTCATAACTTAAGTATTCGCCACCACGGTCCGACCGCAATGTCTTAATACTCTTGCCTGTTTGTTTTTCTACTTCGTGTCGAAACTCTTTGAATTTCTCAAAAGTTTCGACTTGTGTCTCATTAGATACACATAACCATAACGAGATGCATCATCCGTAAAGGTTACGAAGTAATGATATCCACCTCTAGCCTGGCTAGACATGGGCCCACATACGTCCCTATGAACGAGGGCTAACAGTTCTGTGGCATGTTCACCTTTACCGCTAAAAGGTGATTTAGGCATTTTACCTAAAAGACAAGATTCGCAGACATCATATGAATTAAGATCAAATCCGTCCAAGTACACACTCTTCGAAAGTGTGGATATACGAGTCTTGTTGATGTGTCCCAGACGACAATGCCACATGTAAGCTTCATCTTTTAGATTACTCCTTTTGAGCCTTTTGTTTGTTATTTTATGTTTAGGAGATTCATTTATATTCAAAATGTAAAGACCATTATTTGCAACGGCAGTGCAAATTTCTGCATCATCTTTATACAAATAACACCCAGTGTTTCTAAATACAAAAGTGTACCCATGCTGGGTTAACAAAGATACAGATATGATATTCCTAGTCAAACTAGGTATATAATAACAGTTCAAAAGTTTAAGTACATGCCTCGAGGGCAGTTCCAAAACAAAAGTCCCTACAGCCAAAATAGCAACTGGAGTTCCGTTTCCGACTCGTAGATCAACCTCCCCTGAAGCCAGCATCCTGCTATTCTGCAGATCCTGTAAATCAGTACATATATGAGCAGCACAACCAGAATCAAAAATCTAATTTTTAAAACTAGAAGTAGTCATATTTATTTCAATAACAAACATACCAGAGGCTAGTGCCTTGTTAGACAATTATGACCCATAGCGTCACTGTTTTGTAAAAGACATTGTGTTTTGTACAAAATTGACTATGTAATATTGAAATTGCCTTTTATCATTTCGTAATTTATTTACTATGATATATAAATGGTAAAAGTCCATATGATTAGTTCCGGATTGAGATGATATGAGACAGTATCAATCCATAAAGGTTTAATCATTAAATATCCCTAGTCGTAGTATTATCGAGATTGGACATCGATAATGCGGAATAGACTAGTATTGCACTTGTGCGCGTTGTGAGGGCATAACGGCACAGTTCTCATATGTTTAAGTATAGGATACTTATGCAAGTGCAATAGGAGGTTGTGTTTTACCGATGGTACGGAAAACAGCTTCGCTCTGGATAGACCCCGCGGAATCCCATTGGTAGTATGTATATGTGTCTATGGGAGTCCGCGTCAGGGTAGATGTATTTGGTCTTAACCTGAGACTTACATCGCTAATACTTGCGACAATCGGTAAACTTTGGTTTTGGTCGTCCAGGACTTTAACAGGTTCTGTGTACGCCTCTATTGGGTTTATCGAGAATCGTAGTGTATTGGATGTGATGTCAAGACGGAAGTGTCACTCCAGACATATGGAGATGATGATCACGCAGGGATTCATAACTCGTTCTCTATTGTGTTGCAACCATCGGGACAATGTGACAAGGTCATGATTATCCGATTCAAAGAGACTAGTTGTTTGATATCCGATATGTGCTTCGTACGGGGCAGACACTATTCCAGCCCCAGGCCTAGCACGTGACATCAGATACTGGATCGCATTACGAGATACTAGGTATTCTACGTCTGACATAGATTATATATTCCAGTAAGAATATTTCTGGAGAATTGGGTAGGCACGGTGCTTTGCTAGAAGCCAACCATGTCTTGTAAATCGGTAAGCACGGAGTACGAGGTACTCGCTTTATCGGATAGTCCGATAACCGGATTTACTGCCAATATATCCAGAGATCTCTTGGGTCGCTTCCCAAGGATTCACCGATGACTGTTGACTTAAATTGGAATTAATCTGGGATTAATAAAGAGAGAGAAAATTAATCTGGGATTAATATGGGCTTTGTTTAATCTGGGATTAAAAGTGTACAGTGGCGAAAGAACGCGATTAATTTGGAATTAATCGGTAAAATAAATTTAATAGTTAAATTTGATTTTTCTATTTAATTTATTCAAACGGGCTAAAATTAATATATCGGATATATTAAAATGAATTGGATTTCATTACGAGATTAAAGTCGGACTTTAATGCGAACGAACGAATTAATTTAGAATTAATTCATGAACGACGTTCGATATATATTTGCGAGGCATCGTTATTTAATTAAATTGGATTTAATTATTTAACGACGAAGGATCGTTTAATTGGATTAAACGGAACCGAGCCGCGGCAAATGCCCGTAGAGATATTTGAATTTCGAATTCAAATATTTGGAGCCAAAAGTGTGGTAGGTGTTCCCACCACACAACCACCTTGTTTTGTCTTAATGAATACCATTTACCCATCTCTACCTTGTTTTGGGTAAAAGGTGAAATGGTTTCACTTTTTGGTAAATAACAAAAAGGCATTTCATTTGTTGTAACACTTGACACAAACCAAAAAACAAAAAAACCCTAAGGAACCTTCCTTGGCCGAAATTCTTCCTACTCTCCTCTCTTTGATTTGATTTTCAAATCATCAAAAGCTAGCACTTTGGAAGTGAACAAAGGTGATAGGGAAACTCCTCAATAGCTTGGAATCATCCTAAAGCTTGGATTCATCATAAAGCTTAGATCTTGGAGATCTTGGATCTCAAATTTTTAAAAGCTCCAAAACTCATTGTAAGTATATTCCACACCTTATAATGATCAACTCTTTTATTATGCATGCTTATTAGATCCTTATAATGTTCTAGGAACACCAACATGCCTTGCCTGCCTTGATATCCTCCCTTTGTCCTTTGCCCATTCGGCAATCACGTTTCCAGTGACCCTTTTTGCCGCATTTGAGGCAGACATCTTGAGACTTGTCCCTTGGCTTCCCAGAAGCTTTTGTCAACTTGCCTTTACCCTTGTTCTTATGTTTCCTCTTCCTCACCCCTCCAGTTGCCTTGGGCCCAGCCCTTGGCGCCTGAGAGGTCGATGCATAGTGCGCATCGCGCTTGCCCCCTTTTTGGAGTTCTTTTTCAGACTCCTTCAAGATGGATAACAGTTCTCCAAGAGTGTCATCCGTGTCCATCAACTTGTAGTTGATTATGATTTGTTTCCAAGAATCAAGAAGTGATTGTAAAAGCAAGTCTATAGTCAGCTCAGCCTCCAAGACTATTCTCATCTTGGTCAACTCATCAATATCGGTGATCATTTGAGTCCCGTGGGCCTCAACTGATGCGCCTTCAGTCATTCGGGCGCGGAAGAGTTTCTTCACCAACTCGTACCTCTCCATCCGTTTATTAGTGCGGTGGAGATCATACAGTCTAGCCATCATGTTATAAGGATCCAAGTCCCTATTCTGGCGATGAAAGTGCTGAGTCATTGAAGCCAACATAACAGACTGAGCTGTGTCACAATCCTCGCTGTGAGTTTTCCATAACTCCAGCTCAAGTGGCTCAGTGGGTTTAGGCGGGAGAGGTGTCTGTATAGTGTACAGCAGCCTCTCAGCCCCAAGGACTATCCTCAGGTTCATTTCCCAATCAGCGAAGTTTGTGCCCTTAAAGACATTATCACCCATGATGATGTCTCGGACATTTCCCTTGCTTGCCATCTCAACTACGATAGTCTAACTATCTAGTGACGAAAAAATGGGTACAGTCAAACAGTTACAAGAAAAAATAACAATGTATTAGTCCAACTAATTTTTATAAATAGACGAAATAATTTTGAAAGACGCGTAAGGCTAAGTATCTTAACAAAATTGCAAATTCAATACTAGCCTCCCACTATTTTCATCAAGTCTCTAACCCTCTGTTGAGAACTCGGGAAATCCCATTTCCTAGTGGGCTAGGATCCCGTTAAATAACACACAACCTTGACTTTGGCCAATAAATTGTATGCTATTTAACTAGGTAGATCTCAAAGATCAATTGGATCTCATCCAATTCCTAGATCCGGTTAGGTGGACATCCAAGTCCAAAACATATGTACATTACTTATGCCAATGTATCTAATACATTTTCCTAACCACATCCTCCGAATCATCTAGGCCTTGGCTTTGGCACAACAAACCTAATGATTCCAGTTAAGCGGGACCCATTGACAAGGAAAGTTTCGTAATCAATGTCGTTGGACAAGAAGTGATCTTGACTTTGGCCAACAAATCACAACTTGGACAAGACACCGATGTGGAACAAAACTCTCATGATTTAAGTACTTCCTCTATTGACAAAGGTCTTGACTTTGGCCAACAAACTAATGCCAATTTTGGATCTTGAACAAAAATCATTCAACGGAAGGATAATCGTTTAATATAGATTGAGGGATTTTTGCGTAATTGGCAACCAATTTATTATCTTTGTTAGGTCTCATCATCATACACCCTTAAGCATGCTTCTAAAACATCATAAAGCGCGTAAAGTAAATTAATAGTGATATGCGGATGGATATATAAAACAACTTGTTCCTATAACAAATCACTCTCTTTCCTCTCCCCGCTAGCACTATTCTACTTCTACCCAATTACATAATACAATAAGAGAAACCTCATTTACATTGAGGGGAATTAGGTGAGAAGAGAATATAAAGAGATAAAAGAGATAAGGCTGGACACGCAGGTCCAATTTATAATTCTAAATTTACAATAATTCTAGAATTACCCTTTCCCTTCTAATATCCATCCGATATACACTATTCATTCATCACATACATATATATTCAATCAAGACATGCTATACAACCAATCTAATCCAATTAATTAGTCTTTGTTTAAGTGATCATCCAATGTTCAAACAACGGTTTTGATTTTGCGCGAGTCTAACTCGTTTGAGAATAAGTACATAAGGTACGAATTCAAGAATTATATTGAACTACTTGTTAAATCCAATTTAAGTCGTATTCAATACTAATTCAATTCATTTAATTCCAATATAAATGTTTACACTTTTAATGTGTTTTAAAGACTTAGATTCTAAATCTAATCTAATTGGGTCTCAAAGCCCAACTAACATCCAATGTTTGTTTAATTAAAGTCCAATGGGCTTTCAATTGATTTATAAAGGCTTGGGCTTTGGTCAATATGGGTCAAACCCAATTACCAAACTCAAATAAGGAATCACCCTTAAATGCCATAAAATCAATTTCAAGCCCATAAGGCCCGATTAAACATAAAAGCCCATTAATTAAATTTCAATATTCCAAATTTTTAAAATTCAATTAATTAAAGTGTAAATCCATGATTAATACAATAAACCAAATATTTCAAAAACATCAATTTAATTTTATTAATCATTATTTGTTCTAACACATGTCCAATATTATTTGAACAAAAATCAAGTCCTTTAACATGTCATGTTGCATTCGGCCAAGAGGGATTTTTTGGTTCGATTTATTTTTCAATCCGATTGAATCACTAATCTACGTCCCGTATATGTTTTAAGTCATCTAATGAACTTATACACAAAAAATTCCAATCCAATGCAAGGACCTTCATATTCGGCCAAGTCAACAAATTTGGGGAAAAATCATCCAATGCATTTTTCTCAAAATTGATTATGTATAACACCATATTACATACATGGAAGCATACTTAATCATCAAATTTCACAAGAACATGCTTCAATCAATTTTACCCAAATTAACCATAATGTATTTCATGCTTAAACATGGCTCCATGATACCATTGTTGTTTTCTAATATTAGTCCCAAAGAAAGTATAAGCAAATGAAACACATGATTTATATATGTAATACTTGAAGCATGGCGGAATCATACTTACAAAGCTTGTGATGAAAAGTGATGAAGAAAATCTTTGAGTCTCCAAGGTGGAAACTTTCGGCCAAGGTGGAAGTGAAGAAGAAGCTCCAAGCTTTCTTTGTATTCCAAGCTCCAAGGATGTTTCCCTATCACCTCCTTTGATCCTTCAATGTGCTAGCAAAAGGAGTAAAAGAAAAATTAATTTCCTTTTTTCCTTTGAAGCTCACGGCGTGAGCATGAGAGAGAGGGAGAGAAGCTTTTTGTTTTTGCACTTTGTTTAATTACCAAATATTTGGTAATACCTTTCCAAAAAGTCAAAAGCATTTTCCCTCCAAAAAGCCATTAAATGGCCTCACCAACTTCTTTCATGAATAGTGACAATGTGTCACTCAATAAAGGTGACTTGTGACATCCATCAACTAGTCATGTCAAGTGATGTGACTTCGCGATGTGACTTGCGGGCCCCATTCGTTTCAAAATACGAATGTGTCCGCAAACACTTTCGGGCTCGGTTTCGCTAATTCCGAATTAACGAATTTCCGTCGCGACGTAAATTAAATAATTATGCCTAGCGAAATCACTATTCTCGTCGCTAACGAATTAATTCTAAATTAATTCGTTTGCCCAAATTAAAATCCGATTTTAATTCCGCGTCGAAATCTAATTTCGTTTAATATATCGAATATATTATTTTATCGATTAATTCCAAATTAATCGTTCTCTCTCTAAATTAGGCATTTTATCCAAGATAAAGTTTCTCCGTAATTAATCCAAGATTAATAAAGTTCGAATCAAATATCATAGGTGAATCTTCAGGAAGCGACCCAAGAGATCTCTAGATATGTTGGCAGTAAATACGGTCGTCGGATAATCCGAACACGTACGCACCTTGTACTACGTTTTTACCGATTTACAAGACAAGGTTGGCTTCTAGCAAAGCGTCATGCCTACCCAATTCTCCAGAAATATTCTTATTGGAATATTAAATCTTTATCAAGCGTAGTATACCGTAGTATTGCGTACACCGATCCAGTATCGGACGATCACATGTTAGGCCTGGGGCTGGAAATGTGTCTGCCCCGTACAAAACATATATCGGACATCAAACAACTAGTCTCTTTAAATCGGACAATCCTGACCTGGTCATATTGTCCCGACGGTTGCAACCTTTTTATAGAGTACTAGTTCTGTATCCTGCGCGATCATCATCTCCATATGTCTGAAGTGATACTTCCATCTTGACATCACACCCAGTACACTACGATTCTCGATAAACCCAGAAGAGGTGTACACAGAACCGGTTAAAGCCCCGAACCACCAAAACCAAAGTTTACCGATTGTCGCAAGCACTAGCGATGCAAGTCTCAGGTTAAGACCATATACACCTACCCTGATGCGGCCTCCCATAGACACGCAGACATACTACCAATGGGATTCCGCGGGGTCTATCCAGAGCGAAGCTGTTTTCCGTACCATCGGTAAAACACAACCTCCTATCGCACTTGCATAAGTATCCTATACTTAAATATATGAGAACTATGTCGTTGTGCCCTCACAACGCGCACAAGTGCAATACTAGTCTATTCCGCATTATCGATGTCTGATCTCGATAATACTCCGACTATGGATATTTAATGATTAAACCTTTTATATTGATACTGTCTCATATCATCTCAATACGGAACTAATCATTTAGACTTTCGCCATTTATATATCAAAGTAAATAAATTACAAAACGGCAAAAGGCAATTTCATTATCACATAGTTAATTTTATACAATAATACAATATCATTTACAAAACAGTGACGCTATGGGTCATAATGTCTAACAAAAAACCCTCGCAATATTAAGCGTCTTTCCTTCCATTGAGTGATTCTTACTCAAGATCTAAGACAGCATTGGTTTGTTGGCCAAAGTCAAGGCCTTTGTCTGTCGAGGATGTGTTTGAATCACGAAGGCTTTGTTCCATATCAGTGTCTTGTCCAAGTTGTGGTTTATTGGCCAAAGTCAAGACCACTTCTTGTCCATGACATTGATTACGAAGCTTTCCATGGTCAATGGGTTCCGCTTAGCTGGAATCATTAAGCTTGGTGTGCCAAAGCCAAGGCTTAGTTGATTCAGAGGAAAAAGTTAGGTAATACATTGGATGTATTGGCATATATAAGATATATGTTTCGGACTTGGATGTCCCCCTACCGGATCTAGGAATTGGATTAGATCCAATTGATCTTAGAGATCTACCTAGTTAATTATCATATAATTTGTTGGCCAAAGTCAAGATTGTGTGATATTTAACGGGATCCTAGCCCACTAGGAAACACGATTTCCCGAGTACTCGACAGAGGGTTAGAGGCTCGCTGAAAATAGTGGGAGGTAAGAATTGAATTTGCAATATTCGTTTAATTACTGGCCATACGCGCTTAAATAAATATCATTCGTCGTTATAAATTAAATGTTAGTTGGACTAATATTTAAACGTTGTTTTAATAAATAGTTGGACTATATTCAAACTATTCATTTATAGTTGATTTTATAATTGGATTATAGTAATCAATATAACTGATATTAATCTATTAAAATTATATTTGATTATATAGTTGGACTATAATAATCATTATAATAAATAGTACCACAAATCGTTGATTAAATAGTTGGACTATTAGAATCAAGATATAAAATTGAAAGATTAACATTTAAAGCATTATCCTTGGGAAAATGTATTTAAATGGTTTAATTTTCAAATTGGGAATAATTTCAAGATGGTCCTGGAAAAAAATAAGTTACTTTATTTGATAAAATAACATATTAAGCCTAAAGCTCGGAGTTAAGAAAATAGTCGAGCATAATCTTTGGAAGATTTATGTAATGATAACTTTAGTGCTTAATCCATTAAGCTTGTCGCAGTAGACTCCTTAATTTCTGAATCAGAACTAAGGATTAGATCCTTAAAGTATGATACTGAAATTGAAGGATCTTCATAAATCTATACTTAGATTTTAGAAGTACTAAAATTGCAATAATAACTCTTGGAGAGTTAATGACTATTCTCAAGGAGACAAAGTCAAAGTTTGCAATTAGGCAAGTAGCGCAAGGCGCACCTTATTTCGATATTCTACATGGCCGAGGCTTGGCCAAAGGCTACTGGAATGTGAAAAATGGCAAAGGCAATATCATTATAATCTTCTGGGAAGACAAAAGACATATCCCAAAATGTCTGCACAAATGTGGCAAACGGGATCGCGGAAGCGTGACTGCCGTTTGGACATAGCAGACATGGAGGAATTGAAGACGAGCAAGGCTCCGACTTCAAATATGTTTGTCAATATTATGTTCACTACTAGTATTAAAATTGGATTTTAAATACTTAGTGTGGTACATAAATATGTACTGATGAGCAGAATCTGCTGTGAGCATGATACTGACTTCAGTTGAGATTTAATCTGCGAATTGGAAACGGGACGAAAGTCACTGTTTTAACCACTGGTACCTAAGTTTAGGAACTACCTTCAGGTATGTACCTAAATTTGGAAACTGTTATAATGTAACTAGTTTGACTAGATACATTATCTCCATATCAGTGTTTAACCTGCTGCGGGTGAACTTTTTTATTCTAGAACACTAAAGTGTTTGATTATATAAAGAATGATATTGAGATAAACACATTAGATGATATGAATATAAATAAATCTCAAATATATTACTTGACAAACAAATAGCTCCAACTGATTTGATCATGTGAAATTAATTGTCGTATTGTTGTCAGAGACACAATCAAACAAGACTCGTATATCCGCACTTTTGAAATGTGGGTACTAGGACTAATTTGATCTCAATCAAATAAAGTCTACGAATCTAGTTTATTGGGCAAAGTGCCTAAAACACTATTTACTTGGTAAAAGTGTAAATGCCACTGATCTGTTAGCCCTAGTTCATAGTGAAGCAAGTGGGCCCATGTCTAGCTAGGCTAGAGGTGGATATGAATATTACGTGACCTATATGGATGTGGCATCGCGTAATGATTGTGTGTTTCTTTTGAAGAACACAAATCGGAAACTTTTACAGTTTTCGACACGAAATAGACAAACAGATCGGCTAAAATATTATACCGTCACGGTAAAACCGTAATGGAAATTACTTAAGCAATAAGTTTCTAGTATACTTGAAAGAGTATAGTATTCTTTCAAATAAGGACTCCTCATGGAACACGTCAAAGTGACGATGTGTCTGAACATGATAAACCAAATTATGTTAGACATGATTAAGGTTAATCACGAGTCACTCTGAGCTACCATTTCCTTCAACTGACTACGTATGAGGAAGTGATACAAGGTATCGACTCCCTATTATAACAGAGTGTCATGAGTCCGAAATGGATTCCATATATATCAATAAGTTTGGATACTAGTTGATGTACCGCAAGGCATTGTGCCTATTGGTACTGTATAAGTCTTCAGGGAAGACGTAAATGGAAGGCAACATACCAACGTATAAAGCTAGGCTTTTAACGAAAAGGTATCGTTATCAACATTGTGTTGATTACGATTCAACCTTTTAACTGTTTCCATGGTAAATCCATTTGGATAATGCTTGCTAAAGCTGCATGTTTCATTTATAAAATATGACAGCAGAACGTTAAAATCGTTTTCCTTAAGCGGAAACCTTTTGGAGGATGTTTTCAACATCCTGACGGTTTTGTCGTACCAAAACTAGCAAACAAGGTTTGCAGGTTATTCGATCCATTTTTGGATTGAAGCAAGCATTGAGTTCTTGGAATTACCGTTTTGATGTAATCATAATGGTGTATGATTTGATTCAAAACGAATATGATTCTTGTGTATATAAGGAGGTTAGTGGGAGTGCACTGACAGTGGTTGTCCTATAAATAATGATAATATGTCATTTCTTGGAAATGATATTCCCATAAATATAATCGGTGAAAGCTAGGCTTTCGAGAAAACTCTCCGAGAAACCGTACATTGAAAAATGTACGCAACCTAGTGTCTCATATGCTTTGAGCATATGGATTCACAAACAGGCCAATCCAAGTAATAGTCACTGGATTGATATTAAGAACATCCGTTAGTATCTTAGAGATCTAAGGATGTTGTCTTAATCTGTGGAGAAGGAGAACTTGAAGTGATTGGGATCACTACTGCAAGTTTCTAAATCGATAAAAATGACTAAAAGTCGCAAACGGTACTATACAGTTTGAATAACGGTATAGTGAGTTGGAAATCTTCCAAGCAAGATATTGTTACCGAATAAACAACAAATGCGGGTTATTGCTGCGGCTGATGCAGCAATAGAAGCTATCGGGGTCAATAATAAATCTAATAAGATTAGATATAGTTCTGTTAGCAGTTGAGCTAGGCGTCAGCACATGCTAAAGAATTAATGGTCTCATCAACGATCCAGATATATACTTCAATATTCATCTGATTCATTCGGATCATACATCGTGGGGATGTGATGATCGTATAAATCGCATCAGACGATAATCATGTAAATCCGCTAACGAAAGCTTTTCCTCAACAATTTGAGCCAACCGTACATAGTTCGGGTGTCAAGCACTCGAGTGACTGGCTATAAGCCAAGTGGGAGATTGTTGGACAATTATGACCCATAGCGTCACTATTTATACAGATCATGATGTTGTTGTACAAATTAACTATGTGACAAAGGAGATTGCACTCTTATCATTTGTGATTAGATCACCTAGATGTATAAATGATGAGAGGTCTCTATGATTTGTTCCTGGACAGAGAACGATATGAGACAGTATCAATCCACAAAGGATAAATCATTAAATATCTCTAGTCATAGTATTATCGAGATTGGACATCGATAAATACGTAAAAGACTAGTATTACACTTGTGCGCGTTGTGAGGGCATAACGGTATAGTTCTCAGATATTTGGGTATAGGATACTCATGCAAGTGTAGTAGGAGGTTGTGTTTCACCGATGGTACAGGAAACAGCTTCACTCTGGATAGACCCCCTCGGAATTCCATTAGTAGTATGACTATGTGTCTATGGAAGTCCGAAATCAGGGTAGGTGTATTTGGTCATAACATGAGACTTGCACTGCGAATACTTGCGACAACCAATGTACTTTGGTTGTGGTCGTCCAAGGCTTTAACCGGTTCTGTGTACGCCAATATTGGGTATATTGAGAATCGTAGTGTGTTGGGTGTGATGTCAAGACGGAAGTATCACTCCAGTCATAGTGGAGGAGATGATCGCGCAGGGATACAGAACTGGTTCTCTATAAAGGTTGCAACCGTCGGGACAATATGACTTGGTCATGATTATCCGATAATAAAGAGACTAGTTGCTTTTCATCCGATATATGCTTCGTACGGGGCAGACACTGTACCAGCCCCAGGCCTCGCATGTGATCATCCGATACTGGACAGAAATACGCAATACCACGTATACTACGTCTGATACAGATCCTTTATTCCTGTAAGGATATTTCTGGAGAATTGGGTAGGCATGGCGCTTTGCTAGAAGCCAACCTTGTCTTGTAAAATTGGTAAAACGTAGTACTTGGTACGTACGTGATCGGACAATCCGACAACCGTATTTACTACCAACATATCCGGGGATCTCATGGGTCGCTTCCCGAAGATTCACCGATGACGTATGACTCGCACTTTAATTAATCTGGATTAATTAGATGAGAGAGAAAAATTAATCTTGGATTAATTACGGAGATATTTTATCTAGGATAAAATATCAATTAAAGAGATATAACGATTAATTTAGATTAATCGATAAATTAATATATTTGATATATTAAACGAAATTGGATTTCGACGCGGAATTAAAATTAGATTTTAATTCGGGCGAACGAGTTAATTTAGAATTAAGATTTTAATTCGGGCGAACGAGTTAATTTAGAATTAATTCGTTAGCGATGTGAATAGTAATTATGTTTGGCATGATTATTTAATTAAATTAGATTTAATTACGACACAAAGGATAAATCGTTAATTTGGAATTAACGAACCCGAGCCAGAGATTATTTACGAGCGCATTCGTATTTTGAATTCGAGTGCGGCACGCAAGTCAAATCAAGTGTCAAATCATTAGTCGCATCAAGCGTCAAATCATTAGTCATTTCAAGCGTCAAATCACTTGTCACTTTGAGTGATATGACTTGACAACTTGAATGATGTGACTTGACAACGTGATGGATGTGAATAGTGATGGAAGTGTGATAGCATGATTGACATTTAATTTATTTAAATATTTGGTATTTGTTAATTGATTTTGGAAATCAATTAATTAATTTTTGAAAATAAAAGATGGTATTAGATACACACTTTTAAGCCAACCATTACACAACACACTTATCTCTCTCTTTCTTCTCCCTTTCTCCCTCCATTGCTCATGCCCAAGGGGCTGTATTCTGCCCTCAAAAGCCGAGAATGATGAGCAGTTCAAGCTTGATTTTGTGGCAAAAATCAAGGTGCTAACACACTTAGAAGATATACGAAGGTGATAGGGAAACCCACCCACGAGCCGGGAATCATTTGACGAAACTTGGAGCTTGTTCAAGGAGCATCAATGGACGCCCAAACAGTGAGTTGTGAGCAGTCCACTGCCGAGCAGAATATGAAGTTTTGTTACCTCCCCAGTCGCTCAACCGATCAATGTGAGTATTCCGCAACTCCATCATTGTATTCACGTATGTTTCATGATTTTTTATTGATCCTTGTAACCCTAGTAAACTCCAACAACTCTAACAACAAGTCCTACTTAAGTTTGGTTCTCATTGTTGTCGATTTCAAGAGAAGCCAAGTTCCTTTCAATTTCTCCACTAGGTGTGGAACGATTCCTTCATGTCCTTATCTTACCATTGTAGGAGCAACCTCCACATTAGATGTGGCAGCATCTTTTACAACATTACTTCTCATTTTCGGAGACATCATGTGTAACACCCCACCGAAGGTAGGATGCTACCGGCAGGAGACAGGATATACCCGTCTCCATAAGCCTTTAACATACTAAAGAAAAACAGACATGACCCTGTTGGTGATTATCTAGGTCCCAAGATCATTAAACAAGCATGATAAAGTGTGAAATACATCTTAAAGGAGTTGCGGAATACTCACATCGATCGGTTGAGACGATTTGAAGACGAATGAAGCCACTTTGCTCACTGCCAAGGACGCCCACTGCATGCAGTTCACTGCCCTCTATTTTCTATTTTTGAGCTGCGAAACGGAGCTCCTAGCTTCGTCGGACGGATCCCGGCTCATGGGTGAACCTCCCTACCACCTTCGCAAGTGTCGTAAGTGTGCTAGCACTTGGCTTTTTACCATAAAAACCACTCTTTGCTTCCCTCAAAGTCACGCCAAAATGGTTCAAAACTAGTGAGCTTTTCAAGCCTTTTGGGCGTGAGAGATGGAGAGATGGAGAGAGAAAAATAAATGATAAAGTTTTGTAATTAGTTGGTAAAACCTTTTCCAAAAAGGTTTATATATTTTTCCATAAAATATACAAAGCATTTACCAAATAATAAATCAAATAAATAAAATGGTAAATACTCCCACCAATTTTTACTATTACACCTACACCCATCAACTATTCATTGTCACTTTATAAAAGTGACTTGATGTGTGTCAATCAATCACATCAATCAATCACATCAATCAATCAATCAATGCATCACTCAAAGTGACTATTGATTTGACGCTTGATGTGACGAATGATTTGACGCTTGATGTGACTTGCGTGCCGCACTCGAATTCGAAATACGAATACGCTCGCAATCACACTCGGGCTCGGGTTCGTTAATTCCAAATTAACGATTTATCCGTTGCGTCGTAATTAAATGATTACGCCTAGCGAATTCACTATTCATGTCGCTAACGAATTAATTCTAAATTAATTCGTTCGCCCGAATTAAAATCCAATTTCAATTCCGCGTTGAAATCCAATTTCGTTTAATATATCAAATATATTAATTTACCGATTAAGTCCAAATTAATCATTATCTCTCTCTAGACGATATTTTATCCTAGATAAAATATCTCTGTAATTAATCCTAGATTAATTTTCTCTCTCTTCTATATAATCCCAGATTATTTAAGAGTGCGAGTTATACGTCATCGGTGGATTATCGGGAAGTGACCCATGAGATCCCCAGATAAATTGGCAGTAAATACGGTCGTCGGAGTATCCGAATCGCGTACGTACCAAGTACTACGTTCTACCGATTTACGAGACAAGGTCGACTTCTAGCAAAGCACCAAGTCTACCCAATTCTCCGGTCATATTCATTTAAGAATATTTAAGATCTATATCAAGCGTAGTATATCGTAGTATTGCGTATTTCGATCTAGTATCGGACTGTCACGTGCTAGGCCCGGGGCTGGAGTGTGTCTGCCCCGTACGAAGCACTTGTCGGATGTCTGGTAACTAGTCTCTATAATCGGATATACATGACCTAGTCATAATATCCCGATGGCCGCACAGCACTTAAGAGTACTAATACTGTATCCTATGTGACATCATCTCCACTATGACTGGAGTGATACTTCCGTCTTGACATCACACCCAATACTCTACGATTCTCAATATACCCAGTATCGGCGTACACAGAATCGGTTAAAGCCCTAGACGACCTCAACCAAAGTATATTGATTGTCGTAAGTATTAGCGGTGCAAGTCTCAGGTTAAGACCAAATACACCTACCCTGATTTCGGACTCCCATAGACACATAGTCAAACTACCAATGGGATTCTGAGGGGGTCTATCCAGAGCGAAGCTGTTTCCCGTACCGTCGGTGAAACACAACCTCCTACCGCACTTGCATAAGTATCCAATACTTAAGTATATGAGAACTACGTCGTTGTGCCCTCATAACGCGCACAAGTTCGATACTAGTCTTTTACGTATTTATCGATGTCCAATCTCGATAATACTCTGACTATGGATATTTAATGATTTATCCTTCGTTGATTGATACTGTCTCATATCATTCTCAATCAAGGAACAAATCATAAGGACCTCTCATCATTTATACATCTCGGTGATCTAATCACAAACGATAAGAGTGCAATTTCCTTTGTCACATAGTTAATTTGTACAACAACACAATGATCTGTATAAATAGTGACGATATGGATCATAACTGTCCAACAGACCCATCCTAAAATTAGACATCCTGAACCGAGGTCCAGCATCAAACAAATCCAATCATAATATCTACAACACCATAGGGCCTCAGGCCCACTCATGACGCATCAAAAACAAACAGATACTCAAGGGGTCCATGCCCACAACATCATAACACATATAAAATAACCAAACATTACAAGCTTTACTAATACACTTCTCATATGATTAAAAATTCTTATATCCCAAAACCAAAAGAACAACTCATGGTGACTTTACAAAATAATATATATCATTCCGGCATCATCTCCATCAGAAGTAGGAACCGAAGCAAAAGAAAGGAAAACCTGCAATCATGAACAAACTGGGGGGGGGGGGGGGGGGGAATGAGTCTTGTGGACTCAGTGAGTAGATACCAAAGAAAACAAATCATAAGAGAAATCTAAAACATGTTTATAAAATCATTTTCATTCATGCATCGGCAAAAACATATCAATCGCTCAACGCCCAAGTCGCGCGCATAGACTGAGCGAGGAACGAACGATCCCTTGTCGACAAGGTAGCGGGTCATACCATTTCAGATAGATAAGACCCTAACGATCACCCCGGCGGAAACAAATGATGAGTCGTAAAAACAAAACAAGCATACACCGATCGTCGGGGCGGAAACATAGCAATGGTCGATCATCTCAGCGGAAACATACCAAGAAAACATAAAACGATCGCTGAGACGGAAACATATAAATATAATGCAAATTCTTAACAAGTGAAACTCAATGCAAATCATAGCTTAAAACATTAAAACTTGTGAAACTAAATCAAAGAAAACATAAAATGAGGCATCTACTCACCGTGATATGCTATAGAGGATTACTGGGACATGGGCGGTTGATCTAGTTGACGATCTACGATAAGATAAGAATGGGTAAGATTCTTGACATGATTGTTCAAGGTAAATAAAAAGGCAGTGTGTATTGAAAGTAGGTATAACGTGCTGCTGTTATTCGCTACAACCATGTGTATCTTTATGAAACTATAATAAGCTTTCAAGTTATCATCTACACATTTCGTTCGATTTCTAAGGCCAAAGTCACGTTATCAAAACATACTATACTAATGACGTATTACCGATCCTATAACGGTAATTTTATGTCAAAACACAATATAATGCCATCATTTGGGTATGCCTTATAACATCCCCTCAAAACTCCCTTTATAGTCGAAAACTAAGCACTCTCACACCTAATACAAGTTCTTTAATTAAGCATTTATATATTAAAATGCATCCATTTCACAAACATAACCCACACTACACATATCAATTTGAATCTACGAGGATGCTAATAAAAAGATTAAGAAATAGAAGTTACTAGAGTGCAAGCTTTATTGTAATTAAAATCTAAATTTACAAAGAATATGAAATTTAATTCTACTGGAATTTGAATAAGCTACAAATACAAAGGATGAATTTACTAGAAAATTAACTATATAGCATAACTAATAGAAATTGACATATTGAATTTTTGAATGGAAGTGCTGGGGTCTCTTCTTCCGACTCCTCCTTAGCTTTTATGCTTCTTGGAATAACTTCCTGCTATTGCTCCCTTATTAAAATCGATAGATTACAAAATAAATCTATAACCTAACTAACCTATCAATTAACATTTTTCATGGAATACATGTTCCTTAATTAAGAGTTTACAGTTTGCTAAAATTAAAAATAATAATAATGTCAGGGGATAAAAGTGATAAAAGGCTTGAGCCGATGAGATAGCCCAACAACCCAACCCAACCTGACCCAATAAATAATGATATGTAAATATGTATAATCATTAAAATTAGTATAATTTTATATCTTTTTTATAGTGAATTAAAACAATGTTAATTTTTTTTTCAAAATGTAATTTAATTTTATAAATAATATAACTATCATTTATCATGAAAATTTTGAATTCATGCTTTTTTTTTTTTTACTTACAATTTAAAAATTATCCACTATTCCACATAATAAAATTGAAAATTATATAAATTATGCATTTAATTTACTAAAAATTATATATTTTCTAGTAATAAAAATAGAAAATGATAATTTCCCTAATTTTTCCAATTTTTAATTAATGGTGAATAATTTGCACAAATGCTTAGAATTACAGCTCACTAACAGAGGGACTGCAGGTGGTCGATTTGGGAAAGTACAGAAACTGAACAGTGGAGGGACAGCTATGCAGAAGCAGTGTTAAAGAAAATCATTCCTTCTCTGTTCGTCCAAGAAAATCATTTGAATTGCGCAATTCTATCTCTATCTTCTTTGCTTTTAGGCGCCAATTACTTGCAGATGCAGAAGCATCCAGATCAACGGTCAAGATCTGCCAAACCCACCACCATTCATGGCTGCGCCCAGTCTGGGGATCTACATGGTTTCCAGAGGCTGCTTCGAGACGACCCATCTCTTCTCAATGAAAGAAATCCCGTTGTAAGATCTTTTCTTCTATATCTTTTTGATAATTTACTTGGAGAAATGTTTTTTTATGCCTGTAATTTGATTTAAATGGTGTTCATTAGATTATATGCTCAGTCTTTATGTTTTATGCTGTCTGAATTTGGATCCATTTTGTCAGTGGCATAGCATAACATTGATTCAGTGGGAGATAAAATTTGAAAATCAAAATTATCTTATTAATAATTTGATTTTTCATTAATTTATAGAGTATATTTTAAAAACAATTGTTGCGCCCCTCGCCTCTTAGTGGCTACGCAAATGTATTTGGTCGTATGATCAACCTTTCATTCTTTAATTATTGCAATTGCTTGATTCTAATGTAGTTTGTATTTTTTGTTCTTTTAATATTTTTTTATGATTTTGATGGGTACAATGAATTGGATGGTGTCTGAAGATATGAAATAAGTAGGATTTATGTTATAGAGAAATGAAGTGTGCCTAGTAAAGGGAATTTGCTGCAAATATGAAGCCAGATCTAATGTGAACTCAAATGGGTTTGACAATTGAATTGCTTTTTCATGGCAGACATGGTGACATGCTGTTGGCTTTCAGTTTTTGTTATTTATTGCATTGGGCCTGAGTTTTAGGCTTGTTATTATATCTGTGGGCAGCACCAGCCGCATGCCCAAAACTGGTGCCGATCCCATAATTTTGCGTATTTAAAATATAAATATATATATATATATATATATATATTAGCCCATTAATATTACCTGGAAGATCTTGGTAAGCTAAGTTCTTCATGAGTTCAGTTGAGAACCTTATCACATGGGATGCGTGGGAATTCCTTTCAGTTACAACCCATCTGTGATTACACTCGGACTCAGCAGATATTTTGATTGTTCTGTCTCTGCAAATTTCTTGTTAAATAAAATGTGTACCAGCTGCATATGTTTTTCTTCCAGTTAATGTATTCTCTACATTTGGTTAAAATGCAGATGGCACAAACGCCCCTTCATGTTTCTGCTGGCTATAACAAGGCTGAAATAGTAAAATCTCTGCTTGATTGGCCAGGAAGCAAGAAGGTTGAGTTGGAGGCCCAAAATATGGTTAGTCAAATTCATGTAATATGAGACTCTTTAAAATTAATCCTTCTTAAATCTTGCTAAGCTCCTCTTCATATGCTTAAATAGTTAAATGATCACATTTTGGGGACAAATCTGTTGAGTTTTACAGTATGGAGAAACTCCATTGCATATGGCAGGGAAGAATGGGTGCAATGAGGCTGCAAAGTACTTCTTGCTCATGGTGCTTTTATTGAAGCCAAAGCAAATGTGAGTTTTGTAACTCGATATTTTCCCCTTTTGATTGAGTTTTTAGTTTATACTGGATTACTGGAGGTGCAACTTTTATTTAATTTTTTAATTTTTTTTCCTGTATTTACATGCAGAATGGGATGACACCATTACACCTTTCTGTCTGGTACTCGATTAGATCTGAAGACTACTCAACTGTTAAGACATTGCTCGAGTATAATGCTGATTGCAATGCTAAGGACAATGTATGATGAATTGCAATTATTTAATTGTTTATTAAAATGTCAAATTCTTCTGCCCTTTCTAAGTAGTTGTAGTTGGTGTGAATTTTTGCAGGAGGGCAAGACTCCTCTAGATCATCTCTCAAATGGCCCTGGGAGTGCGAAGTTGCGTGAACTATTACACTGGCACATTGAAGAGCAGCGAAAGAAAAGAGCACTTGAAGCATGCAGCAAAACAAAAGCTAAGATGGATGAACTTGAAAATGAACTGTCAAATATTGTGGGATTGCATGACCTCAAGATACAACTTCGGAAATGGGCTAAGGGGATGCTTCTGGATGAGAGGCGCAGAGCCCTTGGGTTGAAAGTTGGTGCTAGAAGACCTCCACATATGGCATTCCTTGGAAATCCTGGAACAGGTACTTGTTTGCTGATTTTATTTTGATTCATAATAATATTTTCTTGTACGTGTCAAATCTCATTATTTGCATCTTCTCTAGGAGAATTTCTCGTGATTTGTCATTGTCGTCATATTTTTAAAATTTAGTTTCTCGTTCTTTTATGTACCCTTTTCTTTCCTTTAATTTCAGACTTGATCTCATTGATGCATCATATTGGTGGTGTCTTGAGCATGTATTTATTGGCTCAGGTTTTAAGCTGTATTGCTTTTCACATTTCACTATGTGAGGTTTCATACTCTTGGTTTGTAGTAGGGACGTATCCAGAAATTTTGTTCAGCCGGGATACGTTCAAAATTCATTACAATTATTTTAAAAAATTCATATTATAATATATAATACAATAAATGTAATACTTATTTTATAATATTTTTATTATTCGGCGTGAATTCATGTAATGAAAATGATGTATAATAATTTTATTATCAATTCATGCTTTGGATAGTCGGCGTTGGGTGATGGAGAAGTAACGATAACAGTGACTAATCGATATTATCACTGAGATTAGGAGACTAATTTAAAGTTTTCTTTTGTTATTGTTGATTTTTTAAGATAAATAACTTAAAAGATCTAAATTTAAAATATAATTATATTAGTTGTTTTTTTTAAGAAGTAGCATTAAAGAAAAATGGAAAAAAAAAAAATTATCATTATCTTCTATTATATTATTATTATTTTTTTTATAAGTTACTACTTATTTACTGTGGGTAATCAATTTTTATGAAATCAAAATAACTAAATAAATTTGAAATAATTATACTTTTATATCATAAACAAATTGAAATTTTTCAAAATTAGTTGGATCATTAACATAATTTTATAACTTAGTTGGGACGCTTTCATAAAATTAAAAAAAAAAAAATCAATTTTGAAATTTTCTAAAATCCAATCAGGGCATGTGCCCCGGCTGATCCTAACGTGGATACGCCCATGGTCTGTAGGCTCACCTATATTAATACTATTGTATCATTGCGGCTAAGTATCAAAGTGACATGACTAATCACATAATAACAGGTAAAACTATGGTAGCTCGAATTCTCG
This sequence comes from Zanthoxylum bungeanum, assembly GCA_019454045.1. Lineage (NCBI taxonomy): Eukaryota > Viridiplantae > Streptophyta > Magnoliopsida > Sapindales > Rutaceae > Zanthoxylum > Zanthoxylum bungeanum. The sequence goes on from SKCR01006513.1 coordinate 424,660, forward strand.
GAAGATTACTTTATATGGTGGGAATTCTGCCAACTGACAGGGTAACGGAAGTACAGCGAACAGATTTGGTTGGTGAATTTGTTGGTCATACTGGACCAAAGACTAGAAGGAAGGTGTGTCATTTGATTTCTGAAATTATGTGTTACTTTTAATTTTTAGAGATATAAATAAAACAAACTAACATATGGACTGTTATTCCCAGATAAAAGAAGCTGAGGGAGGAATTCTCTTTGTGGACGAAGCTTATCGATTAATACCCATGCAGAAATCAGATGATAAGGATTATGGCATTGAAGCCTTAGAAGAGATTATGTCTTTTATGGATACTGGCAAAGTTGTAGTCATATTTGCTGGATATAGTGAACCAATGAAACGTGTAATTGCTCTAATGAAGGCTTCTGCCGAAGGGTAACCAAGTTTTTTCAATTTAATGATTTCAATTCTGAGAGTTGGCCAAAATCCTCTATATCAAGATGAACAATCAGACAGAGGCTAGCTTGTTTTATGGATTTAAACTACATTCTTCTTGTAGCGTCGATGCAGTTGCAGCACTCATAGAGAGAGAAACTACTGGAAAGCAGCGCAAGGAGATGAATGGAGGTTTAGTGGATCCGATGCTAGTCAACGCAAGGGAGAACTTGGATCTTAGGCTGAGTTTTGACTGTGTAGATACTAATGAATTGTGTACCATCACCCTTGAGGATTTGGAAGCAGGGCTAAAGCTTTTGTTACAATGAGGCATTAGGATAATAAATTTGGAATCATTCTTTTGGCAGCCTGATAGCATTACATTGAATTGTGAGCAGGAGTTTTTTTTAATATATGCCTCATTCTTTTGCCTCAACGCTGGGGTTTTGTTGTAGTTTATGCTTGAGGTTAAAGCCAATTCTTGGTTTTAGGAAAAAAAAAATCCATAACATTTTCTGATAAATTCACTGTATCTATAGATACCCTGGTGGTTTTAATTCTGTATTGTAACGAACTCGTCTCCTTATTGTTCTTTTAGACAGCAATAAATTTCTTTCAAGCACAAATCTAGTAGCGTAGAACATTGATTATTGGGAGGTAAAATTTAATTATTTTTTTTTTTTGGATACTTTTCATTTTAATGAAAAATAAATCAAATTTTATTATTAATAATCAGATTTTTCATTAATTTATGTGATATTTTAATAAATTTTCGGATTGAGCAAGAGCGACCAATCCGAAAATTTATATTATTAATGAATCAGATTAGTGGGAGGCAATTCACATGCAATCCCAAATAAAGCTTTTGATCATTTTCTACAGCTGGATAAAACTGACCACGTATTTCGAAAAACAGGACACAAGCAAAAAAAACGAGAGGGCAACTCTGCTAAGTGAAGGAGAACAGAGTAGAAATTTCACTTGTACGAAAGTTAACATTCATCGATAAATCATAAAAGCACACAACACAAAGACAGTAAACACGCATCACTATGATTCAGAGGCAACAAAAATATAAATGGGATAATCGAATATGAAAAGCATATAGTATTCATTAATCAGGCCGATTAAGGACGAGAGAATATACCGCTAAAGCCCTTAAAAAGTTGATGTTCACAAAAGTTACTTTTAGGGTCGAAACTTTAACATCGAAGAATCATTCAACGCTAAAGAGACATTTGAGCGTTGAAAAACAATATTCGACGCTAAATGATCAATTCTATTGCGTCCAAACGTATTTCGACGCTATATCTTTAACGTCGAAAATTTTATTTCGACGCAAAAGGTATGACATTAAGTGTTGAAATCTTTTTCGACACTAATGACTTTACCCTTTCATGTAGAGGATAATATTTCAACGCTAAAAGTCATACCTTTTGCGTTGATATTTTTCGATGCTAAAGGATTTTTACAACCCAAAACTACTTATACTCTCATTACCCTTCAGCGTCGAAATAAAAATTTCTACGCTAAAGGCATAATATTAGTGTCGAACTGTTGAATTCGACACTAAGTATTATTATAAAACAAAACCATCGACACTTGTGTCGGTGATCCTTTGGCTTTGAATAAAGTGTTTGACGACAAAGGCGTAACATTTAGCGTCGAAATGTCTAATTCGATGCTAAAGGGTTGTTATTACCCTCAAACCACCGACATTCTCCATTCTTCTTTCTCCTCTTCTCTTTCTCCTATTTTTCTTCTCTACAACTTTTTTCTCAAAAGTTTCCTACAAACCATCAAGCAAAACTCCAATTTTTCACAAGGTAGTTTTTATTCCCTTTTTTATAAAATCATAAGTCTTTATTTTTCTTAATATTTGAATTACTCTCACTTAATTTAAGTTCAATCTCTCTCAAAAATTAGGGTTCGAATTTTTTATAATTATCTTTATCATATATATTGTGTAAGTTAGTTAATTGTTATTAGTTAATTATAATGCACATATGTGAGATTAGTTTGTTTCGTAATTAATTAATTAATTATGTGCATGCTTAAAATAATTAATTAATTAATTAGTGATGTTGATGTTGATGTTGATGTGTTGATGAGTTTAATATAATGTCTAATAATTATATTTTTTTATAATTTTTTATAATATAAAAATAAAGATATAATTTTTTATAATGCTAATAATTATATTTTTATATCTTTATTATTAAAATTAGGATTCTAATAATTATAAAAATAAATTTAATGTCTAATAATTATATTTTTATATCTTTATTATTAAAAAAATTAGGGTTCTAATTTTCTATAATTATCTTTATTTATACATTGTGTTATTTAGTTAATTTGTTGTTAGTTGATTATGATGCATATATATGAGATTAGTTTATTTTGTAAATAAATAAAAATTATATTATTAATTAATTATGCGTATGCTTTAATTAATTAATTAATTGGTGATGTTGATGAGTTTAATATAATGTCTAATAATTATATTTTTATATACAGATATTTGGTCGAAATGGATAGAAATTGGATGAGCTTGGTGGATAGAATGAGTGTTGAATACCATAATGGAGTTATGAGTTTATGGAATTGGCAAAGCAACACGTTGATGCAGAAAGTCGTGTTCGGTGTTCATGTACAAATTGTTTGAATAGGAAAAAGAAACGGTTAGATAGAATTTTCAATCATTTATACATGTCGAAAATATCACCAACTTAATGTATGTGGATTTATCATGGTGGGCAGTATAATTCTCAATCATGGTTTATTGATTCCAGTTAAGGGAGTAGTAGTTACAATCAACCTGTAAATGAGGAGATAATTGATGTTTTGCACAACTTACAAGGTCCACAAGTCGGTCATAGCGTTGGTGGTGACATACCAGTGTTAGTTGGAAATGATCAAAAATTATTAGCAAACTACTTTAGGAGGCACAAAAATTACCAATTGAATGTGCATGGATGTTGATTTTGAATTTCATTGTGAAATTATTACACATGAAAGTGATAAACAAAATGACCAACATCGACCTTGGCATTCATAAGAAGCTGACGTCGTCTGGATAGACTATGTTTCTTCTCTTAATCAGTTGTGCCTTCAAGAACAGATAAACAACACTAACGAAGTGTTAGACAATACCAAAGAAGAGTTGAAGAAGATCTAGGAGAAGTTACAGCAGGTCGAGGAGGAAAACCAGAAGAATATGCCGGAGTTCGACCGACGGATGAGGAGTTTCACGAAGATGCTGGAGGCCTCACTCGGCCAGTCTGCATCATCCTCGACCGTCATTCCATCACAACAGCAGTGATTGTTATTTTCATTTGTATAAACATTCACAACAACGGTGATTGTTAATAACTATATATTTATTTTATTTAATAAAATTTACTTATAAATTTAATTTATTTTTACATTTTAATTTTAATTTATTTTTAAATTTATAAGAATAAAAAAATCAGTCTGCATCAGCCTCGACCGCCCCTCCATCACAACAGCAGTGATTGTTATTTTCATTTGTATAAACATTCACAACAACAATGATTGTTAATAAACTATGTGTTTATTTTATTTAATAAAATTTACTTATAAGTTTAATTTATTTTTACATTTTAATTTTAATTTTAATTTATTTTTAAATTTATAAGAACAAAAAAATTTTATTCGAATAAAAATAATTTTACTTTTATTCAGTAAAATTATTTTTATTATAATAATATTTTTCAAAAAATTTGTAAACATTTTAGCGTAGAATGTTTCAGCGCTAAAAGTAATAAAATAATAATTTATTTTTTAATATTACTTCCTCTTTAGCGTCGAAGTATTCGACACTAAAAGTAATAAAATAATTATTTATTTTTTAATATTATTTCACTTTTAGCGTCAAAATGTAATAAAAAACTATTTATTTTTTAATATTATTTCATATTTAGCGTCGAAAAATTCGACGCTAAAGATAATAAAATAAACTTTCATTTTTTATTTTTAAAATATATTTAGTGTCGAAACTTTAAATGCTAAAGGTAAAAATAAATAAGTTTTTTATCAAGTAAAAAATTATTTGACGATGAAAATATTCGTCGCCAAATACGTGTTTTAACGTCGAAAAAGTTTTGATGCAGAATATTATACTTTAGCATTGATTACGCCCAAAAAGTACTTACGGTTATCGCAGTATAGTTGAGATGTCGATTCCTCAGAGAATTGGTTATAAGGAACTAATTTATTTAAACAAGACGTTAGCAATAATTTAATGAAAAGATATAGATTGAATTGATAATTAAAGTAAAGATAAATAAAAACAATTAAAAGATATCAATAGAGAGAGGCATCAAAGCATTAGGAATCTCTCTTGTATAAAATTCCTATATTCAGTTATTAATTTCTATTATTACTCAATTGAAGGTTTCACATCACAAACCAACAATCGGAAGATATTCAATTCTACGCATATTAAATTCTAAGGTAATTTGATGATTTATCTTCTCTATATTAACAACACACAAAGTTATAATTACAACCTATCTAACGTCGATAATATACCTTCAGGTAATACGGCAGCAGAAGACCAACTCATAAAATAACTTAACCAGTCACAACTGGGTTCCCCAATCACACATAGAAGAAGCATGACTGGATCTATATACAAGTTGAATAAACACAGTTTCTGGATTCATAAATCGAAAGATAATAAAGAATAATAAACATCAATTATATTAAACGTTAAAAAGTATTTAGGAATCAACAACATGAACATAAGAGTTTAAATACAAGAGTTGATCCTTAGCTTTGCCTATGATATTAGTTCTCCATGGAAGAAAGAGACATAGCCTGAAGAGATTGCAGCAGCATCATGTCTGGTATGAAGTTTCTTAATTCTTCAATCTCAAAATTGTATTTGTGGTTCTTTGTTGTGTGTTTCTTCTATCTTTCTCTCCTCTTTTCTCTCTCTTTTATGGTGACGAAGTTGGGTTTCTATAGAAAAGTCTCAGAGTCATAGTGCGCATCAAAGTTATCAAAATCAGGTTTTTAAGATCTTCCGGGGCGCCGCGGCACCAAACTTGCTGGCTTTTATATGGAGTGTAGATTCTGGGGCGCGTCGCGAAGCGTGGTTGTTTTCTGGTTTTGTGCTTTCTTCGTTTAAGCTTTTCCCGTGTGCTTCTGATGCGTCCATAAGGTCCCGAAACACGCGTAATTGCTCCAAACTTCATATTTCATTGCTCCTAATAGCAAACTACAAAATAAACTCTAATTAAGATTAAATACATGATAAATAAGTTGAGTTAGCGATGTTCAAAGTACACTTTCGTGCACTTATCACAACCCCAAACTAGCTTATTGCTAGTCCCTAGTAATTCAAGCGCAAAAAGAAAATAAGAACTAAATAAATAAACTATCTAAGTCACTTTCATAGGGATCACGATTGCATTTAGCATATGCAACAAGTCTTTAAAACCATAAGTGTTCCTAGTGGACGAGTTACAGTCTCGTGTAGGTTACAGCGATGACACCCACAAACGTCATTCATAACATGCAATCATACAAAAATAACAAATGAAATTGTCCCAATAGTTACACATATTATTGTCCTAAAAGAATGCTTAGTAATGAAATCATAGAATATTCAAAGTACTCAATTCAACTTGAATCCAAGTTCTTCTATTTTTCTCTCCTCTTTTCTCCCTCTTTTAGGGTTTGGACAAAGTTGGGTTTATATAGAAAAGTCTAGGATGTCATAGTGCGCATCAAAGACGTCAAACTTGCTTATTTTTATATGAAGTGCAGATTCTGGGGCGCGTTGCGACGTGTGGCTGTTTTCTGGTTTTGTGGTTTCTTTCTTCGTTTAAGCTTTTCCCGTGTGCTTCTGATGCGTCCATAAGGTCCCGAAACACGCGTAATTGCTCCAAACTTCATATTTCATTGCTCCTAATAGCAAACTACAAAATAAACTCTAATTAAGATTAAATACATGATAAATAAGTTGAGTTAGCGATGTTCAAAGTACACTTTCGTGCACTTATCACAACCCCCAACTAGCTTATTGCTAGTCCCTAGTAATTCAAGCGCAAAAAGAAAATAAGAACTAAATAAATAAAACTATCTAAGTCACTTTCATAGGGATCACGATTGCATTTAGCATATGCAACAAGTCTTTAAAACCATAAGTGTTCCTAGTGGACGAGTTACAGTCTCGTGTAGGTTACAGCGATGACACCCACAAACGTCATTCATAACATGCAATCATACAAAAATAACAAATGAAATTGTCCCAATAGTTACACATATTATTGTCCTAAAAGAATGCTTAGTAATGAAATCATAGAATATTCAAAGTACTCAATTCAACTTGAATCCAAGTTCTTCTATTTTTCTCTCCTCTTTTCTCCCTCTTTTAGGGTTTGGACAAAGTTGGGTTTATATAGAAAAGTCTAGGATGTCATAGTGCGCATCAAAGACGTCAAACTTGCTTATTTTTATATGAAGTGCAGATTCTGGGGCGCGTTGCGACGTGTGGCTTTTTTCTGGTTTTGGTTTCTTTCTTCGTTTAAGCTTTTCCCGTGTGCTTCTGATGCGTCCATAAGGTCCCGAAACACGCGTAATTGCTCCAAACTTCATATTTCATTGCTCCTAATAGCAAACTACAAAATAAACTCTAATTAAGATTAAAACATGATAAATAAGTTGAGTTAGCGATGTTCAAAGTACACTTTCGTGCACTTATCACAACCCCCAACTAGCTTATTGCTAGTCCCTAGTAATTCAAGCGCAAAAAGAAAATAAGAACTAAATAAATAAAACTATCTAAGTCACTTTCATAGGGATCACGATTGCATTTAGCATATGCAACAAGTCTTTAAAACCATAAGTGTTCCTAGTGGACGAGTTACAGTCTCGTGTAGGTTACAGCGATGACACCCACAAACGTCATTCATAACATGCAATCATACAAAAATAACAAATGAAATTGTCCCAATAGTTACACATATTATTGTCCTAAAAGAATGCTTAGTAATGAAATCATAGAATATTCAAGTACTCAATTCAACTTGAATCCAAGTTCTTCTATTTTTCTCTCCTCTTTTCTCCCTCTTTTAGGGTTTGGACAAAGTTGGGTTTATATAGAAAAGTCTAGGATGTCATAGTGCGCATCAAAGACGTCAAACTTGCTTATTTTTATATGAAGTGCAGATTCTGGGGCGCGTTGCGACGTGTGGCTGTTTTCTGGTTTTGTGGTTTCTTCGTTTAAGCTATTCCCACGTGCTTCTGATGCGTCCGTAAGGTCTTGAAACACGCGTAATTGCTCCAAACTTCATATTTCATTGCTCCTAATAACAAAGCACAAAATAAACTCTAATTAAGATTAAATACATGATAAATAAGCTGAGTTAGTGGTGTTCAAAATACATTTTCATACACTTATCAAGCATCAAAAAAGTTTTGATGCAGAAAATCATACTTTAGTGTCGAAAGTATAGTTTCGACGCTAATAGTCTTTCTCACCACTAATTAGCGTCGAAAGTATTCAATAATATTTTTTAGCATCAATTTATCTTCTTTTAGCGTCAATGTTTTTCAACGTTAAAGACCTTATTTTTTACGACGGTTTAAGGCCCTCGAGTCACCTCTAAAGAAGTTTTAGGGACATTACACATGTTCCAGAAGGATACAAATTAGGTGAAACAGACAATGATACCCCAACATAAGTGAACGTATACTTTACTAATGATCCTAGATAAACTTGAATATTTAAGCTCATTATATTCTCTTCCACTTAATTTGTCGACATCCTTGGCGACAGGTTAAACCCATAAATCTATTCGAATGACTTCATTAATTTAAGTGAGATAAAACCCGATAGAAGGAAAAAGATTATAGCGCATGATGGACTAAAACAATATATCACCACATGCTTGGAAAACAACTTCACCATCTCGTGACACTGGTTTAGATGTTGCTGAAAATTCTTTTGGAAAGTTTATAATTAAGTTGAATATGACAAACTTGGACAGTCTTCCCAGAACACTCAATTGTTTCCGCAATCTCTTCGGTTTGTTCCTCTCATCTTACTAGAAAATAAGGAGGATTTCGGAAAAATTCTCGAGAATCTAACTATTATCGTTCACTCTATGTTTGATAATCCCATTGCTTTAATGCAGTGCGCATCCTCTGCAACCCAAATTACTCGCTAATAGATTATCCTGAGTCTCCTTCAATTTCTTGGACGACACAAATACAGTATCACTTGGTAACGAATTCCTGCTTGAGGTTTTTCTTACTTTTTAAGTTTGTAATTTCAGGACTTGTATGATTACTGTTAACAAATTTGATTAAATAATGTATGTAAAAGGTGATTAATAAACCATTCGTCTAATAAAGAATTCCCTACTATTATTCGTCAATAACATGTGTATAAATTTTGCAAAAGGAAAAGATAATTTACACAAATGATCCAATAACTTTTTCAAATTACAGAAATAATCACATTTTTAAATTTTTTTTTTTATTATTATTATTTTTTTTTAGTTTAGTAATCAAACATCTCATTTTGTTCATAAAATACCATATAGATTTTTTTTTCAGAAAAAAAAAAAAAAAAAAAAAAAAAAAAAAAAAAAATATTTCATGTCTCTCTTAAACTCTCTTAACAACCCTCTTATCTTCTCAATCGGCGGAAATGATGACATCCAACAGTGGAGACAACAATATCAATATGAGGTGGTGCAGTGGTGGAACATGTGATTTCTTCACTCTCTTCGCTCGAATCCATATTTCTCAACCCCATGGAAGGTTATAGTCTTTGTATTGACTGAAAAAAACGAAACATTCTTTTAATCTTTTGAAAAACAATGGCACGTTAAACGTTCAATAAAATACTCTTGTGTGAAATTTTTTGTTTGGATTTTCCAGTTTTGGGAGTGTTGGAGATCGATGGGGTTCAACGACTTGATACCCAACGTCCATTTTTCTATGAAGTTTTTCTTCAAGTCGGGAATAAGTTTTTTTTGTCGGATTCTAAACATTTTTCGATATGTTAACTAATGAGAAAATCTTCTGTACAACAGTGGTATCACGTAATCCATGCAACAAGCCAATCATCCACTGCCACGCGTGCTAAAAAGTAAAAATCAACTAAAAAATAGATAAATAAACTCTAATGTCAGTGGATGATTGGCTTGTGGTACCACGTCACTCATACCACTGTTGCACCAAAGAATCTCTCGTTAACTAATACTACGCAATTTCCTCTTATAATTCATCACAAAAAAAAAAAAAATAACTCTTTGAAGAAAAATCACCCAAAAAATCACTTGATACACAACTCACAATATATTAAATTATTATTAACCTTAAATGTCCACTCTAAATTAATGTATATCGATTATGTCTTAAATGGTTATGATGTTGGATAATGCGAGAGAGATCGAATGGAGCACGTGGATCTCAAAGCTAGGCAGAGGATGATGACTTTGTGGCTTGGGCAGGTTATTTAGTGCAAACGGTTTCTTGCCATTAATAGTGGAGTCAGATTTATTACAAGTGACTAATCTTTTGCTGAGGAAACATGACAGCCTGCTGGAAATAGCATGGACAATCGAAGACATTCTGGAGATTTTGAAAACTTATGAGAAGGTGGTAGTGTCTCATATTTATAGAGAAGGCAACTTCTTAGCTCACTCCTTAGCGAGTGCGGCGGTTAATTTTGTTAATCCTGTAGTCTGGATGGGAGAATATCCTACAGATATCCAGTCATTGTTAACCAATTGATTTTTAATGAAAGTATATGTTCTTTTCAAAAAAAAAAAAAAAATGGTCCCATGACTTAGCCAGCCCATGAGGCACCATTGGCTACTCAAAACAACATGCATGCACTTTATTGGGTTTTGTTTTCGTGCAGTTCGAGATTTATTTTGTTAGAGCTGTGGCCATAAATTTTTGCAGCAGCAGTATTTCACCTTCTTCTTCTTCTTCTACTTACAATAAGGTTATTCAAGGGCTGCTTGAATACGATTTTTGTGTTACAGGGTGCACAATCTTTTTAAGTCCATGACAAAGCAGATAAGGAGAAAAATAAAAAACTGTGTAGTGAATCATTGGACTGAAACAGAATAGTGTTTTGTGTAATACAAATTTCTATGGGTATTTTAGTCCAAAATGGGGTCTTTGATTATAAAAGTAAGAAGCTTAGAACTAGAAGATTAGAAAAGTTATTGGATCATTTCTGTAAATTTCAATAGAAACCTAACACAGAAGACAACCATCTCAACTTCTCTATCATTTTTAAGTTCAATGCAACATTACACAACTTATACAATCGTAGGTGCAAGAAATTGAATAGAGTATACATGCTATTGATGCAATATATGATAAAAGCACCAAAAGAATACTGTCGGTACACATGCACGCACGCACGCACCCAGGGAATTTACTCCTATAACTGAATTACTGCAGTTTTAACAACCTTGTGGGAGTAGTGCTTGGCTTATCTTTACTTTGGTTATATCAAACCAACAAGTAGACAGAAAATAATTGCTCAACGGGTTTACCTCCCTTTGAGTGCTGCAAAGCGGGCAGCCAAATCATCATAATCTGGTAATTTTGGATGCACATGTCGGGCTTCATTCGACCCATCTGGTTGAAAGGATGCCGCACGAGCAAACACTTTTGTTGTCTTTGGAGTTGTTTGTTCATGGGGGAGTGAAGTTGACCTGATGGGAGGAACGAGCTCTGACTTCATATCTGGTACATCTTTGTTTAGATTCTGAGGTGCTTCATCTGCATTGCTGACCCCACGATGTGCATGGCGACTTTTGGACATTCTTTTCAATAATCCAGGCTTAAATGTCGATGGTTTCGTACTGTAATACATCAAGAGCTTGTCCATTTTCCTTTCCTCTTCATCATTCTCACACTGTTCATCATCAAACAAGATTTGTAGGCCTCGTCTGGCATCATCCCTTCTCCTGCTTCTTGATTTTCTTTTCACTACTTCCACATCTCCAACATTGCCAACATCATCATGACCAGATGCTGATTTATGGTGTCTCCTCCTGACTGATCTTGGTTTTGGTATAGGATTCCCAATACCATCATACTTCCTATCAACTCTTGTAGTTCCAACTGCCTCCCTCTCATGTTCACGAAGATCTGATCCTAATTGGATCTTATCTGACCTATCAGCAGATTTAGCTCTGACATGCCGAGAAGGATCATTAGGGACTCCATTACCATCAGAACCAAGAGGTGAAGATCCTAAATTGGCTCCATGTTTGCTATCCTTTGATTTGACATATGGTGGGGGGAGTGCACTATTGTAGTACGTTTTCAACCTCGTCATATCTTCCTCCTCTACTTTCCATAAATTTGTGTTACTGTGTCGACCACCAAGGCTGTAAGAGTCAAGCAGGTCCTTTCCATCACTCTTAACATGCTGCCCTGCATAACTAGAAGAAATAAATGGCTTCCTATCAGGTGAACTGTCATTGTTTTCTCTCTTAGGTACAGCATTCTCCCGACCACCATGCGGCTTGGATGTAACATCATCAGACTCCATTCTTTTCTCATGAGTTGAACTGCTGCTTCTGACCGATTTTAGGACAGTATCCCTCTTTCCATTCCAAGCATCATGCTTATCACCAATGACTTCATGTTTTCTTTGGAGTGAAATTCCATGATCACCAATTTTCACCATACTTTCTTCTCTGTCATTGAGTGGCTTGAATCCATTGCTTGAGGGCGCCAATCTGGGCTGAAAGATAGGCTCAATTCTATCTGAGGCGCTATTCTCTCTGCCTTCGCGTGATCTGCGTCCATCACTTGCACGATCAATCCTATCTTTATATGAAACACCATGTCTGTCTTCAATGGGTATGGTGTCCTTGGCATTGATCGACTTATATTTATCACTGGGGACACTAAAAGATCCATTATTTTTAGGTTGGTCCTGCAACAATATTCAAAGATAGCAAATATCATGAACAGAAAACTGTTAAAGATTTTGACAATTTTCTCAATCTGCTTTCTATTTCTCTCTGATAAATACGTCAATCATGAAAGGGAAATACATAGGTGAATACCTGAACAGATGCACAGGGTTTTGACATCCTTTGTTGGAAAGCCAGGGAATGCCATGTGATGGAAAACTCAGACGCAATATCTTGCATTAGCTGAACCTTTTTATCCATTGTAGCTGGCTTTGGAGATAATTTATCCACAAACTGTTGAAAGAGATTTAAGATGTCAGTCATATAAAATGAAGTTGCAAATTTATAGATTCATAGTAAAGTATAGATCGACAGAAAGCTACCTCTTTATTCTCAAAGTGTTCCAAGGAATTCCCGTATTTCTCATGGAATATATGCCTGAGTTCACGCAACTCTGGCAGATCAGAAAACCTTGCAGCAGCAAACATTAGGGATGATACAACCTCTCTGCAGTCTACGGGGCAAGAGCTGTAAAGACAACCATGAAGTAAGCAATATGTCAATAAAATATAGTGTTTTTCAATTTGAGATACAAAGAAATGCCCAAGAACATAACCAAGCCAGAACCATACGAAATTCACACGAGTTTAACTTAATTTTATTGTACATCTTTGAAAGATAAAGTCATTTACTGGAGAAACATAGTAGTCATAAGATCCCATAATCTGCTAATATACCTCTGCCTATGAAGAATTTTCAACTAGATGCTTCAATTTTGCTAGCCATCTACCATATATTCTAATTGAAGTTTCATAGGTTAATTGAAACTTCTGAATAGATTAAAAGAGCACTTCAATTTTCTCACAAACTTTTAGAACTGGAACCGTGAAATTCTGAACGGCATACCAATGCTCAACTCTTTAGGCTCATTTGACAATAAGCCTCTGCCCAAAGTATAGTTTTAACATGCACTTCAATGGAGCATAAAACATCTTCTCAGTGGTACTATCTTCATGGCTTTTTCCACGATACTAGGAAAGAAATTTTGATATCGATATCAGAAACCTCAACTGGTAATGTTTAATATCAAACTAGTAACATTCAACATCACCAATACGGCAGTATCGTCATAGTTATGCAGATAAGTAAATCATATCAAAATATATCAGACTTTTACATGGCATCTTACAATTTTGACAAAAAACTACCATTATTTGATTAGGACTGTAACCATACAATCCGATACCCACACATAAGCAAACACAGAGACATGGATTGTTGTATTCCTATTCAGCATCTCCAAGTAAAAATACACTGAATTATAGACCAAATGCGAACACTCTGCAACAGTAGAAGAGCACTCGTACCTCAATCTTTGCATGAGTGAAATACTCTTCAAAACAAAATTGCAACATTGCTCAACAAAATCATAACAATAGGAAATGTTCAGCTCAGCTAGCAGACCGTCTGCCTGTTTCATCAATTTGAAAGTATGACATCAACATTCACATCTTAAATTGCCATAAAATCAACAAGCAAGCATAAAAATCATGGTTCTAAAAAACTCTAGGCACTAGGCTTAAAGTGAGGTAGTGCCTAGGTCTTCTAGGCGGTGCCCAGATGGACGGATGAACTAAGCGGCGCTAGGCGGTTTTATTTATATTAAAAAAAAATTGATGTTTAGAAATTTGGGTTGATTTAGGTTTAGGATTAGGGTATGGTAAATTGACGTCAACTAGGGTTAGGATTTGACAATTTGGGGTAATTTGGGTTTCTGGCCGCCATCGATAACAGCTCCGACGGCAGACACCGGAGAGTGTAGATTAAACGCCACCTCTTTCAGTGCATGAACTATACATGCCACTGTTGTTTGACGCACGGACCACTCCTCCATGAACAGACGACATCGACCAACCATTTCCCACCGTTTACACGCCAATACATGTCATTGTTTGCCATAAATCTATAGTTTTCCAATGAGCTGCCTAGCTCACCGTTTAGGGATTAATCAGAACGATCAGGCACTGTCTAGGTAGCGGCCTAAACCATCTTTTAAAACACTGAAAAAGATACCAAACAAAAACCTTCCTCCACTAAATGGGATCAGCTTGAAGCTATTTTATTCTATCCTAAATCATTATTTCATAAAATTGAATAAAATTAATCTTTTTATTGTTAAACTTATGTCATCCCAACCTGTTGACATTGCCCTCATTTTTTAACTGGAGCAAATTAGAGGACAACAAACATAAAAATACTAAAAAAAAAAACACCATATAAAAAAATAAATAAATATATACATGTAAATATAGCTAATAAATTACCCTGCCATAAGCATTAATGTCGAGTCCATTGGCAAGCAGATCAGCAATGTCTTTCTTCAGAAATTTCTGAGTAGCATTTCTCTTTCTTCTTATCACTTCGATCCGATTCTTTATCAATTTTATCAACGGCTTGCTGTCCATGATATTAATCACACTAAATAAATAAATAATAACATCCTATGAACAAGAATAATTACAAAGAGAGAGAGAGAGATCAGATAAGTAACCATTTAGAGGCAAACCCTCGACCTAACAGTCCGTCTAGCATCTTCGTTCTCGCTAGTTCAAAAAGATTTAATGACCGTTGCAGTTTTCAAAAAAATAAAAGAGAAGATTTTGAAACAAATGAAAATGAAGATAATGTCAGATCCGCCATTAACGAAATAAAAGGAGAAAATCAAGATCAAAACATGTTGGACATTTTTTTTGGGTTTTGTTGGAAAACGTATTTAAGACACCTTTTTTGTTTGAGGGCCACCCACCTACTGAGGTGACTGAACTCAACAAGTCGATGTTTAAAATGCCCTTGGTCTGGAAATTGGTTCCTGGTGATCGAGTGAGTAATTTAAAACATTTACGGAGGGTATTATGGTGATAAAATGCATTATGATTCGGTACTCATCAGGCGGAAGGCTGGGGTTGAATTTTGCTATATCATTGGCTGCTTGATGAGACGACAAACGATCGTGAGTTAGGGGGAAACTGCTGAGCTGGACCGCACCGAATTATTACTATCAATTTCTTGATTAAAGCTCTGATTATAAAATTAATATTTTCTTCTTCTTGGGTTGGGCCACACATGTGTTTAGTTTAGATTCGAGCTCACTGCAAAAGCAAATGTAACGGCCACATTTACGGTTGTAACTATAGTTGCTTTCAAAAAATTAAAAATTATTATATTAACAAAACAATAAATAAAAATTGTCTCATTCCTTTAAAAGAAAGCGAAATATAAAATTAAATAAATAAAAAGCAAAAAAAAAAAAATAACAACCAGAGAGAGAGAAATGTGTAAATCCAAAGGAAAGGCTACAATCATTTTGCGGACTCAGTTGATAAAATTCTTTTTTTTAGACATGTTGGAAATTCCGTCGTTACATCGTTTATTGAAAATCTCTCTATTAAATCATCTGATCTGAATTTTAAGCGGAGCATGTAAAACTTTTGGTTACCTGAAGCTCTTATAAAAAACGCACTTTATGGACTTGAACCCAGACCTGACAACTAACCATAAGTGCGGTTCGGTTCCGAACTGCAAACAAGACCGAAACCGAACAAGGTCAAAATCGAAATCGAACTAGTCAACGATTCAGAAGCGATTCCAAACCAAACCAGAACCACCAAATGATCGTTCCGGTTTCGGTTCTTCAAAATTTAATAACTGAACCAAACCGGAATCTAGGTTAGAACCGAACTGAATCCAAATCTTAAGAACCGAACCGCAAAACCGACAAAATTTATTAATTAATGAAGATAGTATTTTAATTAATATTTATTAATTTATACTTTAATTAATAAAAAAAATAATTTATCAAGGTAATGTTAATTTTTTTTCCATAAACATTTAACTTAATATTATGTATTGTGATTATATGAATATTACCTAATTACTAATTTACAAATTATTACTTGTGTCATATTTTATAAAGGGCTCATAATTTAGTCATATATATTAATAAGATTATTAATATCAATAAAATAAATTATGTATACAATAAAATAAATTTGTCAAATCCTTAGTTGTAATTTGGTTCCGGTTCTAGGAATTGATTCTGGTTCAAAAATGATTCCGGTTCGGAACTGAAGAGGAATTGGATCGAACCGAAGCGTACATTGTACCGTTCGGTTCCGGTTCCTCTTTCCGCAAGAACCGGAACCGCCGGTTTGGTTTCGGTTCGATTTCGAAATCGAATTACAATTGAACCTATTGACAATCAAATTATAAGTCATTTACCATCAAGCACACTCATTAGTGATTGTTTTGATTTGATAAAATTCTTGTTAGTTATTTTCACTCAAACAAATCAGTAATGTAATATTGCAATTCCATGTCAGGTCAAGCATGAGTTTGTTTTGTCTCACGTTAAAATAGTCTTCCCAAATCTCCTCCTATGAAAAATATATTTTTAATTCTTTTATTATTATACCTTATTGTTTGTATAATGTGATGTGTTTATTAAAAAAAAAAATACGAAGCATTTTGTCTATTAAATTAATGTTAAAATTAACATCAATATTATATATAAATTGTTGGAGTTGGTGCTTGGAGCGCCAATCCGGATAATGTATAGTACATTAACTATATTTTCACTTAAAACTTTATTAATGATATTGTCATTATACATATTAAATTGATGTATAAATATGCTAAGAATGACATCGACCTTAGAATAGTCATGTAGTAATACTAGACACTAGGTGGTCCGACATCGAGATAAGTACTACTATTATAAACTATTCTTAATATATATATATATATATATATTATTAGCCGTTGGTTTTGGAATATGTTCGGATTCCTATAACCTATAAGATTAGCACATGTCGTATATTGGAATTCGAGTTTCAATGGTTTAACACGATGTACCATGAGCTTTGGAAGCTCGTATAGACATGTGGGTATTGATTGAACCGAATATTGAATGACTCACAGGTGATTCACAATAGTTTAAAGTACACACCATCGTCAATAGGAATATCCTCAAGTCGAGTAGCATATATGATCCTTTGACTATAGGATAACAATTATTTTGTGTGAGATCTTCCATACTTTGATGCCAAGTATATCAGAAACCTTTCATAGTCTGGCCTCTAGACGTTAGTTGGGTGTGGACCGATGCACTCGTTAATCAAATGCAAATCAAGATAAGATCCGCCGGCCCGTATGTGTACCATAAGTGGTTTAGGTATCCATGTGAGTAAGTCACGTTTCTTAAGACTTTGGCCAAAGCCAAACACCTAGGGTGGATCACATCAGTTGTAAAGAATTGTGCACATGTCGACATAAGATGTGCGACTTGGAAACTTAACGGTGTATTCTATGTTTCCTAAGCACAACTCGGATAGCCTACGACAAATGGACTAATAAAATATGATGGCCTCGACTTGTATAGTTCAGAAATGTCGTTTGTGTTCTTCGGGAATTCGGAGGTTGTTGAATTGCGTACATATTAGCTAGGCTTATATGACGAACGTGTCTGCACTTAGAGAGTTCCGATATAAAGTGTACTCGTTGAGCACTTAAGTAGCCGATTATTTTTGAAAAAAGATAATATTCGATATTATAATTATCAACTAAAATAATCAAGTGTTATTGGATAACATTGATTATTTACTTTGACCTAATTGGATTAATTCAAGATTTATACAAAGGCTTTGTCGTAATTTCATAATTATCTATACCATTTGAGGATATTATGGTAATTACAAGTATGTAATTATATATATATAATTGGATTAAATCAAAGTGGAAGACATGTAACTTATCATTTAATTAAGTTTTATCTTGATTTAATAGGATTAAATCAAAATGGTAGACAAATATAATTAGTCACACCTAATTATACATATTTGTACAGATTAAATTAAGCCCACATAAAAATTGATTAGAACTTTTATTAATTAAAATTGCATAAGTTTTGCTATAAATAGCAAGTTTGGGGAAGGTTTTAATTAAGCTTGTGAAAGCTAAGTACAAGCAATTCTTGGAGAAATTAGCCTAAGATTAGATAAATGTTTAGAGAATGTTTGGAAGTTCTCTATAACATTTCAATTAGAAGAAATCAAGATTGGATCTTAGAGTGAAGCTTGTTTGCATTGGAATCTGTTGGATATACTCGATTTGTAAAGCGGGCTTACTTATTGTTGCCTACCTTTTGAGTGCAAGGTGAGCTCTTGAGGGCCACGATATGTGATACACATTGAGATGTGTAGATGATACTGGGATTGGCACTAGAGCAAGTGGGAGAAATTGTTAGGGTTGGTGCTCAGAGTGTCAATCCAGATCAAATTTATGTCCGATTATAAATATGAGCAATTCTATTTTCCATAATATTACTAATTTAACGGTAGCACCCTTGTCTTTTATACATTTATTCGATCTAATTACGATTAGATATCTAATTATGATTAGATCAAAATGAATCTAGTTCGGTGATACGTGTATATTAGACAAATACCCTAGGATTTACAATATAATACGCAGTTACAACTTAGTTTGTAATTGACATTGGGAAACGCACTATAAGATGTATATCCTTAAATAAAGTTCTTAGTCAAGATTTACTAATACAGGTCGGTTAGTAAAATCCGCTGAGACCAGTACATGTCGTATATCGTGACTTGGTCCGATGGTTTATCCCAATGAACCATGAGTCTCGGGAGACTCGTATAAACATTTAGGTGTTTATTTGATAAGACACTGAATGACTCACTGAAGATTTCCTAATAGATTATACACCAACGTCAATATGAATCTTCACGAGTTGAACGAGCATAGTGGTCCTTCGACTTGAGATACCACAATGGGATATATGAGTTATCCTCCACACTTTGATGGAAGTCACGTCACTGATCTATTTAGATCAGACCTCCGCATGTTCCTTGGGTGTGGACTGATGCTCATGATATCCAGTGCATATGAAGAGAGAATATGTCTGTCCTGTGTACAGGGCATAGACATCTGCACGTGTTTATGATCTAGTAAATTTATGGTCGTGGTATAACTTTGAAAATCAGTTCCGAGTATTATTTACAGATCATAAATTGAAAGTCGATTGTATTATACCGAACGGATTTGACATTTTCATCTATATCCCAGGTATAATACGGATAGCCCATGACGGAGGAATTATATGTATGCAATGACCTCGGCTTGCATAGTTTAGTGAGATTATCTGTGGTCGTCATAATCGATGAGTGGGTGGATTATAGATATAAAATTGGATTTCATGACGGATAAACCTAAACTTAGAGAGTCCTACAATATGAAGTGTACTCGTTGAGTACTTGGGCAACACGATATGAATAATACATATTATTCATAATACTTTATCGGATTAAATGAGTTAATTCAAATCGTTTAATTGGTTAAACGATAACACATGCATTATGGGATTTTGTCTGATTGTAATTATTGTGTATTTGTATTTGATACATAATATGATTAGATAAACATTAATTATTCATCAAATGAGAATTTGGCACATGCCATAATATATATATATTTGTTATTTATTTTAAATAAAAATACATATATAATAATAATTACATTAATTGATTATTTGAATATTTAATTATTAAATATTTGAATAATTAATTAATTAATTTTTTTTCATAAATTTTATTAAATTTGTTTAATTATTATTGGAACATTTGACTTGGTTTAATTATTCTTTATGTGTTCTAATTTGAATGGATAACA
Organism: Zanthoxylum bungeanum; assembly: GCA_019454045.1. Lineage (NCBI taxonomy): Eukaryota > Viridiplantae > Streptophyta > Magnoliopsida > Sapindales > Rutaceae > Zanthoxylum > Zanthoxylum bungeanum. The sequence continues at coordinate 444,747 of SKCR01006513.1, forward strand.
TAAAGTATGATTTATTTGATTTGATTTTAATTTGATTAAAATGGAAAAATGATAAAAATGCCCTCGCTTATTGCCAAACCCTTTGTTAAAAGGGAAAAAATTGTTTTTCTTCCTCCTTTAACTTGCTGCCATGGCTGAAAACCTCAAAGAAAATGGGTTTGAAAATTCATTTCACAAATCCATGAAGAAATGAAGGAAAATCAAGAAAAAAATTTGGGATTTCAAGAGATTAAAAGGTAGTCTACTTAACCCTAAGCTTAGAAATTTGATTTCTTATTTCTTGATGATTTAGAAATGTTTTAGGGGTCCTTTAATTCTGAAATTTTAGGGCTTTTGGTTGTTGGTGATGAATTGGAAGTGATGAAGCATGTGTGAAGTAGATTTGGTTAATATTATTGTAATATTAGGCCAATTTGATCAAGTTTTGATGAGTTGCTATTCTAGAGTGTTATTTCCACTCTTATGACACCTAGAATTGTTCTGGGATTGTTTATATGTAGTGACTTTGGTTGGTGTTATAATAATTAGATTAATCTTGAAAATTTGGATTTAAAGCATGAAAATTGGAATTTTTGGTTTCTGGATCAGATCTTGTAAAACTGGAAATTTTGTGATGTATTTGATGTATTATGAATGTAATGGATGTGTTTTTGGAGTTGGAACAATTTTCGGAAAGTGTTTCGGAGTTAAAATAAGCGAAAACGATCAAAAACAGTGTTACCGGGTGACTTTTGAGTCAACCGGGTGACTTTTGAGTCAACCGGGTGATGACTATCCAAAAAGTGAGTTCATCACTGTTCGGGAAGCCCATAAACTGTCTTGACACTATTAGGGTTGACCTGGGCTGTCCCCATAAGTATCGGGTAGTCAGTTTGGTCAAAAACGTGTTTTGCGTCATTTTGAGGAAAAACGTTTTTCGTAAAAGTTTCGCGAAGTTTCTATTGAATTTATGTCATTATTTGATATCGAATAAATAGATTTAGATGAAATATGAATAAATTATTCATATTAGATATTGAATAATTTATTCAGTAATTTGGAAAGTTTTAAAATACGATTTCGCCCGAACTGCGCTTCCGCTACTCCCTTCATCCAAAACCCTAACAAAAATGGTATCAAAACGGGTCTGATACTTCATCCTTTACATTACTCATGCTTGATATTTGATATATAATCCAATTTTAATATTTGCAAATGAATGTAATCCATATATGTTTCTTTACTTTTCGGTTCTACGTTAACGGAAAATATAACATAAATTTAATAGTTAAATTTTGTTATTTTTTCTAAGGTAGAATTGAATTGTTTAGAAAATTATTTAGATTAAAATTCTACATTTGATGTAGATTATAGCTTCCAGAGGAAAATCCCCGCTTTTAAAATATTGCTGTAAAGTAACGTGTATTGGATACATGTTTCTTGGTCCGTCTTTTTAGTACAGTTTATGGGTATCATTCTATAACTGCATCCAAGATCGTGCCAAAGCTGTGAGGGTTTAGGTTATAGAATTATTATCCATATCGGTTGTATATTGATACTGGACAAATTCAAGTGAGAGTGGAAATCCTGAACGTGCCAAAACTGTCAGGACTATATCGGTAGCTTGAGTTTGTCATTGACAAGTGAAGCCTTGATATACCTCTTTGTGAACGTGCCAAAGCTGTCATAATGAGAAATGGTGAAGACCAAAACCAAGAGTCACTGGTGAGTGATTGAAAATGAGTTGTCTACCTAATGAATATATGTAGGCGAGATCGTGCCAAAGCTTTGAGTCGAAATATATTCATGGGATCCTATTCTCACTATGTAATTCGATTTAATTATTGAATTCCCATTGTCCGTTGAGGATTACGGTATTACGTAAGTAGTGGGAGACACTACTGAGTTTAAATCCATAATTTATAATGAGAGCGATACTTGATATCGTTTTGGGAAATTAACATTAAACTATATATCTAAAATTGTTTGTAGCTTACTACGATCAAGTTTTGAACTTGATTAAGCTTTTGTTATGAATAGTTCATAAAGTGTGCAAATTGTTTACACAACAAAGCAAAGTAAGCTTGATAAAGGTTTGACCTTTATAGTATGACAATGAGAAAGGCTATCCTCAGTAGTTTATTGTAGATTCTGAGAATACTTGTCTCTAGTCGCACTAATTGAACGGTTAAAGATCTGTTGGTTAATGTTGATATTAACTATGTATTTTGGCTAAAGAATGCAAAGTGGCGTTCTTGAGTGATTTCTTCGAATGAGAGATCTGTTGCGGTTTCTTTTTTTGAAGAGTTCATTCTAGAATGGCCCTGAAGTTTGTATTCTGCTAAGATCACAGTTTGATATACTGACTTATAGAGCCTATTGTAGACTCAGATAAGTTTTTCGAAAAATCTGTGTTATCAAAGTATAGAGAATACATATTTGATAGTAGAGTCAGTAGGAGCGTACAAATTTCTTTCTGGTGTTATATATCCCAACGATATTATCATTATTAAAGTAGTAATGAGATATTTGTAAAGTAAAACATTTACTTAAGTCTTATTTTCTCCGTGTAAGTAGTGTGAGTAGTCTCTATTATATTTGATATAAAGTTTATATATAATATAAAACAAGAGACTTGTGAGAAACTCCCATTAGTCGTGTATTAGATATGATCTAATAAGAGACACAGTAAGACTATCTATATGACAGTTAATATAACTGTTTGACAGTTAACATGTCTTTTATATATATAGTATTCATCTTTCGTAAATGATGATTCCTTTTTCGAAAGAAAGATTAATTGAAATATCTAGTTAATCTTATATATCATAGGATGATGGCGTAATGAATACTATATTATGTGCGAATAAAAATATCAATTTAATCATCATTATTACGAGTTATTTTGATATGTTTTCGACCATATGATGAGTCTTGAAACATGTTCTTTATGATCTTTGAGATATTAAGAATGAGTTTCTTATTCATGGAGAATTTAGTCTACAACCATAAGGTGTCAGATCAGATTTGATTTTAATTATGACATTAGATGGTCTATGTCATATAAAGTCAGAAAAGATGCAGTGGGAATGTCATTGTTGATTCTACTGAACTAGTGGAATCAGTTGCGACTTTTGAGATATTGACTTAAGAAGTTGCAAAGTGACCTCAATGATTAGAAGTGTTGATATTAGTTTTGTGCTTGCGATTGTCTTATAGTATTTCAGATTTGATCCATATATACTTAGACAACTCAACAGCTATAGCACAAAACTGATATAGCGTCTGAGTCATATTAATATGGAATTTGGATTCTGCAAAATATGAATGATGCTGGTTAAGGAAAACGGTTGGGTTTGTTGGACAGACTTGATTTGTAAAGCGGGCTTACTTGTTATTGCCTACCTTTTGAGTGGAAGGTAAGCTCTTGAGGGCCACAATATGTGATATACATTGAGATGTGTATATGATACTGGGGATTGGCACTAGAGCAAGTGGGAGAAATTGTTAGGGTTGGTGCTCAGAGTGCCAATCATGATCGTATTTATGTCCGATTCATAAATACGAGCAATTCTATTTTCCATAATATTACTAATTTAATGGTAGCACCCTTGTCTTTTTTACATTCATTCGATCTAATTACGATTAGATATCTGATTATGATTAGATCAAAACTGAATCTGGTTCAGTGATACGTGCATATTAGACAAAGACCCTAGGATTTACAATATAATGCGCAGTTACAATGTAGTTTGTAATTGACATTGAGAAGTGCACCATAAGATGTATATCCTTAAATAAAGTTCCTGGTCAAGTTTTACTAACACGGGTCGGTTAGTAAAATCTAGGGGTGGGCGCGGTTCGGTTTGGTTCGGTTTTCGCTAAAAATCAAACCAAACCATATTTTACGGTTCAGATTTTTTACCTCTCAAACCAAACCATTAAATAACGGCTTGGTTCGGATTGAAAATTTTTTAAACCAACGGTTTACGGATTGGTTCGGTTCGGTTCGGTTTACAGATTATTATATTTAAAATAAATTTTCATCCACTTAAATGGAAAAAAAAACTAGTTTATCCAACAAATAGTATGAAGTGCTATGGTGTAAGTTGTGACTCTAGGAAAAACACGCACTCCATAAAGGATTGAAAAATAAGGCACAATTAATTCTTGTATTTTTTAAAAATTACCTTGAAAATGATGCTACCATCATTCTAATTAAGAGACAAATCCAACATCTTACTTTCAAGAATAATGATACTAACATAAAACAAAAAAATTAAGAATAAAAGTATTAATAAATAAATTGAAGAATAAAAGTATTAACAAATAAATATATTAACAAAAAAATTTAAGAATAAAAGTATTAACATACTAATAAAAAGAAAATATAGAATAAAATTAAAAGAAAAATATAAATTTTTTTATAAAAATATATAATTTTTTTAATTATAACGGTTCGGTTCGGTTTTACAGGTGCGGTTCGGATTAGCTCCTGAACCGAACCGTAAACCGTTTGGGGTAGGCCAATCCGAACCGCAAACCGAACCGTTAGAAAAAAAACCGTAAATTCGGTCCGATTTGGTTCGGTTTGTGGTTTGGTTCGGTTCGGTCGTTTTTTTGCCCACCCCTAGTAAAATCCACTGAGACCAGTACATGTCTTATGTCGTGACTTGGTCTGATGGTTTATCCTAATGAACCATGAGTCTCGGGAGACTCGTATAGATATGTAGTTGTTTATTTGATAAGACATTGAACGACCCACTGTAGATTTCCTAATAGATGGTACACCAACGTCAATAGGAATTTTCATTAGTTGAGCGAGAATAGTGGTCCTTCGACTTGAGATACCACCGTGGGATATATGAGTTATCCTCCACACTTTTATGGCAGTCACATCACCGATCTATTTAGATCAGATCTCGGCCTATCCGTTGGGTGTGGACTGATGCTCATGATATCCAATGCATATTAAGAGATGATCTGCCAGCCCTGTGTACATGACATAGGCATCCGCACATATTTACGATCTAGTAAATCCATGGCTGTGGTATAACTTCGGAAATCAGTTTCGAGTGTTATATACAGATCGTAAATTAAAAGTCGATTGTATTATATCGAACGAATTTGACGTTTTCATCTATATTCCAGGTATAATACGGATAGCCTGTGACGGAGGGATTATATGTATACAATTCACTGTCGTCATAATCAATGAGTGGGTGGATTATGGACACGAAATTGGATTTCGTGACGGATAAACCAAAACTTAGAGAGTCCCACAATATGAAGTATACTCGTTGAGCACTTAGGCAACGCGATATGAATAATACGGATTATTCATAATACTTCATCGGATTAAATGAGTTAATTCTGATCGTTTAATCGGTTAAACGATAACACACGCATTATGTGATTTTGTCTGATCGTAATTATTATGTATTTGTATTTGATACATAATACAATTAGATACACCTTAATTATTCATCAAATGAGAGTTTGACAAATGCCATATGTTGGGTTCTCATAGAATATGTCAAGGATCTATTAAGCATAAACATGTGTGAATAATCAAAGTAAATTGTGGAAATAATACTTACTTTTATCGGTTATGGGATGTAGAGAATACAAAATTTTACCTCCTTGAGATGTGCTCCAAGCCCACCTTTGTATGATTGTTGAGCTCCAAGCTTTGATCTTTGAATTCCAAACTCAAGGGGATAGTTTCCCTATTACCTTTGTAAACTCTTTAATGTGCTAGCAATCAAGATTTTGAAACAAAATCAAGAACTCATAAACCCTAGGTTCACGCCAATAGAGAGATGAAGAGGGGGGGGAGTATTCGGCCTTGGTGAAAAAAAAGAGTGAGTGATGTATTTTGATTTTCCAAAATCAATTAACCTAATACCAAACTTCCAAACTTAGTAAAAGTCAATCACACATCAAAAATGAAATAAGCTTGTGTAAGAAACAAGTCATCAACCACTACTAACTTCCATCACCATAAAAGTAAATGTTTGACTAGTGATGTGACTTGATGTGGGCCCCACTTTAAATTAAAAATTTGAGTGGGTCCATAAAACACATATTGGGCTCGGGTTCTTTAATTCCGAATTAATGAATTTTCCGTCGCGACTTAATTAAATCAAATTTAATTAAATAATAATGCCTCGTAAAATTATTACGAAAGTCGCTTACGAATTAATTCTAAATTAATTCGTTCGCCCAAATTAAAATCCAATTTTAATTCCGCTTTGAAATCTAATTTCCTTTAATATATTGAATATATTATTTAATCGATTAATTCCAAATTAATCGTTCTCTCTCTATTAATTGAATTTTATCCCAGATAAATTATCGTTGTAATTAATCCTAGATTAATTTTCTCTCTCTCATAATTAATTCCAGATTAATTCTGCTCGAGTCAAACGTCATCGGTGAATCTTCGGGAAGCGACCATGAGATCTCTGGATATGTTGACAGTAAATTCGGTCCTCGGACTATCCGAACATGTGCGTACACCGTACCACGTTCTTACCGATTTACAAGACATGGTTGGCTTCTAGCAAAGCACTGTGCCTACCCAATTCTCCAGAAATATTCTTTTAAGGAATATTTAATCTATATCAGGCATAGTATACTAAGTATTACGCATTGCAATCCAGTATCGGATATCATATGCTAGGCCTGAGACTTGAATTGTGTCTACCCCATACGAAGCATATATCGGATCACAAGAAACTAGTCTCTTTAATCGGATAATCATGACCTTGTCATATTATCCCGATAGTTGCAACATATCAGAGTACCAATTCTACATCCCTACGTGATCATCATCTCCATATGACTGAAGTGATACTTTCATCTTGACATCATATCCAATACACTATGATTCTTAATAAACCTAGAAGAGGCGTACACAGAACCTGGTAAAGCCCCGGACGACCAAAACCAAAGCGTACTGATTGTCACAAGTATTAGCGATGCAAGTCTCAGGTTAAGACCAAATACACCTACCCTGATTCGGATTCCCATAGACACATAGTTATACTACCAATGGGATTCTGATGGGTCTATCCAGAGCGAAGCTGTTTCCATACCATTGGCAAACAGAACCTTCTATTACACTCGCATGAGTATCCAATACCCAAATATATGAGAACTATGTCGTTACGCTTCCATAACACGCACAAATATAATACTAGTCTATTCCGCATTATCGATGTCCAGTCTCGATAATACTACGACTATGGATATTTAATGATTAAACCGTTCGTGGATTGATATTGTCTCATATCTTATTAATCTGAAACTAATCATAAGGACTTTTATCATTTGTATATTCAAGTAATCTAATTACAAATTGATAAAATAGCAATTTTCTTTGTCACATAGTTATATTTGTACAAAAATCACAATGTCTTTTACAAATAGTGATGCTATAGGTCATAACTGTCCAACACCATAAATATATGTATTTGTTATATATTTTAAATAAAAATACATATATAATAATAATTACATTAATTGATTATTTGGATATTTAATTGTTAAATATTTGGATAATTAATTAATTAAACTTTTTCATAAATGTTATGAAATTTGTTTAATTATTATTGGAATATTTGACTTGGTTTAATTATTCTTTATGTGTTCTAATTTGATTGGATAACATAAAGTATGATTTATTTGATTTGATTTTAATTTGATAAAAATGGAAAAATGATAAAAATGCCCTCACTTATTGCCAAAGTCGGTCAAGCCTTTGTTAAAAGGGAACAAATTATTTTCCTCCTCCTTTAAATTGCTGCCATGGCCGAACACCTCAAAGAAAATGGGTTTGAAAATTTGTTTCACAATTCCATGAATAAATGATGGAAAATCAAGAAAAAATTTTGGGATTTTAATAGATTAAAAGGTAGTCTACTTAACCTTAAGCTTAGAAATTTTATTTCTTATTTCTTGATGATTAGAAATGTTCTGAAATTTTAGGGCTTTTGGTTATTGGTGATGAATTGGAAGTGATTAAGCATGTGTGAAGTAGATTTGGTTAATATTATTGTAATATTAGGCCAATTTGATCAATTTTTTATGAGTTGCTATTCTAGAGTGTTATTACCACTCTTGTGACACCTTAATTAGATTAATCTTGAAAATTTGGATTTAAAGCATGAAAATTGGAATTTTTAATTTCTGAATCAGATCTTGTATAGCTAGAAATTTTGTGATATATTTGATGTGTTATGAATGTAATGGCTGTGTTTTTGGAGTTGGAACAATTTCTGAAAAGTGTTTCGGAGTTGAAATAAGCGAAAACAGCCAAAAATGACGTACATGGTGACTTTTGAGCCAACCGGGTGACAGCTGTCCAAACAGTGAGTTCATCACTGTTCTGGCAGCCCATGAACTTTCCTGACACTGTTGGGGCTGACATGGGCAATCTTCATAAATATCGGGTTGTCGGTTCGGTCAAAAACGTATTTTGCATCATTTTATAGAAAAATATTTTTCGTAAAAGTTTCGTGAAGTTTCTATTGAATTTATGTCGTTATTTGATATCGAATAATAAGTTTAGATGAAATATAAATAAATTATTCATATTAGATATTGAATAATTTATTCAGTAATTTGAAAAAGTTTTAAATTACGATTTCGCCTGAACCGTGCTTCCTCTGTGCCCTTCACCCTAAACCCTAAAAGAATCAAGATTGGATCTTGAAGTCAAGCTTGTTAAACCTTGGAAGTTCTGTAATAATTTCAATAAGGAGAAGAAGATTGGATTTTTGTATCAAGCTTACTAGTTAATGTTTGATCTTCTCCTGTGTTAGGATGCTTTGAAAGTATAAACACAATATGCTTGTACTTTAGTCAAAATATTTATGTTAGACATAGAGATAAAATTAGAGTTTGGAACTCTGTATTAAAGTTTAGAGCTATAGCTACCATTCTAGAATCACTTGACCACCTTTAGGTGACCTAGAATTATTCATGAGACATTTCATTGTGCAGCGTGCGCTGCAAGCGCACTAGGTGCGCGCGGGTCTGAATTTTTTTCTTGATTTTTAGCCAAATTAGATTTTTTCGGACCCATATTCATTTCTGATTTTTCCCTAAACACTTGAAAATTGAATATTGTATTTCATTAAATTTTTAAAAATACACCCATGCTAGATATATATGGATTAGACCCATTTTTGCTGCGCGGAATACCGATCCGACCCTAGGGGTTCCACATCTACCCCAACATAAATAACATCAAGAATATAGTAAGTATAAAAAAAATCTAAATTAAAAAAATATGAAAAGCATTGCCAACTTAATTATCATTCTACCATTGTGGACTAGTTGCATCTTTCATTAAAATATATGATCAGAGGCGGTTGTCTTAAATTTTATGGATTTTTATATAAATTATTAAGATAGAATCCCTAGATAAAGGTTAAAATATGTATATAAATCATATTATATATTAAGATTAAAAATTTCTTTAAATTCAAGCCTCTTATTTTAGGTTTAATTTAGGGATTCCAACCGATTATATCGACTCTCATATATATGACTCATCTTCCTCATTTGATTTAATTGACCAAATCATGTCTTTAATTATTTAGATTTACGACTTATAGTTATTGGTGGTTTAGTGTTATTAAACAGATCAAACCCAGAAAATCCATCCAATCTATGCAAAACTCTAAAAACTTAAAACAAGAAGAAAACCTGGTAAATTATGAAATATGCAGTCCAAGTCGAGATAGATCTCTGTCCTTAAGAACTTATCAGTCCCGTCTCGGTGCTCTACGAGTTTTGTGCCTAATTTTCTCCCATGATAACTAGAATTTCTTTTGTTCAAGGAGCACTCCTTAACAAGATCTTGAACTTGGAAATGAAGGAACTCTCTCTGTTACTCAAAAATGAAAACTGTGAGTTTCAAGACTTGTTTTCAGATCTGGATTATTAGAATGAACCTCCAAAGCCCTTTAAATAGACATGGAATGGTGCCTTAAGGGCACCATTTGTTTTGTGGTGTAACCCTTCTAAGGGTTATACCTCTTACATGCACCATTTGGAGCCCAATGAGTGTTCTTCTAAATTGGAGGACATGTCCCATTGGGGTACCATCCAATGGATATGTCCATTCTCCATCCAAACACAATAATTAGAGTATTTAAAACAATCTCCTACAATTCTCCAAATATTCATGCAGAAACTTGAGAGAGTTTATGTGAACTAAAGCTGCATCGAAATAGGTAGCTTTCTTCTTGAAACTTTTCTAGTTAATGACAATCAGATTTACTTGACAAATCAGTGACTCATAGACTTGAACTGTTCCGTCGTTGTTGTAAATCAAGACAATTGCTAACACACAGCTTTACTTCGACCATTTCCCATTCTACGACTGTGTTCATTTTGATCCTGAACAACGGTCCTGGATTCATCAAGCACTTTAGAGAAATCAGCCTGTAAAATCCCATGGAAGTGACCTCACTTCTTACTTGAAATAGATGATCTATTATGAAGAGGTGATCTGCTTTTACCCACATTAGGACTTATCTCCTAATATAGTGATCACTAAAAGCCTTAGCTTTTCCTAACCTTGACAGACAGCACTCGGCATTATTATCGAAATAGGAAAGAGTGCTTGCTTTAATTGCACAAAGTTTCAGTTGTCCTTTGTGAACCTAGATCTTGGGATCTCCAGTCAGTTAGGTTGGGTTTCCACAGTGACAATTATTAATTTATAGGCTTCACCTCGATGACTTCTCAACTTGCTCTCTAGATAAACCTTTAGTAAGTGGATTCTCTAGGTTTTCCTTTGACTTAACATAATCGATCGATATTATGCCACTTAAGAGCAGTTGACGTATGGTATTATATCTCTGACGTATGTGTCGAGACTTACCATTATACATTGTATTTTGGGCTCTCCCAATAGCCGATTGGCTATCACAATGTATGCCTATCGCTGGCACCAGTTTGGGCCAACTAGGAATATCCTCCCGGAAATTTTGAAGCCATTCCGCTTCTTCCGCTGTTTTTTCTAATGCTATGAACTCTGATTCTATAGTAGACCGAACAATACAAGTTTGCCTCAAGGATTTCTATGACACGGCTGTATTATCAAGTGTGAAAATAAATCCACTGTATCAGATATCTAGTTAGCATCGCTTTATCTCTCTAGAACATCATGATATCTAACATAATGTAGCCCATATTTTGAAGTTTCTCTCAGATACCTCAAAACTTTTTATATGGCTTTCCAATGGTTATTTTCTGGATTGCTCTTATATCTACTAAGCATTTTCATAACTTGATCTATATCATGTGCAATTCGTGAGATACATCAGACTTCCTATGATTCTCGAATACTATGATTGCGATATGTTAGTGTCCTACACATGCCACAAGATCACTAAGATGATTTGTGTGTGAATAAAATCAAAGGAAGTTGCGGAAAAACTTACAATGATCGGATGAAGTTCAAGACTTTTTCTTGGATGTAGAAGCTCTAAGCCCTCCTTTTGAGTTCCAAACTCTCAAGTGAGTTTCCCTATCACCTTCTTTTGACTCTTAAAGTGCTAGCTTACATGAAATTTAACAACAAAATTCCATGGGGAGAGGAAACATGTTCAACAATTTGGAAGAATGAGAGATGAAGAGTTTTTGTTATGTTGTGTGTTTCTTTTCAAAAACCAAAATGATGTAATTGTTTTCCAAAAACAAAAACAAGGTTGGATAAAAGTAAGTGGTGTTGTGAAAACCAATTACTTTTACCAAATACCACCATCACTTTTGACAAGTGATGTGAGATATGGGTCCCACTCAATTTTGAATTCAAAATTCAAATTTGCTTGTTCAACACACTTCAGGCTCGGATTTGTTTAATCCGATTAAATGATTTTTTCGTCACTACGTAATTAAATCTAATTTAATTAAATAATAATACCCAGTAAAATTATTACGGAAGTCGCTTACGAATTAATTCCAAATTAATTTGTTCGCTTGAATTAAAATTCAATTTTAATTCCATGTTGAAATCCAATTTCAATTAATATATCTGATATATTATTTAGCCCAAATAAATAAATTAAATAGTAAAATCCAATTTCAATATTAAATTGACTTTACCGATTAATTCCAAATTAATCACGTTCTCTCTTCTTCATGAATTAATCCTAGATTAATTCATGACGCAATTAATCCCAGATTAATTTTCTCTCTGTTAATTAATCTCAGATTAATTATTGCCGTAATTAATCCCAGATTAATTTTCTCTCTCACAATTAATCCCAGATTAATTCTGTTCGAGTCAAATGTCATTGGTGAATCTTTGGGAAGCGACCCAAGAAATCCCTGAATATGTTGGCAGTAAATACAGTTATCGGACTATCCGACACGTGCGTACCGCGTACCACATTCTCACAGATTTATAAGACATGGTTGGCTTCTAGCAAAGCACTGTGTCTACCCAATTCTCTAGAAATATATTCAATATTGAATATATATAATCTATATCAGACGTAGTATACATTGTATTACGTATTACGATCCAGTGTCGAATGTCATATGCTAGGCCGAGGGTTGGAATTGTGTCTGTCCCGTACGAAGCACATATCGGGTCACTAGCAACTAGTCTCTGTAATCGGATAATCATGACCTAGTCATACTATCCCGATAGCTGCAACATCTAAGAGTACTAGTTCTGTATCCTACAAGATCATCATCTCCATATGACTGAAGTGATACTTTCATCTCGACATCATACCCAATACACTACGATTCTCAGTATACCTAGAAGAGGCGTACACAGAACCTGTTAAAACCCCAGGCGACCAAAATCAAAGTGTACAGTTTGTCGTAAATATTAGCGATGCAAGTCTCAGGTTAGGACCAAATACACCTACCCTGATTCGGATTCCCATATACACATAGTCATACTATCAATGGGACTCCGAGGAGTCTATCCATAGCAAAGTTATTCCCGGTCCAACGGCTAACAGAAACTCCTATCACACTTGCATAAGTATCCAATACTTAAATATATGAGAATTATGTCGTTAAGGTTTTATAACATGCACAAGTGTGCAATACTAGCCTATTCCGTATTATCGATGTCCAGTCTCAATAATACTACGACTAGGGATATTTAATGATCAAATCCTTCATGGATTAACATTGTCTCATATCTTATTAATCTGGAACTGATCATATAGACTTTCATCATTTATATATCCAAGTAATCCAATTACAAATGATAAAAGAGCAATTTCCTTTGTCACATGGTTAATTTGTACAAAGAACACCATGTCTTTTACAAATAATGATGCTATGGGTCATAATTGTCCAAAAATCTCCCACTTGGCTTATAGCCAATCACTCAAATGTCTAACATCTGAACTATGTATGGGTCGTTCATGCTTATGTTGAGATATCGCTTTCGCCAGCAGATATGCAAGGTTATCATCTGAAATGATCTTTTGATCTTGACATCGCCACGATGTATGATCTCACGAATCAGATGAAACTGTTCAAAGTACACACTTGGATCATTGATGAGACATTAATTCCTTTGCCTGTGTTGTAGCCCAGCTCAGCTGCTAACATAATTACTCCTAATCCAATTAAGAATTTTGTAGATCCAAAATGCTTCTTTTGCTACCTCAGCCGCAGCAATATAATCCGCTTTTGTTGAATCGGTAACAGTATCTTGCTTGGAAGATTTCCAGATAACTGTTTCGTTGTTCAAATAAAATATATACCCTTATTGCGACTCAAAGTCGTCTTTATCGGTTAGGAAACTTATGTCGGTGAACATAGTCACTTCAAGTTCTCATTCTCCATAGATTAGGAATGCATCCTTAAATCATCTAAGATACTTAAGGATGTTCTTTACATCAATCCAGTGACCATCACTTGGATCGACTGATCTGATTTCAGATGCTCAAAGCATATGAGACACCAGGTCGCGTACATGTCTAACTATGTACGAGCTCTCGGAGAGCGCCAATAATTTTTAGATCTATCCCAGTAGATCCTTATTCCTAGAATAAAAGTTGCCTCTCCCAAGTATTTTCTATGGAGAATTTTAATGAAAGCCAAGCTTTCACCGATTATGATATGGGAATGTTATTGCCAAGAAGCAATACATCATCAACATATAGGACAATCATTGTCAGTGCGCTCCCACTAACCTTCTTATATACACAAGAATCGTCTTCGTTTTGGATGAAACCATATGGTAATATGATCTCATCAAAACGTTGGTTCTAAGAACGCAATGCTTGCTTCAATCCATAAATGGATCGATTCAACATGCAAACCTTGTTTGCATGTCACCACAAAACTGTCAGATTGTTTTATATAAACATCCTCCAAAAGGCCTTAAGGAAAGCGATTTTGACGTTCATCTGTCATATTTCATAATGAAACATGCAGCATTAGTAAGTATTATCCGAATGGATTTAATCATGGCAACGAGTAAAAGGTTTCATCGTAATCGACACTATGTTGAGGATGATACCCTTTAGCTACAAGCCTAGCTTTGTACGTTTGTATGTTGCCATCCATGTTTGTTTTCACCATGAAGACTTATTTGCTACCAATAGGCACATTGCCTTCTGGTACGTCAACCATTGTCCAAACTTAGTTGGTATACATGGAATCCATTTCGGACATCATGGCTCATTGCCATAAAATTGAGTCAATATCTTGTATCGTTTTTTCATACGTAGCCGGCTCATTATCCTCAATAAGATTAATATCTACATGAGGTGAGATCAGAAACTCATACCTCTAAGGTTGTTTTCTGACTCTCTCCAACCTACGCAGTTCTTGTGTATTAGAAGATTGTGGAACAATCTCATCCCTGATGAATTATTCGTATTCCGTAAGGGGATCGGTGTCAGGAACAGTATTACTCCGATTTTCATCGAGTTCTATTTTCCTCCCACTTTCCACTGCATTTAGGAATTCCTCTAAGGAAAACCACATGGAGAGCAACAAATATTTTCGTTCTCTTGTGAGTTATGGAAATAATATCCTTTGGTTTCCCTAGGATAACCAAATATAATTAGGCACTTATCCGATTTGGGTTCTAGTTTGGTACCAACCAAACATATGTCCAGCATTTCCAAATCTTCAGGAATGAGAAACCCAGTTTCTTTCCTGTCTATATTTCATATGGAGTCTATCCAACAGACTTTGACGGAACCTTTTTCAAAATAAGTATTGCATTGTTCAATGTGTATCAGTGCGACTTATCATTAACCTTACTATGTATAACAAAGTCAGGTTTCTCCATTCAGATACACCACTCAATTGAGGTGTTCCGGGAGGAGTCCAATGTGAAAGAATACAATACTCTTTCAGGTAATCTAGAAACTCATTGATCAAGTACTTTCCACCACAGTACAACCGTAATATTTTAATACTTTAGCCGGTCTATTTTTTTACTGCGTGTCGAAACTCTTTGAATTTATCAAAAGTGTATGATTTTTATTTCATAAGATACACATAATCATAACGCGATGCAACATCCGTAAAGGTTTCGAAGTATTCATAACCACCTCTAGCCTAGCTAAATATGGGCCCACTTACGTCACTATGAACGAGGGCTAACAGCTCGGTGGCACATACACCTTTACCGCTAAAAAGTGTTTTAGGTACTTTGCCTAATAAACAAGATTCGCAGAGATCATATGAATTAGGATCAAATCCATCCAAGTATCCACTCTTCGAAAGTGTGGATATACGAGTCTTGTAAATGTGTCCCAGACAACAATACCGCAGATAAGTCTCATCCGTGTTACTTAGTTTGAGCCTTTTATTTGTCATATTTATATACTTGAGATTCATTTATATTTAAAATATAAATACTGTTATTCACATCTAATGTGTATATCTCAATATTATCTTTATAAACAAAACACACAGTTTTCTGGAACATAAAGGTATACCCGCAATGAGTCAAACTAGATATAGAGATAATATTTCTAGTCAAACTAGGTACATTATAACAGTTTCCTTATTTAAGTAATGCCCAAAGGGCAGTTCTAAAACTTAGGTTCCTACAGCCAAAACAGTGACTTTCGTCACATATCTGATTCGCAGGTCGATCTCATCTGATGCCAGTCTCCTGCTAATCAGCAGATCTCGCACATCAGTACATATGTATGTACCACATCTAGTATCAAAATCCAATTTTAAAACTAGTAGTGGACATGTTTATAACAAACATACCTAAAGTTGGAGACTTGCCCGCCTTCAATTCCTTCATGTTTGCCTTGTCCATACAGCAGTCACGCTTCCAGTAATCCCGTTTGCCACAGTTTAGGCAGACACGTTGGGATATGTCCTTTGTCTTCCCAGAAGATTGTGATGATTTTTCCTTTGCCCTTTTTCTTCACACCCCTAGAAGCTTTCGGCCAAGCCTTGGCCTTTTGGGATGTCAAAGTAAGATGCGTCTTGCGCTTCTTGCCCTTTTGAAAGCTCTGACTCTGCCTCCTTGAGCATAGCCATTAACTCTCCAAGAGTTTTCTCTTTGGTTCATTATGAACCCGCCCCAGCATTCGGGCAGAAACTATAAGATCAAATCTATGGAAGTCTCGGCCTCGTAGGTAATGCCCAGCTAACCTAACTGTTCGATGCCAGTAATCATCTGCGACACCTAGTGCTTGACTGATGTACCCTCTGACATACGAGAGTGAAAGAGCTTCTTTTGCAATTTATACTTCTAAGATTTAAGGTTAGATCTGTGAAGATCATTTAATTTCAACATCATGGTATATGGATCTAATCCTTTGTTCCAACGATGAAATTAAGGAGTCAAGGCTGCAAGCATAAAGGATTTAGCATTAAAGTTATCATCACAATGAGTCTTCCTAAGCTCATGCTCTACTATTTACTCAACTCCGGGCTCAGGCCCCAAGAGATTTCTCTATCCAATAGAGTAACTTCTCAGCTCCCAGGAATATCTTGATATTCATTTCCCAATCTGGAAAATTTACGCCGTTAAAGACATTTTCACCTATGATTATGTCCCTTAAAATTAATCTTTCAGTCATCTTGATTGCTATAGTCTAACTATCTAGCTAACAATTTTGGGTACACTCAAAATGCAATAGTTACTATAGTCTAACTATATAACCAACTACAAATAGAGTAGTGTGTTGTACAGTCTAACTGTTCAAAGAAAGCAATATTAAATATTAGTCCAACTAATATATATTTATAACAACAATAAATAAAATAAAATAAAATAGCACGTTTGACCAAGTATTAAACGAAATTGAAAATTTAATACCGACCTCCCACTATTTTTTGGTGAGCCTCTAATCCTCTGTGGAGTACTCGGGAAACCTAGTTTCCTAGTGGGCTAGGATCCTGTTAAATAACACACAACCTTGACTTTGGCCAACAAGCTGTATGAAACTTAACTAGGTAGATCTCTAAGATCAATTGGATCTCATCCAATTCCTAGATCCAGTAGGTGGACCTCCAAATCCAAAACATATATCCAATATATGTAAATATATCTAATATATCCCCTAACCTTTTCATCTGAATCAACTAGGCCTTGGTTTTGGCTCAACAAACTTAATGATTCTAGTTAAGCGAGACCCATTGATAGTGGGAAAGCTTCATAATCCATATCGATGAACAAGAAGTGACTTTGACTTTGGCCAATAAATCACAACTTCCCAAGACATACGTTATGTAACAAAGCTTTCGTGGTTCAAACACATCTGTGATGGACAATGATCTTGACTTTGGCCAACAAACCAATTTCAATCTTGGATCTTGAGAGAGAACCACTCAATGGAAGGAAAACGCTTAATATTTAAAGAGGATTTTTAGCGTAAATTGGCATCCAATTTATTATCTTTTATTAGGCCTCATCATACACCCTTAAACATGCATTCTAAAAGCATAATAAGGCGCGAATAAGATTAATAATGATATGCGGATGAATATGTAAAAAATTATTCCTAGAACAAATCTCTCTATTTCCTCTCTCCCGCTAGCACTATTCATACTTCTACCCAATTACATAACACTATAAGAAACCTCATTTACATTGAGGGGAATTTGTGAGAAGATAAATATAATGAGAAAAGAGATAATAGGCTGGACATGCAGGTCCAATTTAATAAATTCTAAATTTATTACAATAATTTCCAAAATTGCCTCTACCCTTCTAATATCCATCTGATATATTATTCATTCATATACATCCAAGTATTCACATAAAACATGTTATTCAATCAATCTAATCCAATTAATTAATCTTTGAATTAATTAGCATCAAATGTTCATACAACGATTTGATTTGCGTGAGTCCAACTCGTTAAGAATAAATACTTAAAGTAAGTATTCTTGAATTATTTCGAACTACAATTTTAAATCCCATTTAATTTGTATTCAATACTAATTCGAATTTAATTCCAAATTAAATAATTACACTTATTTTAGTGCATTTTAGACTTAGATTCTAAATCTAATCTAAATGGGTCTTAAAGGCCTAATTAGTATCCAATACTATTTTAATTAAAGTTCAATGGGCTTTTAATTAATTCTTAAGGCATGGGCTTTGGCTAATATGGACAAACCCAAGATGCCAAAGGCCAATTTAGGAATCACCTTATGCCACAAAATCAATTTAAGCCCATTAGGCCCAATTAATTTATTAAAGGCCCAATTGTCATATTTGGACTTTATGGAAATGGTTTTAGGCCCAATTGGATCCTACCCAATTGTCCAAAACCAAACTTGGCCCAACCAAGCCCATTAGGCCAATTACAATAATTTAAATTAACATATTAATCCAAAATACATTAATTTAATTTAAAGTGTAATTAACATAATTAATCAACTAATCTAATGTTTCCAAAACACTAATTAATCCAATTATTCATGCTCATTAATTCCAATTCATGTCCAACACAAATTGAAGCAAAACAATTCATTCCAACATGCTTCAATCTCACGGAAATTGCATAAAATAACATTCAATTTTTATTTCAATCCAATTAAATCAACGATCAATATTTATTTCATGCATTTAACATATCCAATTGTCAAAATTCAAAAAATTACCATGAGCAACTCTAGGGTAGTATTCGGCCATGTGGTAGGAATCAGGGATTTTTGATCTAAAAAATTTATCTCAATTCCAAAGATGCACAAATCCAATTCATCATCATACAAACATAACCCAACAATCAATTTAGACAAATCATGCTCCAAACACAAAATCCCCAAATTAAAGTCCATAAACTCTAGAATTCAAATAAAGCTTAGGATGGCTCTAGATACCATTGTTAGTGTCCTACACATGCCACAAGATCACTACGATGATTTGTGTGTGAATACAATTAAAATAAGTCGCGGAAAAACTTACAATGATCGAATGAAGTTCAAGACTTTTTTTGGATGTAGAAGCTCTCCCTACTTTTGAGTTCCTAACTCTTGGGTGAGTTTTCTTATCACCTTCTTTTGACTTGAAGGGCTAGCTTACTTGAAATTTAACAACAAAATTCCATTGGGAGAGGAAGCATGTTCGGCAATTTGGAAGAAGGAAAGAGGAAGAGTTTTTGTTATGTTGTGTGTTTCTTTTCAAAAACCAAAATGATGTAATTGTTTTCCAAAAACAAAAACAAGGTTGGTTAAAACTAAGTGGTTTTGTGAAAACCAATTACTTTTGCCAAATACCACCATCACTTTTGATAAGTGATATGAGATATGGGTCCCACCCAATTTTGAATTCAAAATTCAAATTGTCTTGTTCAACACACTTCAGGCTCAGATTCGTTTAATCTGATTAAACGAATTTTCCATTGCTACGTAATTAAATCTAATCTAATTAAATAATAATACCCAGTAAAATTATTACGGAAGTTGCTAACGAATTAATTACAAATTAATTCGTTAGCTTGAATTAAAATCCAATTTTAATTCCGTGTTGAAATCCAATTTCAATTAATATATCAGATATATATTTAGCTCAAATAAATAAATTAAATAGTAAAATCCAATTTCACTATTCAATTTACTTTACCGATTAATTCCACATTATTCGCGTTCTCTCTTCTTCACAAATTAATCCCAGATTAATTCATGATGCAATTAATCCCAGATTAATTTTCTCTCTATTAATTAATCTCAGATCAATTATTACCGTAATTAATCCCATATTAATTTTCTCTCTCACAATTAATCCCAGATTAATTCTGTTCGAGTCAAATGTCATCAGTGAATCTTTGGGAAGCGACCCAAGAGATCCCTGGATATATTAGCAGTAAGTATGATTATCGGACTATCCGACACGTGCGTACCGCGTATCACGTTCTCACCGATTTACAAGACATGGTTAGCTTCTAGAAAAGCATCGTGTCTACCCAATTCTCCAGAAATATGTTCAACATAGAATATATATATATCATCTATATCAGGCGTAGTATACATTGTATTGCTTATTACGATCCAGTATCAGATGTCACATGCTAGGTCTAGGGCTGGAATTGTGTCTACTCCGTACGAAGCACATATCGGATCACTAGCAACTAGTCTCTTAATCAGATAATCATGACCTAGTCATACTATCTCGATAGCTGCAGCATTTAAGAGTACTAGTCTTGTATCCTACGTGATCATCATCTCCATATGACTGAAGTGATACTTTCATCTCGACATCACACCCTATATACTACGATTCTCAGTATACCCAGAAGAGGTGTACACAGAACCTGTTAAAGCCCCGGACGACTAAAACTAAAGCATAAAGATTGTCACAAGTATTAGCGATGCAAGTCTCAGGTTATGACCTAATGCACCTACCCTGATTCAGATTCCCACAGACACATAGTCATACTACCAATGGGACTCCGAGGGATCTATCTAGAGTGAAACTGTTCCCGGTCCAACTGCTAACAGAACCTCCTATCACACTTGCATAATCTCATATCTTATTAATCCGGAACTGATCATATGGACTTTCATCATTTATATATCCAAGTAATCCAATTACAAAATGATAAAAGAGTAATTTCCTTTGTCACTTAGTTAATTTGTTCAAAGAACACCATGTCTTTTACAAATAGTGATACTATGGGTCATAATTGTCCAACACAATACACTTGAGCCAGTATTCTTTGATAGATGAATAGTTAGATCTACAGGAGTTCTAGCCTTATTTAGATCTCATTTGTTATATTTCTCAAGTACATTCTCAACATAATGAGTCTGAGATAATATATATCCTTCTGATGTTCTAGAAATCTTAATTCCTAAGATCACATCAGCTATCCCTAAATCTTTCATATCAAATCTGCTGGATAACACTCTATTGGTAGACAAAATCATTTCATGATTACTACCAATTATCAGCATATCACACTTATCACACTCATTGGTTTGAACCCACTTGACAACATCACTTTGTCAATTTTCTCATGCCATTGTTTAGGTTATTTTTTTAATACGTACAAGGATTTTACAAGTTTGTACACTTTCTGTTCTTGTCCAGGAACATTGAAACTTTCTGGTTGTTCCATGTAAATCTCTTCATCCAATTCACCATTCAAGAATGTCGTCTTTACATCCATTTGATGTATTTCAAGACCAAATATAGCTGCTATAGCTATGAGCATTCTTATTGATGTGATATGTGTAGGAAACGCTTTCCTCGCGCAACAGAAGTGGCTTAGGCACACATATATGACTTGAAAAAATTTTCTGCCCTTCCCATTGAGTTGCCGAATCTGATCAGCAGGTATACTGAAATTTTACTTCTGTTTCGGACAAGATTTCAGCCCCGGAATGCCCCCGAAACAGTCTATGAACACCCCTCGAACTGCAGTGAAATAACAAACTGTTTTGGACCCGTTACGCAACCGAACTACACCCAAAACAGCCCTGATTTGCGTGAAATGCTGTGATGTTTTAGGTCTGATTTTTCACTCAAAAAACATTCCCAACTCAGCTCTAAAATTTCCCCAAGTGTTTCCCAAAAGTTCGGATTAAAAAAATTTAAACGAAACCTCGAAACCCCTTTATAGCAAGATGCGGCAGTGAGGAAAATTACCCTCATTGCCGTGAATCCAAAATGAATGGAGGAGATGAATTTTTGTTCGTTTGACACCAAAAGATCTTTCGTACTATATCTCACAACCAAATGAAACAAGTGTGGGCTTGACTCACACAAATTAAATCTCTAAACACTTTAGAGAATCTTGTCACAATAATATTTTTCTTATTTTTATTCTTGTTCTTATTTTTCTTTTATCAACAGTTGAGAGAGAATGAAGAAGAAGATGGAGGCTTGGTTTTTCAAGAATGAGAGAGAGCAAAAAGAAAATTAAATTTTCTTTATATACTTAGGTAAAATTGTTTCCAAAACAAAACAACCATTCCTCTTCCCTTTAGGTGAAAATCGGCCAAGGCTATCAAATTGATTTAATTTTATAACATATAATATTTAATTACCACAATGAAAAGATGTTACAATAATTAAATATGTCATTACCTTTCAAAAAGGTGTAACACCCAATAAGATATTTAATTTGTCAAAACAAATAAAACTCTTCCCTTTTATTTTCCTCCAAAAATCGGCAATAGCATATTTTTCTTTATTAATTTTGCAACATGTGATATTAACTTTCCATAAAGTCAAAGATGTTATAAAATCAAAAAGATTAATGCCATTATAGATTTGTAACTTCCAAAATTAAATCAAGGGTTTCCAAAACCCATAATTTAGAAATTACAATCTTAGTCTTATTAATTATATCATATATATAATTTAATATTTTGTATTTAACAATTATCATATAATTATTAATACCATACATTAACTTTTAATATATAGTTTCAAGTGTGACAATAATATCATTAATCATATTAATAATATTTATACATATGTGAGTATATAATTGGAGTATCCAATTATACTAAATCCGCTATAGTATATTGAGCTAGCACGAGGACCAAATGGACCTACGGTTCCTAGCTCCAATAATCTCGAAATATTAATTAAGCTCTTAATTAAATATTCTGAATTATTAACTCCGGTTATTCCACTGAAAACCCGAAGTTGCACTCTCGTTGCCGCAGATGATATATTAAGCCGAACTAAGTCGGTGTCCATCGATATAGTCATTACATACGAATTGACCCTTCACGAGTATCTCGTAATTAGAGTCGGGTCATAATATTCGTTAACCCCTCTAATTATTTTTACCTTAAGTACCATTGTTTCTCTAATGAACGATTTATTCATAATCATTATGAATTTTAATCTTTCTATTCGTAACAAAATGACTTTAGAGCTCAAATCATTCAAGCACCGAATCAACCCTTAATAAAGATACTCCTCTACTTCTCGCAAGAAGGAGTGAACTCCATATCCATGTAAACGTCCTCAGCTACACAACAGACCATGCCCCCAAAATACGTACTCACCTTTGTAAATCAAAGGACATAGCCTGCCATGCAGGAGTTCGTAGTACACTTAGGATTAAGATCAATCCATATATGACCATCTAGTAGATCGAAATGACTTTCTTGGTTTAACAGATATTATAAGAATGTCATTTCCATCTGGATCCAGTCCTATATGATCGCATCATACAAGGTGTCTCCATTCTCATGTCTCTACATGGACGATCCGGATCAAGATCGCCATACAAATATAGAATGGACCGCAGCTATAGATAAACCACAAACAAAGTGGCCGCTTTGTTTGCTCTCTATGGACTATTTAAGATTACTAATTTCAGACTTAAATCCTCTTGTGTGTGACACTCATACACAAGTCTGAAGGCATATAAGTAATCTAGGGTATTCAAGATGATTTATAATATGCGAAAATTAAAAAAACAATTTGATAAATGAATAATGCATAGTTTTATTTCAAAACACATAAAACCGTTTACATCACAAGTAGCTCTAGGGCATACATCCCAACAATCTCCCACTTGCACTAGAGCAAATGGGACATGTCACGTAATCCTAGACCATCTAGGTGACCTTCAAAAATTTTAACCGGCAAGGTCTTTGTAAACGGATCAGCCAGGTTCTCTGCGGATACAATATTTGTGACGGTAACGTCTCCTATCTGCACTATCTCCCTGATGAGATGATATTTCCTCTCTATATGCTTTCCCCTTTTGTGGCTTCTTGGTTCTTTGGAGTTTGCCACCACACCACTATTATCGCAATAGAGTGTGAGTGGTTTATCTATATCTGGAACAACTTCCAGATCTCCCAAGAATTTACGTAGCCAGACTGCTTCCTTAGCTGCTTCACAAGCTGCTACATATTCAGTCTCTATGGTGGAGTCAGCAATACAAGATTGCTTTATACTCCGCCATACTATAGCCCCACCACCTAGGGTGAACACTGATCCAGATGTAGATTTCCTAGAATCGACATCTGTCTGAAAACCAGAGTCTTTATATCCCCTTAGGATCATATCCTCACCGGAATACACAAGTATATATTCTCTCGTTCTCTTAAGATACTTGAGAATGTGTTTCACAGCCACCCAGTGATCCAATCCTGGGTTTAACTGAAACCTACTGACTACTCCCACTGCAAAATAAATGTCCGGTCTCGTCCATAACATAGCATACATGAGACTACCAACTGCTGAGGCATATGAGATATGTCTCATTTCCTCAACATCTTGAGGTGTCTTAGGAGACTGTTCCTTTGAAAAATGAATTCCATGCCGATAAGGCAGATTACCATTCTTGGAATTCTTCATCCCAAATCACACAAGGATCTTGTCGATATAGGATGACTGAGACATAGCTAACAGTCGTTTCTTGCGATCCCGAAGTATCTGAATCCCAAGAACATAACTGGCCTCTCCTAAATCTTTCATTTGGAATTGGTTAGCTAGCCAGGTTTTCACATCTGATAATGTCTTTACATCATTCCCAATGAGTAAAATATCATAGACGTATAAAATAAGAAAAACCACATTCCCGTCAGTGATGTGCTTGTATACACAAGGCTCATCAACATTCTGCTCAAAATCATAAGACTTGATCGTGGTATCATATCTTATATTCCAAGATCGAGATGCATGCTTGAGTCCATAAATGGACCTTTGCAGCTTGCAAACCTTTTGCTCTTGACTTTGGGCAATGAACCCCTCTGGTTGTATCATATAGATACTCTCATCAAGATTGCCATTCAAGAATGCAGTCTTGACATCCATTTGCCAAATTTCATAGTCATAATATGCGGCAATATATAAAAGAGTGCGGATGGATTTAAGCATGGCTACTGGCGAGAAAGTTTCCTCATAGTCAACTCCCTCTTTCTGGGTATAACCCTTGGCCACTAGTCTAGCCTTGAAGGTCTATACCTTCCCATCTGATCCCCTCTTCCTCTTGTAGATCCATTTGCAACCTATGGGTTTTACCCCATCAGGTTGGTCTACAAGTTCCCAGACTGAGTTGGAGTACATGGACTCCATCTCTAGGTTCATGGCTTTGAGTCATTCCTCTTTGTCAGACTCATCCATTGCACTACTATAGGTTAATGGATCATTTATGCCATCGCTGGATGCGACAACTTGTGCCTCTCCAACCCCAAGGTAGCGATCGGGTTGTCGTACAACCCTCCCACTGCGTCTAGGTGATAGATCATTCTGACGAACTTACATCTGACTCTCAGATGTCGAAGGTGCTATGTGTTTGTCAACTTTTGTTGACTGTGGTGTGCTGGTCGAACCAGCAAGTAACTCCTCGAGTAACACCTTACTTCGAGGTTTGAACTCCTTCATATAGTCTTCCTCTAGAAATATGACATTTGTTGATACAAACACTTTGTTATCATCAGGACTGTAGAAGAATCCACCCCTAGTCTCCTTAGGATAGCATACAAATAGGTATACCTGAGAACGTGGATCCAACTTTGTGGTCTTATTCTTCAGCACATGTGCTGGACATCCTCATATGCGGAAATGTCGTAAACTAGTTTTACGACCATTCCACAACTCTAATGGAGTCTTAGAAACGGACTTAAATGGAACTATATTAAGGATATACATTGCATTTTGTAGTGCATATCCCCAGAACGAAATAGGTAGTGAGCTATAACTAAACATAGATCTCATCACATCCAGTAGGGTCCGATTTCTCCTCTCTGCAACACCATTTTGCTGTGGTGTTCCAGGTGTTGTGAGCTGGGATACTATCCCGTGCTCAATTAAGAATTCATTGAAATCTCTGTCGAGGTATTCCCCTCCACGATCCTATCGTAGAGCTTTGATTGTCTTACCTAATTAGTTCTCAACCTCAGCACGATACTCTTTGAACTTTTCAAAGGTATCTAATTTGTGATGTATTAGGTAGACATACATATATCTTGAATAATCATCAATAAATGTGACGAAGTATTCATAACCACCTCAGGCTCTTACATTCATCGATCCGTAAACGTCTGAATGTATTAGCTCAAGTGGTTGACTGGCTCTTATACCTTTTCCAGTAAAAGGTCTCTTGGTCATTTTTCCTTCTAAACAGGATTCACAAACTGGTAAAGTCCCAAGCTTTAACTAGTTTAAGGCTCTGTTCTTTATCAATCTATTTATCCGGTCAATGTTGATATGACCAAGTCTAAGATGCCAT
The DNA here is from genome assembly GCA_019454045.1 of Zanthoxylum bungeanum. NCBI lineage: Eukaryota > Viridiplantae > Streptophyta > Magnoliopsida > Sapindales > Rutaceae > Zanthoxylum > Zanthoxylum bungeanum. The sequence continues at coordinate 471,362 of SKCR01006513.1, forward strand.
AGATATGTGTCATCGTGAGAAATCTTTGGCCGTTTAGTTTTAGATTTCTCAACCTTAAACATTTCAGCGTTGAGTAGTGACTTATGTGTTAACGGTCTTAACACATACAAGTTATTTTCTGAGTTTTCTGTGCATATAGTTAATCCATTTATACCAATAATAACCAAGTTGCTATTAAAAGAAACTGAATAACCATCATCCAAAAGTTTAGAAACAGAAATCAAATTCATAGGAAAACCAGGAATGAATAACACATTGTTCAAATTTAATAACTATTATTCATGAAATTTAAACTAGAGACTCTCACTGCTCTTGCTGAAATGGCATCCACTGTCCCGACCCTCATGGTGTAGTCGCCTTCAGCAAGGTCCCTCCATGAATCAAGTATCTGTAAAGAAGAACAAACATGGTTAGTGGCTCCAGAATCAACAATCCAAGTGGATTTATCATCTTCCACTAATAGAGATTCAATAACGAGTAAATCATATTTACCTGTTTCCTTTTTCTCCTCCAGCTCAGTAAGGTATTTAGGACAATTACTTTTCCAATGCTCATTCTTGTTGCAGTGGAAATATTTTCCTTTGGGCTTGACATCCTTGGAGCCTTTCTTGTTCTTCTTCTTCATAGGCTTTCTCTTAGCCTTCCCAGTGTTTTCTTCGTCATATTTGCAGATTTAGAAGACTCGGCAACATTTACCTATGCACCGGACTTACGAGAATCCACAAGCATGGACTCGTAATGGGTGAGATAATTATGCAGTTGGGTCAAAGAAAAAGTCAACTTATTCATAACATAGTTGCTTTTAAACTGCATGAAACTCTTCGGAAGAGTTCCCATAATCATGGTCACTTGGCTACGCTCGTCAATACGAGCACCATGGGTTTCAGCAGTGTTGAGATAGGTCATCATCCTTAAGACATGCTCTCGGACTGATGTCCCATCCTTCATCCTAGTAGTCATCGCTGAGACCATGGCCTCATGGCGTTGACGCTCCGAAGGCTGCCCAAACATGCCTTGTAATGACTCCATCATCTGAGATATTAGAGTCATAGGTTCATGCTTTGCAGCAAGAACCTCAGACATCCCTGCTAGCAAGTAGCAACAGACTTTTTCATTTGCTGCGACCCATTTCTGATAGGTATAGCGCATAGCTTGGCTAGCATTTTTGGCCAGCTCGGGAGGACTCTCCTTCGTCAGGACAAACTTTATGTCTTCACAGAACAGGATAGCGTTCATGTTACTTTTCCACTTAATATAGTTTTCTCTCGTTAATTTATAATTTGAGAGTATGGAAATAATTGGAGAAACCATGGCTGAAAAATAAAATAAACATGCATTAACAGTCATTCATTGCATATTAAAATCATCAAATAATTTTAGCATAAAATTAAACATGATGCATGAACCATGAATAATGAATTAGAAATCTAAGAGAATTACTATGCCACGGAAATATATCATCCCATAAGTAAGTACCGTCGTAGGGTAGGTCAAGTACTCGCATGATAGATCGAGACAATCTCAGTCAATTTAATACATGTGGGAATAACTCTTATTCCTATATTAAACAACTACCATTTTATTTAATCAAGGAATTTTATTAACAGTTAATTATTCCTTTGTAAGTGTAATCTGCCGTTTCGGGATTCTTGGACTTAACAAGTGAAGTGCTGCCGTAGGGTAGGTCAGTTCACAAGATACATCTAGAATCCATATCCTCTCGGAACCCAAATCTGATATTGACCCAAAATGGACATCATCCGTAGGGGGACGAAAGCAAAGCGGTCTCGAGGCGCCTTTTGAATCTCACGTTTTTGGACTAACAACGGAGATCGCGAGATATACTATCGTATATCCCTCTCACACTCACTATTTTAAAATAAGGTTTCTATCTATAAAATATTTTAATTTGACTAGTGTGGATAAATATATGGCGGCTAAATCATAATTTTTATTTACACTAGTTTAACATAAGTGACCTAACCAGTTTTAACTCTTAAAATTGTATCACTAATATTTCATTAGTCTCTACTAATAGTTTTACTCAATTAAACTAATTTAATTAGAGTGGTATTAGTGAGCTATTATATTTTAACTCTTAAAATACTATAACACTAATAAGTTTAAAATTTATGGAATTCTAAAAAGGCCAAAATTTTAATTAAACATTTTAATAAATCTTAGTGCGTTATAAAATCCAATGGTACATGGAATTGTATCTCCGAGTGCAGACCATATTATCTTCCATTCGGATCGGCTATGGAATTTATATCCGGGTTTCCATCCTATATACCAATGGAATTTATTATGCACCAATTAAGCCCAATATATTAGAATTCAAATTTTAAACCATAAATCCAATTAATCTAATTAATTGATTTCTATGCATATCATATTCTAATTTAAATATTTTAAATTACATAAAATCATATTTTTATGTCTATAATGATAATGCATCTATGACATGTTATGGCATTTGAAATGCAAGAGTGGGCACCCTAAGCTATATGACATGTTATTCAAATAAATCGAAATAAACTACATATAACATAAAAATATTTTGCATTGACCGGGCTCTTATTTTTCCTATACTAATCCAATTAGTACATAAGATTCACCAAGGCATTCCTTGGTCTTCAAATCCCGCTTCAAAGTGGTGTTGGCTCCTTTTGCGACTTCGGTGCTCCAAATTACAAAAAATGAAATTTTACATTGAAAAAATAATATTACAATAAATGTAAACAATGGCCTTATAGCCTTACATCCCAAAAAAAAAAACCAACTACAAAAATAAGAGCCGGAAAAATTTACGACCAATGCAAAATCCACTCATCACATGAAATAACAAAAACATTCATCATATGAATATTACTTGTGTCCACTCATCTAAACATGCATATCATATTTATAATTCATATAAATATATTAAAAACATAAACTTAAGATGGAAAAAAAAAAAAGAAGGGTTAAGAACACTTTTCAACCTCACTCTAGATGCCAATTGTAGGAAACACTTTCCTAACGCAGCAGAAACAGCTTAGGCACAATGATCGGACTTGGAAACTTTTTCTGCCCTACCCTTTGAGTTGCTGAATCTGAACAGCAGGTATACTGAAATTTTTCTTCTGTTTCGGACAAGATTTTAGCCCTGGAATGCCCCCGAAATAGTCCCAAATAGCCCCTCGAACTGCAGTGAAATAACGAACTGTTTTGGACCCGTTACGTAAACGAAGTGCACCCAAAATAGCCCCTGATTTGCGTGACCTACTGTGATATTTTAGGTCTGATTTTCACTCAAAAAATAGTCCCAACTCAACCCCCAAAATTTCCCCAAGTGTTTCCCAAAATTTCGAATTAAAACAAATTCAAACGAAACACCGAAACCCCTTATAGCAAGATGCAGCAGTGAGGAAAATTACCCTCACTGCCGTGAATCAAAGATGAATGGAGGAGATGAATTTTTGTTCATTCAACACCAAAAGATCTTTCGTACTATATCTCACAACCAACGGAAACAAGTGTGGGCTTGACTCACACAAATTAAATCTCTAAACACTTTAGAGAATCTTGTCACAATAATATTTTTCTTATTTTTGTTCTTGTTCTTATTTTTCTTTTCTCAACAATTGAGAGAGAATGAAGAAGAAGATTGAGGCTTGGTTTTTCAAGAATGAGATAGAGAAAAAATAAAATCAAATTTCCTTTATATACTTAGGTAAAAATTTTTCCAAAACAAAACAACCATTCCCCTCCCTTTTAGGTGAAAATCGGCCTAGGCTATTAAATTGATTTAATTTTGTAACATATAATATTTAATTGCCATAATTAAAAGATGTTACAATAATTAATTATGCCATTACCTTTCAAAAAGGTGTAACACCCAAATAAGAGATTTAATTTGCCAAAACAAATAAAACTCTTCCCTTTTCTTTTACTCCAAAATCGGCAATAGCATATTTTTCTTTATTAATTTTACAACATGTGATATTAACTTTCCATAAAGTCAAAGATGTTACAAAATCAAAAAGATTAATGTCATTATTGATTTGTAACTTCCAAAATTAAATCAAGGGTTTCCAAAACCCATAATTTAGAAATTACAATCTTAGCCTTATTAAATTATATCATATATATAATTTAATATTTTGTATTTAATAACTATCATATAATTATTAATACCATATATTAACTTTTAATATATAGTTTCAAGTGTGACAAATAATATCATTAATCATATTAATAATATTTATACATATGTGAGTATATAATTGGAGTATCCAATTATACTAAATCCGCTATAGTATATTGAACTAGCACGGGGACCAAATGGACCTACGGTTCCGAGCTCCAATAATCTCGAAATATTAATTAAGCTCTTAATTAAATATTCCGAATTATTAACTTTGGGTTATTCCACTAAAAAACTGGAGTTGCACTCTCGTTGCCGCAGATGATATATTAAGCCGAACCAAGTCGGTGTCCATCAATATAGTCATTACATACGAATTGACCCTTCACGAGTATCTAATAATTAGAGTCAGGTCATAATGTCTGTTATACCCCTCTAATTATTTTTACCTTAAGTACCATTGATTCTCTAATGAATGACTTATTCATAACCATTATGAATTTTAATCTTTCTATTCGTAACAGAAAGACTTGAGCGCTCAAATCGTTCAAACACCGAATCAACCCTTAAGAAAGAATCTCATCTACTTCTCGCAAGAAGGAGTGAAATCCATATCCATGTAAACGTCCCCAGCTACACAACAGATCATGCCCCCAAAATACGTAGCTATTGGTCGGGACTGCTACACCAACCTCACATTTGTAAATCAAAGGACATAGCCTACCATGTCGGAGTTCGTAGTACACTCAGGATTAAGATCAATCCATATATGACCATCTAGTAGATCGAAATGACTTTCTTGGTTTAACAGATATTATAAGAATATCATTTACATCTGGGTCCAGTCCTATATGATCGCATCATACAAGGTGCCTCCATTTTCATGTCTCTACATGGACGATCCGGATCAAGCTCGCCATGCAAATATAGAATGGACTACAGCTATAGATGAACCACAAACAAAGTACCCGCTTTGTTTGCTCTGTATGGACTATTTAAGATTACTAACTTCGGACTTAAATCATCTTGTGTATGACACTCATACACTAAGTCTGAAGGCACATAAGTAATCTAGGGTATTCAAGATGTTTTATAATATGCGAAAATTAAATAAATAATTTGATAAATGAATAATGCATCGTTTTATTTCAAAACACATAAAAACGTTTACATCACATGTAGCTCTAGGGCATACATCCCAACAATACGAGTCACTGGTGAATAGGTGTCAAAGTAATCAAGGCCTTCCTTTTGTCTATAACCTTTTATGACAAGTCTTACCTTGTACTTATCTATTAATCCATCAGGTTTCATCTTCCGTTTGAATATCCATTTGTAGCTCAGTGGCTTACAACTTAGAGGAAGATCAACCAACTCCCAAGTATGGTTCTGTATGATGGAATCAATCTCACTGTTGATAGCCTCTTTCCATAAAGGTATTTCTGGCGAAGACATTACTTCCTTATAGCTTTGAGGCTTATTTTCTAATAAGTATGTCAGAAAATCGGGACCAAACGACTTAAATGTTCTTGCTCTTTTTCTACATCTAGGTTCAATTATCTCAATGTTTGTTATTTTTGACAATATCAATAGTTCTTTTGAGAGACTTTATTCTTTGTCTTTCCTTACAAGGAAAGTCTCTTCAAAAAATATCGAATTCTTTGACTCAATTATAATATTCAGGACTTGTGTACCAAGAATCGATACGCACTACTGTTGCGAGCATATCCAATGAATATACAATCAACAGTTTTAGGGTCCTATTCTAACCTTTTTAGGTTTAGGAAGCATTACTTTGGCAATATACCCCAAGACTTTCAGATATTTGTAGGAAGGTACATGAACTTTCCACAACTCATATGGTGTCTTGTCCAATCTTCTGTGACAAAGCTTGTTTAGAACGTAGTTCGTGGAAAGCAAGGCTTCCCACTACAAGTTCTGGGGTAAACTAGAGCTTGTAAACATGACGTTCATCATTTCCTTCAAAGTCTGATTTTTACGCTCAGCAATCCCGTTTTGTCGAGGCAAATAAGGAGTAGTGGTTTCATGAAAAATTACATAATTGGAACAATATTTACCAAATGGTGACACATATTCACCACCTCTATCGCTCCTAATTCTTTTTATTTTCTTACCGAGTTGATTTTGAACATCGTTCTTATAGTGTACAAAGCTCTCAATAGCTTCATCTTTGCTCCTCAGTAAATACACATAACAGAATCTTGTGCTATCATCGATAAAAGTGACAAAGTACTTTTTACTGCCTATTATTTGCACAATATTCATATCACACACATCAGTGTGTACAATGTCAAATGATTACTAGTATCTAATAGGTTGATTGATTGATTTAAAATGGTGATGGTTTTAAAATTAAAAACAAGTAAATAAAATAACACGAAAGTATGATTAAGAAAATTCAATATTAAGAAACTATCTAGGGTTGTGAATCTTTCTAATATCTTTTAAAAAGATGAAGTGGTTATTTAATGTTTTTGTAATAAATCGATTTACTAACCTGGAACATGAAATTATGCAAAAGCCTTTGTCGATGGTCAGACGTAAATACCCAGTATAACCCAATTGAACCATATGTCTATGTCAACCAAATTACCTGGATTCATTAAGATTATATTCTAATTAAGGTTACCCCCGCCCGACAGGTATATGTCTATCCTGTAAGGAAATCTATTAAAGGGTTATTTATCCTCAAGGAAGATCGTGGCCTATTGAGTCTAAGGCTGAAACCTAAAATTCATTTGTTAAGTTTATTTTAGGTTTACCAAATCAATCTTATTATTGGCCAGTTAACAAGACGCATTAAGCTTAAGACTTAATAAGTAAACCTTTAAATTACTCAAACTATAAAATAACCCCTTATAAACTGATGATATTAGAATTCATCACAACCTTAGATAACTAACTTAGTTACGACACATAACTAGGCTAGTAAAAACTTAAAAGTAAAGACATAAAGTAAAAATGCAGAAAATTAAATGTGGAAAAGTAAATACTGAAAAGTAAAATTACAAAAATAAAATGCTAGGGTTAAAGAATCTAATTTTACCACTACTAATTTAGATATCTCCCTTAATATAATATATTAACTTGTGATAACATTACCAACCAGCCATATAAGCGGTAATCTGATTAAGTCAAATTAAGTCCAACCAGCCATTAAGGCAGTAATATTTGTCTATAAACCTGCCATATATGCGGTAAATTACCAACCGACCAACCAGGCGGTATCATTGCTTAGTCAAGTTTAAACCTATTTAAAATAAATTACCAACCGACCAATATAGCGGTATCATTATTAAGTCAAATTTTAAATAGTGAAATATTTACCTTTTACCCCAGCAAGGGGGAGTTACCTCCTCATTGCTTGAAAAGTAAAAACTGAAAAAGTAAAGAAATGAAAGGATTGTGCGTAAAAGTAAATTGCGGAAAGTAAAAACTGAAAAGTAAAGAAAAGAAAGTGCGAAAGCAAAAATTAATTACTGAAAGCTGTAAATAAACAAACAATATACAATCTTCTTAGTTATTCTTTAGGAATTTCAAAGAATAAAGTATGAATTTACAAATGAAATGGCTTGGTATTTATAGGTAAAATTTTACCTCCACCAAATCCATTATTAATTGCTTCACTAATTGCTTATCATGTTTGGTGGTGATTTGATAATTTTTATTATTTATTTATTAATTTATTTTTTTGCTTTGAAAATGACTTTAATAATTACACACAAAACACTTCTGGATGTTTCATCAATTTCGGGCATGAAATCTTCAGAAAATTGAAATTATTTTGTCTTTTAAAGTTGTATATCTTTGAGTCTTCTTTAATCTGGAACTTGAATCAGCTCAATCCGATATCGGAGTAAAACGTTATGCCCAAAAAACAACAGATATGCAAAATTGGAATTTCTAAAACTGCACTTTATCAAAACGCCCTTTCAAGTTTCCAATCTCCAAAATTAATATGTCAAGTCCAATATTTTCCCTTATTTGACCCAAATTTCATCCTAAATGATTTCATTGAGTCCCAATATTATTTTATCTACAAAATAAACTAAAACATATCAAAACATTCATCAAACCCGAGAAACTAAACAAAATATTAAGTAAAATGGGCGGTACATATTGATATATTTTCCGCTCAACACACCCTCAAACCTAACATTTTGCTAGTCCTCGAGCAAAACAACAAAATAAAAATAAAATTAAACTAAGCCACTTTCGTAGGGATCACGATTGCATTTAGCGTATGGGACAAACCTTTAAACCCCTAGGTGTCCCTAGTGGACGAGTTGTAGTCTCGTGAGGGTTTACAGCAATGATACCCATAAATATTTTACAAAAGTAAAAAGATAGTAAAACTAATGCACAAAAAGTAAAAAGACAAGAGAAAATATAATAAAGAAGTTAGTGACTAATCAGGTGAAACTTCTACTCCAAGTCTCTAGTTGTTTTCTATCTTTCTAAATTATTGAATAAGAAAATTCTCTGATTATATTTACCATTCTTCGTATACACAGCCAACAAAATATTAATCAATCTCATTTTTGCCCACAACAGTCACAAGTGTAGTTGATAAGAGAGTAATATTTTTGTTCTAAAGTTTTATCAGAATTCACACCTTTTTGTAGTAATATAATAATTTTTCTGATTTTTTCTTTGATTTTTTATTATTTTTTTATTTATATACAATATCTTTCCATCTATGTAGCGAGTTTTGGGTCGGTGGCTCCCAAACCAGTTGGATTTAGAGCATCAGGTGTTAAGACACCCCTACGGACTTAATTACTCAGACTTCAGATATGTATATATTTTGCAACATCATTGATCCATGTAGTGAGCTTTGGGCTAGTGACTCCCAGACCAGTTGGCTTTAGGGCACTAGATGTTAAAACACCCTTACAGACTTAATAACTCGGATCTCAGATGTTTTTTTTAACTCCATCACTTTTTGAGATGCTTCATCCATTAGACTAGAGCACTGAATATTACAAACTTTTCAATTACAGCTCATGTCTGTATGTTACTATGCATATTGATAATACCTGTCAACTGAGCATATGAAGATCCATTTTAGTCAGTTTTATGGAGAATTTACAAATTAATTAATTCAAAAAGAATAAATAAAAATTAACTTGTTCCGAAAATAGGTTTGAAATACGTCTCAGGAGTGGAAACTCCTTACACAACTATCTCTTACCAATTTCACTCGATTAATCAAACACAAAAACATAAAATATAAAAATATAAAAATATAAAAATATAAATTTGATTTTTGTAAAATCTTTCAATTTTTTTGAATTTTTTCGAAAAAATTTGGACTAAAATAAGATACTATTGACTAATCCCCTCCCCCAAACCTAAATGAGACATTATCCCCAATGTCTTAAACAGTAGAAGAAAAGTTTAGAAGATAGTACCTGGTTAGCTGAAATTCTACAGGAAAATTAAAGGTTAAGATCCAGATTAATCCGACGCTTCTTACCACGATCATCCTCAGACCATTTTATCTTGGAAATGATAGGGTCAATTTGTGGTTCAAATGCTAAGATTTGGTCAATTAGATCCGGGGCAGTTCTGGCAGTAAAGATGAGTTCTTTCATAGGTTTTGTCACGAACATTTTCTTTGGGCATCATCAAGAAACACACAAAGAAAGTCATAAAATCCCTCAATGTTAAACAGCCCAATCGGTTTCTGGTGTATGTTCAAGTTCACCTAAGATAGCACTATAAAAATTTCCTCCAATGTGCCCAAGCCACCTGGCAAAGCAATAAAAGCATCACCACGGTTAATCATTTCTATCAGTCGTTCAGACATACCTGGCACAATTAGTTCTTCTCTGTTTGATGGTCCAATAAGATTTGCCTCCGCCAAGGGTTTTGGGATGATTCCCAAGACTTGACTGCCTCCTTCCTGTACAGCCTTTGAAACGATCTCCATAAGTCCAAGATTGCCACCGCCATATACTAGGTGCATGTTCCTTTCAGCTAAGATTCGACCCAATTCCTATTCTGCTTCTATGTATTGTGGTTTAACACCAACACTAGTATCGCAAAACACACAGATGTTTTCAACTCGTCTTCTTGAAGTGGCTTCCATGTTGTACTCTGGATGTCTTCAAAAGTGCAATGATGAGTCGAATTTATAACACCTGAAAAGGGTGAGTAAAATAATAGCACTAGTACCTGCCAAATAACAATTATTAGTTAAATAGTAAAATAAATCGTGATAGCCAAAAAAATCTGGATCCTGTCGAAGAAAATAAAAGAAAACAACAAAACAAATCACAATTATTAGGAAAAGACAAAGAGATATAATATGTACAAGAAACGTAGTGACTTGATTAACGTCTATGCATTAGGGACAAGCTTCCCATCCAATTTTCTTATAAATTGGCAAACAGGGTCTTTTTGAGTCAGATTCCCGAGACTTAACTGTTGTCTTTCTTTTTGGAATTTTGTATGTAATTTGCGTATGGCAATATGAACATATCCACTGGGATGCGTCTCAAGAGTTGAAGATAAATCATCTACAGACTCCTTACTCAAGCCATCCTTAATGTATTTAATTTTATCTTCGCGTTTATCAGACATCATTCCTAAAGAACGACAACGAGTATTGCAATTCTAGCATGCACATTTGTAACAAACACCCATTTGCTTAGCTCTACGTTTCTTTACATAGGTGCTTTTTTTCCAAAACCGGGATTACAGGAATCAGAATACTCACCTGCTAATCGGACCCGTGCTTCGATTACCCAACGAATGTCATTAGGAACGCCATTAATCATTAGTAGTCTCATCCGTTCCAAGCGAGCTTTATAAACTTTCATCAGAGATTTTTGAGGGAGAGAAGGAAATTTCTTATGAAGATTTACGATAGCTTCTTCCATCCTAAAATAACTTGACATGTGAAAACTAAACACACCAAATTAAATCACACCAAATCACAATATATACAAAAATTACATTGGTTACCTCCTTGCGAGCGCTAAGTTAACGTCGTCAGCTAGACGTGACTGCCCGAAGTAGGCTGGATCTGAAAGTGTGACACTTTCTTTTTGTCGCTCAAATGTTCTCCTCAATAGTGTTTGAAACATAGCTTCATATTTTTTTAACTGAGCTAGCACTTCTGCCATTACTGGTTCTTTTTCATGCTCCTGGCCGTTGTTCTGTTGCTGGAATTCAGGTGGTGGATAGTTCTTTTTGTTAGACATTATGACCCATAGCGTCACTGTTTTGTAAATGATATTGTATTATTGTATAAAATTAACTATGTGATAATGAAATGCCTTTTTGCCATTTTGTAATTTATTTACTTTGATATATAAATGGCGAAAGTCCATATGATTAGTTCCGTATTGAGAAGATATGAGACAGTATCAATACATAAAGGATTAATCATTAAATATCCCTAGTCGGAGTATTATCGAGATAGGACATCGATAATGCGGAATAGACTAGTATTGCACTTGTGCACGTTGTGAGGGCACAACAGCATAGTTCTCATATATTTAAGTATAGGATACTTATGCAAGTGCGATAGGAGGTTGTGTTTTACCGATGGTACGGAAAACAGCTTCGCTCTGGATAGACCCGCGGAATCCCATTGGTAGTATGTCTGCGTGTCTATGGGAGGCCGCATCAGGGTAGGTGTATATGGTCTTAACCTGAGACTTGCATCGCTAGTACTTGCGACAATCGGTAAACTTTGGTTTTGATGGTTGGGGGCTTTAACCGTTCTGTGTTCACCACTTCTGGGTTTATCAGGAATCGTAGTGTACTGGGTGTGATGTCAAGATGGAAGTGTCACTTCAGACATATGGAGTTGATGATCGGCAGGATACAGAACTAGTGCTCTATAAAAGGTTGCAACCGTCGGGGCAATATGACTAGGTCAGGATTGTCCGATTTAAAGAGACTAGTTGCTTGATGTCCGATATATGTTTCGTACGGGGCAGACACATTTCCAGCCCCAGGCCTAACATGTGATCGTCCGACACTGGATCGATGTACGCAATACTACGGTATACTACGCTTGATATAGATATAATATTCCTATAAGAATATTTCTGGAGAATTGGGTAGGCATCGCGCTTTGCTAGAAGCCAACCTTGTCTTGTAAATCGGTAAAAACGTAGTACTAGGTACGTACGTGTTCGGATCATCCGACGACCGTATTTACTGCCAACATATCCGGAGATCTCTCGGGTCGCTTCCCTGAAGATTCACCTATGATATTTGATTCGAACTTTATTAATCTTGGATTAATTACGGAGAAACTTTATCTTGGATAAAATGCCTTATTTTGAGAGAGAACGATTAATTTGGAATTAATCGGTAAAATAATATATTCGATATATTAACGAAATTAGATTTCGACGCGGAATTAAAATCGGATTTTAATTCGGGCAAACGAATCAATTTAGAATTAATTCGTTAGCGACGTGAATAGTGATTTCGCTAGGCATAATTATTTAATTTACGTCGCGACGGAAATTCGTTAATCGGAATTAGCGAAACCGAGCCCGAAAGTGTTTGCGGACACATTCGTATTTTGAAACGAGTAGGACCCGCAAGTCACATCGTGAAGTCACATCACTTGACATGACTAGTTGATGGATGTCACAAGTCACTTTATTAAAGTGACTAGATGTCACTATTCATGAAAGAAGTTGGTGGAGCCAATTAAAGGCTTTTTGGAGGGAAATTGAGTTTTGACTTTTGGAAAAGCCATATACCAAATATTTGGTATTTGATATCATTATTATTCTTTGAGAAGAATTATCAAAAAAAGAAAAGCTCTCCTCTCTCTCACATGCCGTGAGTTCTTAAGGCAAAGAAGAATTTTTTTCTTCATTTTCTCTTTTTGCTAGCACATCTTGAATCAAATGAGGTGATAGTGGAAACCACCTTGGAGCTTGGAATTCACAAAGCTTGGAGCTTTCATCCATTTCCTCCTCTTGGCCGAAACTTCAAGGAACTTGGGCTTCCATTTTGTTCATCTTCTTCATCACACAAGCTTTGTAAGTATGATTCCGCCATGCTTCAAGTTTATTATATATTCACTTTTGTTGTATTTCATATGCTTAATCTTTCCTTGGGACATATAATAGAAACCAACAATGGTATCAGAGCTATGTTTAAGCATGAAATACATTAGGTTAAAATTTGGGTAAAATTGATTGAAGCATGTTCTTGTGAAATTTGATGAATGAGTATGCTTACATGTATATAGAATGATGTTATATGGAATCAATTTTGAGAAAAATGCATTGGATGATTTTTCCCCAAAAATTTAACCTTGGCCGAATGTGATGTTCCTTGCTTGGGATTGGAATTTTTTGTGTACAAATCATTGGATGACTTTAAACGTATACGGAACGTAGATTAGTGATTCAATCGGATTGAAAAACAAATCGACACAAAAATCATCCTTGGCCGAATGTAATGGACATGAAAATGGACTTGATTTTTTTGTTCAAATAAATGTTGGACATGTGTTTTGAACAAGTGATGATTAATAATAAATTTGTTGTTTTGGAAATATTTGGTTTAATGTATTAATCATGGATTTACACTTTAATTAATTGGATTTTAAAATTTGGAATATTAAAATAATTAATGGGCTTAATTGTAATATTGGGCTTGAATTATTATATTTGGGCATAATGGGCTTGGTTGGGCCAAGTATTTGGGCCAAAAGGATTGGATCCAATTTGGGCCTAAATCACTCCATTAAGTCCAAATATGGTAAAATGGGCTTTTATGTTTATTGGGCCTTATGGGCTTGAAATTGATTTTATGGCATTTAAGGGTGATTCCTTATTTGGGTTTGGCAATTGGGTTTGACCCACATTGACCAAAGCCCAAGCCTTAATAAATCAATTGAAAGCCCATCGGACTTTAATTAAACAAACATTGGATGTTAGTTGGGCTTTGAGACCCAATTAGATTAGATTTAGAATCTAAGTCTTTAAAGCACATTAAAAGTGTAAACATTTAATTTGGAATTAAATTAATTGAATTAGTATTGAATACGAATTAAATTAGATTTAATAAGTAGTTCGATATAATTCGCGAATTCGTACCTTATGTACTTATTCTCAAAGAGTTGGACTCGCGCAAAATCAAAAACCGTTGTTTGAACATTGGATGATCACTTAAACAAAGACTAATTAATTGGATTAGATGGTTGTAAGCATGTCTTGATTGAATATATATGTATGTGATGAATGAATAGTGTATATCGGATGGATATTAGAAGGGAAAGGGTAATTCTAGGAATTATTGTAAATTCAGAATTTATAAATTGGACCTGCGTGTCCAGCCTTATCTCTTTTATCTCTTTGTATTCCTTTCTCACCTAATTCCCCTCAATGTTAATGAGGTTTCTCTTATTGTATTATGTAATGGGTGTAGAAGTAGAATAGTGCTAGCGGGGAGAGGAATGGAGTGATTTGTTCTAGGAACAAGTTGTTTATATATCCATCCGCATATCACTATTAATTTACTTTACGCGCTTTATGATGTTTTAGAAGCATGCTTAAGGGTGTATGTTGATGAGACCTAACAAAGATAATAAATTGGTTGCCAATTACGCAAAATCCCTCAATCTATATTAAGCGATATCCTTCCATTGAATGATTCTTGTTCAAGATCCAATTGGCATTGGTTTGTTGGCCAAAGTCAAGACCTTGTCAATTAGGATGTACTTGAATCATGAGAGTTTTTGTTCCACATCGGTGTCTAGTCCAAGTTGTGATTTGTTGGCCAAAGTCAAGATCACTTCTTGTCCAAAGACATTGATTACGAAACTTTCCTTGTCAATGGGTCCCGCTTAACTGGAATCATTAGGTTTGTTGTGCCAAAGCCAAGGCCTAGATGATTCGGAGGATAAGGTTAGGAAAATGTATTAGATACATTGACATAAGTATTGTACATATGTTTTGGACTTGGATGTCCACCTAACCGGATCTGGGAATTGGATTGGATCCAATTGATCTGTGAGATCTACCTAGTTAAGTAGCATACAGCTTGTTGGCCAAAGTCAAGGTTGTGTGTTATTTAACGGGATCCTAGCCCACTAGGAAATAGGATTTCCCGAGTTCTCAACAGAGGGTTAGAGACTTGATGAAAATAGTGGGAGGCTAGTATGTGAATTTGCAATTTCGTTCAGATACTTTGCCTTACGCGTATTTCAAAATTTTTCGTCTATTTATGAATTAGTTGGACTAATACATTGTTATTTTTCTTGTAACAGTTTGACTGTACCCATTTTATCGTCAACTAGATAGTTAGACTATCGTGGTTGAGATGCTAGCAAGGGAAATGTGCGTGACATCATCATGGGTGATAATGTCTTTAAGGCACAAACTTCGCTGACTGGGAAATGAACTCAAGATAGTACTTGGGGCTGAGAGGCTACTGTACACTATACAGACACCTCTCCGCCTAGACCCACTGAGCCACTTGAGCTGGAGTTATGGAAAACTCACAGCGAGGATTGTGACACAGCTCAGGCTGTTATGTTAGCTTCAATGACTCAACACTTTCGTCGCCAGAATAGGGACTTGGATCCTTATAATATGATGGCTAGACTACAAGATCTCCACCGCACCAATAAGCGGATGGAGAGGTATGAGTGTTGTGAAGAAACTCTTCCGCACCCGAATGACTGAAGGCACATCAGTTGAGGTCCACGGGACTCAAATGATCGCCGATATTGATGAGTTGGCCAATATGGGAATAGTCTTGGAGGCTGAGCTGACTGTAGATTTGATCTTACAGTCACTTCCCGATACTTGGAAACAAATCATAATCAACTATAAGTTGATACCGATGACACTCTTGGAGAGCTGTTATCCATGCTGAAGGAGTCTGAAAAAGAACTCCTAAAAGGGGGCAAGCGCGAGGCGCACTATGCATCGACCTCTCAGGGGCCAAGGGCTGGGCCAAGCCACTGGAGGGGTGAAGAAGAGGAAATATAAGAACAAGGGTAAGGGCAAGTTGACAAAGGCTTCTGGGAAGCCAAGGGACAATCTCAATATGTCTGCCTCAAATGCGGCAAAAAGGGTCACTGGAAACGTGACTGCCGAGTGGGCAAAGGACAAAAGGAGGATATTAAGGCAGGCAAGGCTCTAGCCTCTGGTACGTTTGTTATGGAAATAAATATGACTACTTCTAGTCTTAAAAATTGGATTTTTGATTCTGGTTGTGCTGCTCATATTTGTACTGATTTGCAGGATCTGCAGAATAGTAAGGATGCTGGCTTCAGGGGAGGTTGACCTACGAGTCGAAAACGGAACTCCAGTTGCTGTTTTGGCTGTAGGAAATTTTGTTTTGGAACTGCCCTCGGGGCATGTACTTAAACTTTTGAACTGTTATTATATACCTAGTTTAACTAGGAATATCATATCTGTATCTTTGTTAACCCAGCATGGGTACACTTTTGTATTTAGAAACACTGGGTGTTATTTATATAAAAATGATGCAGAAATTTACACTGCTGTTGCAAATAATGGTCTTTATATTTTGAATATAAATGAATCTCCTAAACGTAAATGACAAACAAAAGGCTCAAAATGAGTAATCTAAAATGATGCTTACATGTGGCATTGTCGTCTAGGACACATCAACAAGACTCGCATATCCACACTTTCGAAGAGTGGGTACTTGGACGGATTTGATCCTAATTCATATGATGTCTGCGAATCTTGTCTTTTAGGAAAAATGCCTAAATCACCTTTTAGTGGTAAAGGTGAACGTGCCACAGAACTGTTAGCCCGTTCATAGTGACGTATGTGGGCCCATGTCTAGCCAGGCTAGAGGTGGATATCATTACTTCGTAACCTTTACGGATGATGCATCTCGTTATGGTTATGTGTATCTAATGAAACACAAGTCGGAAACTTTTGAGAAATTCAAAGAGTTTCGACACGAAGTAGAAAAACAAACAGGCAAGAGTATTAAGACATTGCGGTCAGACCGTGGTGGCGAATACTTAAGTTATGAGTTTCAAGATTACTTGAAAGAATATGGTATTCTTTCACAGTGGACTCCTCCTGGAACACCGCAATTAAACGGTGTGTCTGAACGGAGAAACCGTACCTTGTTAGACATGGTAAGGTCGATGATGAGTCGCACTGAGCTACCAATATCCTTCTGGGGATACGCATTAAACAGTGCAGTACTTATTTTGAATAAGGTTCCGTCAAAGTCTGTTGAACAGACTCCATACGAGATATGGACAGGAAGGAAACCAGGTTTCTCTTTCCTGAAGATTTGGGGATGCTGGGCATATGTTAAACGTTTGGAAGGTACCAAACTAGAACCAAATCAGATAAATGCCTTTTCGTGGGATATCCTAGGGAAACCAAAGGATATTACTTCTATCACCCACAAGAGAACAAAGTATTTGTTGCTCTATTGCATTTTTCCTTGAGAAGGAATTCTTAGATGCATGTGGTAGTGGGAGGAAAGTAGAGCTCGATGAAAATCGTAGTGATACTGTTCCTGGCAATGAATCAACGACGGAACATGAACAACACCATCCGGGATGAGTCTGTACCACAATCTTCATATACACAAGGACCGCGTAGGTCGGAGAGAGTCAGGACAGTACCTGAGAGGTATGGGTTCCTGATCTCGCCTCATGTAGATATTAATCTTATTGAGGAAATGAACCGGCTACGTATGAGGAAGCAATACAGGATATTGATTCCGCTTTATGGCAAGAAGCCATGAAGTCCGAGATGGATTCCATGTATGCCAACCAAGTTTGGACACTGGTTGATGCACCAGAAGGCGTAAAGCCTATTGGATGCAGATGGATCTTCAAGAAGAAGACCGACATGGATGGCAACGTGCAAACGTACAAAGCTAGGCTTGTAGCAAAGGGGTATCGTCAACAATATGGTATTGATTATGACGAACTTTCTCACCCGTTGCCATGATTAAATCCATTCGGATAATGCTTGCAATAGCTGCATATTTCGATTACGAGATATGGCAGATGGACGTTAAAACCGCTTTCCTTAGCGGAAACCTTTTGGAGGATGTTTATATGCAACAGCCTGACGGTTTTATCGTACCTAGACTTGCAAACAAGGTTTGTAAGTTAAATCGATCCATTTATGGATTGAAGCAAGCATCACGGTCATGGAATCAACGTTTTGATGAGATCATAAAAGAATATGATTTCGTGCAAAACGAAGATGACCCTTGTGTATACAAGAAGGTTAGTGGGAGAGCACTGACTTTTATTGTCCTTTATGTCGACGATGTATTGCTTATAGGCAATGACATTCCCATGCTAACGTTGGTGAAAGCTTGGCTTTCATTAAAATTCTCCATGAAAGATCTGGGAGAAGCAGCCTTTATTCTGGGAATAAAGATCTACCGGGATAGATCTAGAAAACTGCTTGGACTCTCCCAGAGTACATATATTGACAAAGTGTTGAAGCGATTCAGCATGGATCAATCCAAGAAAGGATTGATGCCAATGTTACATGGTATCTCTCTGTCTAAGGACATGTGTCCTAAGACTCAAGAAGAGAGAGATAACATGAGTCGGATACCGTTCGCCTCGGCAGTCGAATCGATCATGTATGCCATGATATGTACACGACCTGATGTGTCATATGCTTTGAGCATGTGCAGTCGCTATCAGGCCGATCCAGGTGAAGGTCACTGGATGGCAGTTAAGAATATCCTTAAGTATCTTAGACGAACTAAGGATGCTTTCTTAATTTACGGAGAAGGAGAACTTGTGGTATCCGGGTATGCCGATGCAAGTTTCCAAACTGACAATGATGACTTCAAGTCGCAATCGGGGTACATTTTTTGTTTGAATAACGGAGCAGTGAGCTGGAAATCTTCCAAGCAAGATACTGTTGCCGATTCAACAACAGAAGCGGAGTATATTGCTGCGTCGGAAGCAGCAAAGGAGGCAGTTTGGATCCGAAAATTCCTAATTGGATTAGGAGTAGTTCCGTTAGCTGCTGAGCCCGTTCCATTGTATTGTGACAATAACGGGGCTATAGCACAAGCTAAGGAACCAAGGTCTCATCAACGATCCAAGCATGTTCTTCGGCATTACCATCTGATTCGAGAGATTATACATCGTGGCGATGTAAAGGACGAGAAGGTCGCATCAGATAACAACATTGCAGATCAGCTGACGAAGGCTGTTTATACGCATGTGTTTGAAAGACATATACATAGTTCAGGTATTAGATGCTTGAGTGACTGGCTATAGGCCAAGTGGGAGATTGTTAGACATTATGACCCATAGCGTCACTGTTTTGTAAATGATATTGTATTATTGTACAAAATTAAATATGTGATAATGAAATTGCCTTTTGCCATTTTGTAATTTATTTACTTTGATATATAAATGGCGAAAGTCCATATGATTAATTCCGTATTGAGATGATATGAGACAGTATCAATACATAAAGGATTAATCATTAAATATTCCTAGTCGGAGTATTATCGAGATAGGACATCGATAATGCGAAATAGACTAGTATTGCACTTGTGCACGTTGTGAGGGCACAACAGCATAGTTCTCATATATTTAAGTATAGGATACTTATGCAAGTGCGATAGGAGGTTGTGTTTTACCGATGGTACGGAAAACAGCTTCGCTCTGGATAGACCCCGCGGAATCCCATTGGTAGTATGTCTGCGTGTCTATGGGAGGCCGCATCAGGGTAGGTGTATATGGTCTTAACCTGAGACTTGCATCGCTAGTACTTGCGACAATCGGTAAACTTTGGTTTTGGTGGTTGGGGGCTTTAACCGGTTCTGTGTTCACCACTTCTGGTTTTATCGGGAATCGTAGTGTACTGGGTGTGATGTCAAGATGGAAGTGTCACTTCAGACATATGGAGTTGATGATCGCGCAGGATACAGAACTAGTGCTCTATAAAAGGTTGCAACCGTCGGGGCAATATGACTAGGTCAGGATTGTCCGATTTAAAGAGACTAGTTGCTTGATGTCCGATATATGTTTCGTACGGGGCAGACACATTTCCAGCCCCAGGCCTAACATGTGATCGTCCGACACTGGATCGATGTACGCAATACTACGGTATACTACGCTTGATATAGATCTATATTCCTATAAGAATATTTCTGGAGATTTGGGTAGGCATCGCGCTTTGCTAGAAGCCAACCTTGTCTTGTAAATCGGTAAAAACGTAGTACTAGGTACGTACGTGTTCGGATCATCCGACGACCGTATTTACTGCCAACATATCCGGAGATCTCTCGGGTCGCTTCCTGAAGATTCACCTATGATATTTGATTCGAACTTTATTAATCTTGGATTAATTACGGAGAAACTTTATCTTGGATAAAATGCCTTATTTTGAGAGAGAACGATTAATTTGGAATTAATCGGTAAAATAATATATTCGATATATTAAACGAAATTAGATTTCGACGCGGAATTAAAATCGGATTTTAATTCGGGCAAACGAATCAATTTAGAATTAATTCGTTAGCGACGTGAATAGTGATTTCGCTAGGCATAATTATTTAATTTACGTCGCGACGGAAATTCGTTAATTCGGAATTAGCGAAACCGAGCCCGAAAGTGTTTGCGGACACATTCGTATTTTGAAACGAGTGGGACCCGCAAGTCACATCGCGAAGTCACATCACTTGACATGACTAGTTGATGGATGTCACAAGTCACTTTATTAAAGTGACTAGATGTCACTATTCATGAAAGAAGTTGGTGGAGCCAATTAAAGGCTTTTGGAGGGAAATTTGAGTTTGACTTTTTGGAAAAGCCATATACCAAATATTTGGTATTTGATATCATTATTATTCTTTGAGAAAGAATTATCAAAAAAAAGAAAAGCTCTCCTTCTCTCTCACATTGCCGTGAGTTGCTTAAGGCAAAGAAGAATTTTTTTCTTCATTTTCTCTTTTTGCTAGCACATCTTGGAATCAAATGAGGTGATAGGGAAACCACCTTGGAGCTTGGAATTCACAAAGCTTGGAGCTTTCATCCATTTCCTCCTCTTGGCCGAAACTTCAAGGAACTTGGGCTTCCATCTTTGTTCATCTTCTTCATCACACAAGCTTTGTAAGTATGATTCCGCCATGCTTCAAGTTTATTATATATTCACTTTTGTTGTATTTCATATGCTTAATCTTTCCTTGGGACATATAATAGAAACCAACACTTTTACCCTGAATTGTTGCTCCATGAAAAGTTAGGATGATTCATCCACCCTGGGTTGTAGGTGTTGGAATATGGATTGTTCCCCTGTCTGTTGAAATTGTTGACATAATTCACCTCTCTTCAAGTTGGTTTGGCTCTGGTGCTCCTCCAAAAGATGAACTTGTGGCTCTAATATTGCTTTATGTGCTGAGAGTCTCCATGTATTTGCATATCTGATCCGGCTTGGCACTGACTTCTGTATTTGCTCCAACTTCATAAATTCCTGTAATTCTTTGAATCGTGC
Source organism: Zanthoxylum bungeanum (assembly GCA_019454045.1). Classification (NCBI taxonomy): domain Eukaryota; kingdom Viridiplantae; phylum Streptophyta; class Magnoliopsida; order Sapindales; family Rutaceae; genus Zanthoxylum; species Zanthoxylum bungeanum. The sequence goes on from SKCR01006513.1 coordinate 492,989, forward strand.
TCCTTTGTTTGGACACAAGGAATTATTGGTGGCCATTTCTTCTTCTTCGATTAGGTTCCAAGCTTGATCTTCTCCTTTTGCCATCAAAGCTCCTTCAACAGCAAGCATCAATTGTGGTTCTCATCAGTCTAGAAAGTCCATTATAGAAAGTTTGGACTTGAAGCCATTTTGGAATTTCATGGTGAGGACATTTCCGGAGCAAATCTTTGTACCTTTCCCAAGCTTCGTAGAGAGTTTCCGAATTAAGTTGTATAAATTATGTGATGTCATTCCTCAGTTTTACTGTTCTAGCTGGTGGAAAGTACTTTGCAATGAATTTGGTGGCTAGAGTGTTCCACGTTGTGATGGAACCTGCTGGCAGTGAATGTAGCCAAGCTTTTGCTCTATGTTTCAAAGAATATGGGAAAACTCGCAGTCTCATAGCTTCTTCAGCTCCCCGGTTGTAATTGAAAGTGCCGCAAACTTCCAGGAAGTTGCTGATGTGGGCATTAGGATCTTCAGTTGTATTTCCTCCAAACTAAACTGACTGTTGAATCATCTGAATGTAAGTTTTGTATGTCACCCGCATTTGCTATTAGAGAGGAAGTCCAATACAGGAAATGAGGCCATCTACCACCGGAATGGTTCTGTCTCGAATAGAAATTGGTGGTGCAACCTCCAAAGGTTCAGGTTCCATGTTAACAATTATTTCTTGGCCTTCTCGCCTTTCTCTTCTTAACTCTCTGATGGTTCTTTCAATCTCAGGGTCAAACAGACGGATTTCAAAGCTTCTGGCTCGTCTCATGTAGTGCCTGAGAATCTGAAACACAAGAAAACAAAAACAATAAGTAAAAAGAAAAATAGATACAAGTAAATGTATCTAACCCCAAAACTAATAGTGAAAGATAAATAAATCTCCGACAACAGTGCCAAAAACTTGATATGTGCTTTCACACATGTATAACGCAAGCGCACGTATCATTCAAGTAGTATAAAAAGTATCGATCCCACGAGGACTTAATACATATTCTATTAATTTTATGAGGTCAAATGATTACTAGTATCTAACAGGTTGATTGATTGATTTAAAATGGTGATGGTTTTAAACTTAAAAACAAGTAAATAAAATAACACGAAAGTAGGATTAAGAAAATTCAATATTAAGAAACTATCTAGGGTTGTGAATCTTTCTAATATCTTTTAAAAAGATGAAGTGGTTATTTCATGTATGTGTAATAAATCATTTTACTAACCTGGAACACGAAATTATGCAAAAGCCTCTGTCGATGGTCAGACGTAAATACCCAGTATAACCCAATTGAACCATATGTCTATGTCAACCAAATTACCTAGATTCATTAAGATTAAGTTTCAATTAAGGTTACCCCCACCCGACAGGTATATTTCTATCCTGTAAGAAAATCTATTAAAGAGTTATCTATTCTCAAGGAAGATCGTGGGCTATTAAGTCTAAGGCTGAAACCTAAAATTCCTTTGTCAAGTTTATTTTAGGTTTACCAAATCAATCTTATTAGTAGCCAGTTAACAAGACGCATTAAGCTTAAAACATAATAAGTAAACCTTTAAATTACCCAAACTATAAAATAACCCCTTATAAATTGATGATATTAGAATTCATCACAACCCTAGATAACTAACTTAGTTACGACACATAACTAGGGCTAGTAAAAACATAAAAGTAAAGACATAAAGTAAAAATGCTGAAAATTAAATGCGGAAAAGTAAATACTGAAAAGTAAAATTATAAAAATAAAATGCTAGGGTTAAAGGATCTACTTTTACCACTACTAATTTAGATATCTCCCTTAATATAATGTATTAACTTGTGATAACATTACCAACCAGCCATATAAGCGGTAATCTGATTAAGTCAAATTAAGTCCAACCAGCCATTAAGGCGGTAATATTTGTCCATAAACCTGCCATATAGACGGTAAATTACCAACCGACCAACCAGGCGGTATCCTTGCTTAGTCAAGTTTAAACCAGTTTAAAATAAATTACCAACCAACCAATATAGCGGTATCCTTATTAAGTCAAATTTTAAATAGTGAATATATTATAATTAAGGAGATTAATCTAAATAGCAATAATAAAATCTTTACCTTTTACCCCAGTAAGGGGGAGTTACCTCTTCATTGCTTGAAAAGTAAAAACTGAAAAGTAAAGAAATGAAAGGATTGTGCGTAAAAGTAAATTGCGGAAAGTAAAAACTGAAAAGTAAAGAAAAGAAAGTGCGAAAGCAAAAATTAATTACTGAAAGCTATAAATAAACAAACAAGATACAATCTTCTTAGTTATTCTTTAGGAATTTCAAAGAAGAAAGTATGAAATTACAAATGAAATGGCTTGGTATTTATAGGTAAAATTTTGCCTCCATCAAATTTTCCACCAAATCCATTATTAATTTCTCCACTAATTACTCCACCAAATCCATTATTAATTGCTCCACTAATTGCTTATCATGTTTGGTGGTGATTTGATAATTTTTATTATTAATTTATTAATTTATTTTTTTGCTTTGAAAATGATTACATACAACATACTTATTGATGTTTCATCAATTTCGGGCATGAAATCTTCAGAATTCGAAATTATTTTGTCTTTGAAAATTGTAGAGCTTTAAGTCTTCTTTAATCTGGAACTTAAATTAGCTCAATCCGATATCGGAGTAAAAAGTTATGCCCAAAATACGACAGATGTGCAAAACTGGAATTTCCAAAACTGTACTTTTTCAAAACGCTCTTTCAAGTTTCCAATCTCCCAAATTAATATGTCAAGTCCAATATTTTCCCTTATTTGACCCACATTTCGTCCTAAATGATTTCATTGAGTCCCAATATTATTTTATCTGTAAAATAAACTAAAACATATCAAAACGTTCATCAAACCCGAGAAACTAAACAAAATATTAAGTAAAAGGGGCGGTAACTATTGATATATTTTCCGCTCATCACACTTATGTTGGCTATCAATTGCAAATTTAGGTATAAGGTCCATGTTAATTAATTTACGCATTATATCATAATTAACATGTCCTAACCTCTCATGCCATACAATTTTGTGACTCAATAATATAAGCGGAAATTGTAGTTTTATTAATAGCACTGTGTCGATCGACAGTCATTACATTGAATTTGAAAAGGCCATCAGTGATGTATCATTTTCCTACATACACATCGTTTTTTGTTAATACAATTTTATCAGAAACAAATACAAGCTTAAAAATATCATTGCTAAGGAGAGAGCCCGAGACCAATTCTTCTGAATATCAGGAACATGTAAAATATTTTTCAATGTAAGCTCTTTTCCAGATGTCATCTTCGGAACCATTGTACCTTGTCCAACCACTCTTAAGGTAGACGAGTTTCCCATTGTTAGATGATCGCCGCCATCGATCTTCTGATACGAGGAAAACATCTTGCTATCTGCACAGATATGATGAGTACCCCCAGTGTCTACCCATCATTCTCTCGAATTCCCAACCAGGTTGACTTTGTTTATCACTGATGAGAGGTTCATCTCTGAGATCTCTTCAGTCAGCTGCTCATCTTCAGTGACATGGGCCTCATTTTTCTTTTTCTTACCCTTGTCCTGATACTTCTTGTTTCTACGGTCCTTTACCATGTGACCGTTCTTTCCATAGTTGTAGCACTTCCTCTTGAACTTCTTGTTAGATTGGGAAGAATCAGATTTCTCTTCTTGCTACCCTTTACACCCTCGATGATGTTGGCCTTAGACTCCATATTCTTGTAGCTGGCCTTCTTGGACTTCCGATTGTCATCTTAGATCCTTAATCGAACTCCGAGGTCTTCAAGGCTCATCTGTTTCTTTTTGTGTTTCAGATAGCTCTTGAAGTCCTTCCATGATGGAGGTAACTTTTTAATTATGGTGGCAACTTGAAATCATTCCTTCATCCAGTATTTCATGAATGATCAATTATAGTTCACCCAACTGAGACATTATCGTTCTTGAATCTACCATTTTGTAGTCCATGAACCTACCCACGATAAATTTCTTTTGCCCGGAATCCTCTGTTTTGTATTTCTTCTCGAGAGATTCCAAGAGAATATTCACAGAAGTCATGTCTTGGTACACATTATACATGATATTGTCAAGTCCACCAAAAAGGTAGTTCTTGCACAAGAAGTCGTCAGATGACCAGTCTCTTCTCGCAGTTGCTTGGCTGTTTCTTATTCACCCTCCATAGGACCCAGAGGATCTTTGTGATACTTAGCCAACTGGAGAGTTTTCAGGTAGAACAATATTTTACTCTGTCACTGTTTAAAGTTTGCCCCACTAAACTTTTCCGGCTTTTCTCCATGAGAGACCGGTACTGTGATGTTTACGCTAGCCATGTGTAACTGGAAAAATCAACAGAGATCTATAAGTGTACAAAAGATAAATTGCACAACGTTCAACAAATGATCTTGTTCAAGTGATATACGAAGTATCCACTCATTATTCTATTGGACGGTAGTATCAATAAACACAAGTCCTAGAATTTCGACTAAGGTTTCTTATGAAAAGTAAATAAATGAATATTCCTAGAGGACGAGGGGGCTCCATAGTAACCACTTAAATCTCTGATCACTTAGGCTCTTATCGCCTTTTTGACAGAATATCATTTAAACACTTCCTCAATAGAATCTCTTAGGAATTCAAATCTTAGTATTACACTTTTAATTTTACAAAATAATATTTGATATGTGTAGATATATGTGTTTTGTGTCAATCAAGATTAGATGGAATTACTTGTGTATGATTACATTTTAAATTCTCAATCAAGTATGCAACACATAATTAATTTACAACTTTATCACTATGTGTATGCTTGTGATAATTGAACACCCTAATAATAACTTAAATATATACTACCAAGATTATTGTGATTCAGTATATGATTTACTAAGTTAATATTAGGATTAATTAAATTAATCTAAGTCTTTTCAATTTATACATAATTTCAGGACTTAGTATGTTAGTGTCGCGTTCGTATCTACATTCAAATGAGACTGTCCAGTGTGTACACATTCGGTGTTGCATTCGAGAATGTGTTCGAACGAAGTGTTTCTGAGAGTTCACGCTTGTGGAGCGTTCGAGAATGCGTTCGAACGAAATATTCCAGAGAGTTCACGTTCGTGTGGTGTCCGAAAACGTGTTCGAACGAAATATTCTAGAGGGTTTACGTTCGTGTTGCGTTCAGGACGCGTTCGAACATTTTAAGTCAGAGGGCTTGCGTTCGATTTGCGGTTGAATACGCGTTCGAACATTCTTAAGCAGAAGGCTTGCGTTCGAGTTGCGTTTGAATACGCGTTCGAACGTTCTTATAAAAATTTAGATTTTTGCCTTTGCGTTCATCGGGCGTTCGAACGTCCTACGTATTTTTCATGCACAGCTTTTATTTTTCCAAAAAATTTTCTTTTCTAAGCATGCGAATTTCTATCTAACAACACTAAAATTGTTAAGTTCTTAAGATTGTTGGTGGTTTAGTGTCATTAAACAGAAACTAACATGCAATCAAACAGATCAAACCTAGAAAATCCAACCAATCTATGCAAAATCCTAAAAACTTAAAACAAGAAGAAAACCTGGTAAATTACGAAATATACAGTCCAAGTCGAGATAGATCTATGTCCTTAAGAATTTATCAGCCCCGTCTCGGTGCTCTACGGGTTTGTGGCTAATATTCTCCTAGGATAACTCGGATTCCTCTTGTTCAATGGGCACTCCTTAACAAGATCTTGAACTTGGAAGTGGAGGAACTCTCTCTCTCACTCAAAAACGAAATTATGAGACTCAAGACTTGTTTTCAGATCTGGATCATTAGAATGAACCTCCAAAGCCCTTTAAATAGACATGGAATGGTGCCTTAAGGGCACCATTTGGTTTGGGGTGTAATCCTCCTAAGGGTTATACCCATTCCATGCACCATTTGGAGCCCAATGAGTATTCTTCAAAATTGGAGGGCATGTCCCATTGGGATACCATCCGAAAGACATGTCCCTTCTCCATCCAAACACAATAATTAGAGAATTTACAACAATAGTGCCCCCTCAATTGCATAAATTACAATTGCCACCTACTAAGGCGACTGAACTCAACAAATCAATGTCTTTGTAATTTCATTTTTCCGATAATGCCCTTGGTCTGGAAATTGGTTACTGGTGATCGATGAGTAATTTAAAACATCGATGGAGGGTATTATGGTGATATAATGCATTCTCGATATGCATGAGGCGGAGGGCGGGGTTGCATTTTGGTAGATCGTGGCCGCTTGATGAGACGAGAAAACGATCGTAGGCTGGGGAAATTGCTGAGCTGGATCGCACCGAATTATTGCTATGAATTTCTTGATTAAAGTTTCTGATTATAAATTAACAAAAATGATACACTCACAACACTTTTACTTAAAATTTTTACAAACTCTCTCACTGTAACTATAGTGATCTACAGTAAATAACGGTAGTTACAGTAAGAGAGTTAATAAAACTTTAAGTAAAAGTGTGTGTGAGTGTATTATTACTCATAAATTAATATTTTTCGTTTTTCTTGGGTTGGGCCACACAAGTGTTTATAGATTACGGCGCAGAACTATTGTCTCGGTGCAGAAGCAAATATAACGGCCGCGTTAACGGTTTTAACTATAGTCGTTTTTAAAAAAAAATTTATTATATTAATTAATAAATAAAAATTAAAAAATTGTCTCCTTTTAAATGAAAGTGAAAGTAGAAAAAATTATAAATAGCAAAAAAAAAAAAAAACAGAGAGAGAAATGTGTAAATCCAAAGGAAAGACTGCAATTATTTTGCAATCTGACATGTCGGTTGGTAATATTCTTGTTAATTATTTTTGACTCAAAACAAAGATAACTAATTTTTTAAAATTAATTTATATATTTTTAAATCGGACTCTAATTATCTTAAAATTAGATCGAATTTGATGACTGAATTCAAAATTTTCTGTCAGGATAATCATCCCGTCGTGTAATATTGCAATTCCATGTCAGCATGAGCTTGTTTTGTCCCACGTTATAACCTATAGTTCATTTCTTTTTAACCAAAAAAGATGAATAAAATGACAAGGAAGATACTGCTAATAATATTATATGATGATTGTGTAAATGGCAGCTCACGCATTGCTTAATATATAAAAAGGGAAAATGAGTTTTTTTTTTTTTTGGGAAAATGAGTTATTCTAATATACACAAATATCTTTTTTATTATTAAAAATAGTCATACATATAATTTTTGAAACATAAAGTCTTAATATTTATTTTTTTTGGAAATAAAAAAAAAAACAAAAAGAAAAAGAAAAGGCCCATCTGTCCCCAAAGAAAATTGATGACATTTTTTTTAAAATTTATTTATCACTTGTGGTGACAGCATCCACCACCTTATCTCCATGATGGATGCTGCCACCACAGTGATAGATTGGTGGAATATCTAATTCATTTGTAAGTTTGTTGTACAGTTTAAAAAAAGATTGTCTTTGTAATTTTTATTTATTACTATAAGTATCTAATAGGTAATGTTGTCCTTAGGGACGTTTCTTGGTAGTATAGAGTTCATGATCTCATCTTGAAATCATGAGTTCGAATTTAGGAAGTCCGTTTCTTATAAGAATCTGGGACGATCGGGGATTTTCACCTGCTCCGCTTAAGCCCGGCAAAGGTGATTTGACGGCTGGTTTCCCATGATTCTAAATATATATATATATATATAATAGGTAATGTTGTTGGTATTCTGGTAAGTACTGATATAATATCAGTACTTATCTTGGTAGTATAGAGTTCATGTTTTATTGTATTAAAAAAATGACTTTCTGAGCAACGTTGCTTTATGTGATAACTACATAGCCATTAAAATTATAAATAAACCAACAATCTAACATGGTAATATCTTGGCTATGTAGTTATCACATAAAGCAACGTTGCTCACAAAGTCATTTTTTTAATACAATAAAACATTTGATTGATAAAGTTTATTTTAAATTATAAAAAGTTATATTTTCGAATTTTTTTAAAAAATAATTTGAGGACACTTTGGTTCTTAATTATTATTCCGCACTTTTACCACTTAAATTTTTATTTCTTAATTACTTATTGTATATCGCTTATGTCAAAAATATCACGGGCAAAGTTAGAATAAAATTTCAGGGATGACTATCTTTTATTTTTATTTTTTTTTACGGTGAGAGAGATGAAAAGACTTAGGAGTGATATTTTGAGAAATTAAGAGGGCTGCTAAATTAAGTTCAATTTAAAATTCAATCTTCAAGTGTGGGCTAAATTTCAAAATTTTGGGAAGACTAAATTTCGAAATTATTAGGAAAATTTTTATTCAACGTCGGCTTTGGCAAGATTTAATCCTATCTTGGATTGGGCATTTAGATTAGAGCACATAACTGTTGTCTCAATGCAGAAAATTTGTAGCTTTAGTTGTTTTCGAAAAATTAAAAATTATTATATTAATAAAATAATAAATGAAAATTTGTCTCGTTCTTTTAAATGAAAGTGAAAATAGTGAAATAACCAAAAAAAAACAAGAGAGAGAAATGTGTAAATCGAAAGGAAAGACTAGCTAAATCAAGCATTAATAATAAATTTTTTTTTTATAATATCTATTATACAAATCATAATTTATATAGAAGATTGATATTCGTATTTCTATTTGTTTTACTTGTATCGTTCATTAAAAATTGATATATATATATATATACTAGTTTTTGCCCGTGCCTACGGCACGGTGTTACAGTATTTGGCTCGTGCCTACGGCACGGTGTTACAGAATTAAATGATTTTATTTTTTAATTAAATGATGCCCGTGCCTACGGCACGGTGCACGGTATTACAGTATTTGGCCCGTGCCTACGGCACGGCACGGTGTTACAGAATTAAATGATTTTATTTTTTATTAAATGATGCTCGTGCCTACGGCACGGTGTTACAGTATTTGGCCCGTGCCTACGGCACGGTGTTACAGAATTAATGATTTTATTTTAACTTTCTATTTTTTAATTTGAAAATTTGAAAATTTTGATCCTTTCCATCAATCAATTCACTCTCTTTCCTCCAATTACCAATGAAATGATCTGAGCCGTTAATTAAGCCACATAAAGAGAGCCGTTGGATGCACTCTCTTTCCTCCAACACCATTCTCCTTTATTATATAGATATATATATATATATCTAATTATTTCATTTAATCTTTATACTATTTATAATATATATATATATATATATTATATATATATATATATATATATATATATATATATTTATAAATATTAAGATATTTTTTTATTTACATCTATATAAAATTATAAATAGAAATATGAATATATTATTAAAAAAATTAAATTTAAATGAATAATGGAGAAGAGATGTTGACTTCCTCAAATAAGGAATGAGTATTAAATTTTTCTCATTACCTTCTCCGACATTAATTTTTTTTTCAAATCTTCGTCCTTTATTCTCATCCCAATTAGAAGGCCCAACTCCGAGGGCCTCATCCCCTTTGGATTCTTGTTATCCTTAATTATTTTTTATTACTTTTTATAATTTAATTTTTTTAGGAGAAAATGAATTATTCTAATGTACACAAATATCTTTTTTATTTTTAAAAATGTCAGTCAAATTTCTTTTTAAAACACACATGCCTCAATATTTTTTTTTTTTTTTTTTTTGAAATACACATGCCTCAATATTTAAAACCAAAAAATAGGGCTATCTGATTCTGTCTCTAGAGAGATCCATGTGACCCTTTTTTTTAAAAGAAAAAAGACTTTGAAACTAAAGAAGTTATATGTCATTTTTCTTTTTATTATTATTTTTTAAACCACGTATCGTGGCTGCATCCACCCCCTTATCTCCATCCACAACATACCAAATCAAAGGAAAAAAAAGGTAAATAGATTGGTGGATTATCTAATCATTTATATTTTTAGAAGAGCAATCTTAAATGTTAATGGTGATTTTTTATCTTAAGAAAGTTTAAATATGGACGAAAGGTAAAATGAGATTTGTACCTAGTAAAAAAAAGAGTGATGGAGGTTAAGGGTATAGGGAGACTGAAATCAGACGAAGGGCCCGAGCCACCTGAACGGAGAAGTTCTCCTGAGGGTACAACCAACTGATAGAGCAGAGCTTGGATATCGACCTGATCCAGAAAAGAAAGTCTAGATTTTATAATATTTGAATATTTATGGAAACCAACCGGATGTGGTTATTGTATGTGAACCCAATCTGGTTGGAGAAGTCAGAAAGTTTGATCATGTATCATTCACCTCGGTATCCCTCCCCTCACACCACAAGTTTTTACTTAAAGGTATATAACATATGCCCTAATAGACGGTTTGTTATGATTAAGGGAAAAACAATGGTTTTTATTGGAAGTAGCCATTTCCAGCTGCCATAAGACGGTATAATGACAATGAATTAAATGGCAGAGCATAGGCCGCCATACGCCAGTGTGATGACAGTCTAATTAAAGTTTTCACAATTTTCCATTCCATAGTTGCATCTTCCAAAGCTTTTTGTGCTGGGTTCATTCAGGCTTGTTCTTCAGCTTCACTGTTGTTTCATCTTCTTCTTGTACCAAATTAGTTGCTCACTTTTCACGCCTCTTTTCTTTCAATATCTGCATTATCTTTCACAGAGCTAAATTTCAAATCATAAAAAGGTTTAAGTGGTACATAAGATTATTAAAGCTTTCGTAAGTTAGAAAGAACAGTCGAATTATAAATAATTCCAAATGCAAGTAAAATTAAACCACCCGACCCCGATTTAAGCGAAATAAGTAAAATTTCCGGCTGACTCAGGCTCTTATAAGAAATATATTCCTAAACTCGAACTCAAGACCTAACAATTATATCTTAAGCTATTTACCACCAAATCACATTCGTTAACGACTCCTTTTGAGATTAACGAACTTATTTAAATAAAGGTGATAACTCCTAGTCATCTTCCGATAAGATGTAAAAGAATAAAAGTATGAAAAACGTAAGTAACGTTAATTGATGAAATTTACAAGTGGTGGTACAAGTGGCAATTGAGAAACCTTGTGCAATTAACCCAAATTAAAGGAAATATCTAGCAGACAAAAAACTGCTACTTAAATGTAAATGATTATTGTGTACACAACTTACATTTTCTATTAAATTTTTAACAATTTTAGTTTCTACAATTATTTTCTATACAAATGCTAATCTCAAGTCATAATTAAATCATTTAAGTAATAAAACTTAGGGAAAATGACATAAATATCCCTAAAATCCAGTAAAATGGACAAAACACCCCCTTATCTTTGAAAATGAACATATACACTCCAAAAGTAAAATGACATATACTGCCATGTTTTATAAGAAGGACAGTTACATCTTTAATACTTTATTTAGTAGCTAAAAAAACTAATAGCAAAAAATATGTTGTTAAACTAAAATATTTATAGTTCTTGCCCCCTTCTTTTAATTCTAAAAATGTTACTTTTATGAAATTTTAGGGGTGTATATGTCATTTTTACGTAACTTTGGGGTATATATGTCATTTTATCAATCATTGATGGTGGTTTTTTACCTTGAGAAATGTTGTACAGTTATGACCCATAGCGTCACTATTTGTACAGATCATTGTGTTGTTGTACAAATTAACTATGTGACAAAGGAGATTGCTCTCTTATCATTTGTGATTAGATCACCTAGATTTATAAATGATAGGAGGTCCTTATGATTAGTTCCTGGATTGAGATGATATGAGACAGTATCAGTCCACGAAGGATTAATCATTAAATATCCCTAGTCAGAGTATTATCGAGATTGGACATCGATAATGCGTAAAAGACTAGTATTACACTTGTGCGCTTTGTGAGGGCACAATAGCATAGTTCTCATATATTTGGGTATTGGATACTCATGCAAGTGTAATAGGAGGTCGTGTTTTACCGATAGTACGGAAAACAGCTTCGCTCTGGATAGACCCATTCAGGATTCCATTGGTAGTATGACTATGTGTCTATGGAAGTCCGAAATCAGGGTAGGTGTATTTGGTCTCAACCTGAGACTTGCACCGCTAATACTTGCGACAATCAATATACTTTGGTTTTGGTCGTCCAGGGCTTTAACCGGTTCTGTGTACGCCTCTGCTGGGTATATTGAGAATCGTAGTGTATTGGGTGTGAAGTCAAGACGGAAGTATCACTCCAGTCATAGTGGTAGGATACGGTACTAGTACTCTTAAATGCTGCATCTATCGGGATATTATGACTAGGTCATGTATATCCGATTATAGAGACTAGTTACCAGACATCCGACATGTGCTTCGTACGGGGCAGACACATTTCCAGCCACAGGACTAGCATGTGACATCCGATACTGGATCGACATACACGATACTACGTAAACTACGCCTGATATAGATCGCTTATTCCTGTAAGCATGTTTCTGGAGAATTGGGTAGGCATGACGCTTTGCTAGAGGCCAACCTTGTCTTGTAAATCGGTAAAATATAGTACTTAGTACGTACGTGTTCGGATAGTCCGACAACCGAATTTACTGCCAATATATCCGGGGATCTCATGGGTCGCTTCCCGAAGATTCACCGATGAAGTATGACTCGCACTTTATTACTGGGATTAATTAGATGAGAGATAAAATTAATCTGGGATTAATTACGGAGATATTTTATCTAGGATAAAATATCATTCAAAGAGAGAGAACGATTAATTTAGAATTAATTGATAAATTAATATATTCGATATATTAAACGAAATTGGATTTCGACGCGGAATTAAAATTAGATTTTAATTCGAGCGAACGAGTTAATTTAGAATTAATTCGTTAGCGACGTGAATAGTGATTTCGCTAGGCATAATCATTTAATTATGTCGCAACGGAAAATTCATTAATTCGGAATTAGCGAACCCGAGCCCGAGAGTGTTTGCGAGCGCATTCACATTTCAAATTCGAGTGCGGCCGACAAGTCACATCAAGCGTCAAATCATTAATCACATCAAGTGTCAAATCACATGTCACTTTGAGTGATGTGACAATTTGATTGATTGATTGATTGATGGTAGTTGTTGGATTTGTTGGAAAGCTTTTATTGTTTGACTTTTGAAAGCCAAATTTTTGGAAAATCATTTATTGATTTTTTGAAAATGAATTATGTGTATTAGATACACAAATACAAAAAAACCAACACACTTCAATTATCTCTCTAGTCTTACGGTTTTGGGAGCCAAAATCTTCATCTCTCTCTCTCGGCCAAATAGGGCATTTATTTTTCTTTCCTTCACTGGTTTGACCGTGAAACATAAAGAGAAACAAGGAAATTTGTGGCAAATTTCTTGAGTGCTAGCACACATAGGAGCCATACAAAGGTGATAGGGAACCCACCCGTGTGCATTGAATTTTACAAGAAAGCTTGGAGCTTGATTCACCCATCCATGGCCGAATCTTGGAGGATACATTTTGTGGACTGCCGTGATCTTCATGAACTCTTCAAAGGGCATAAAAAATTTTGTTCTTCACCGCATCGCTTAACCGATCATTGTGAGTATTCCGCGACTTCCTTTGTTGTATTCGCACTTATGTTTTATGCTTGATTCGATCCTCGGGACTTAGAGATTTCCCAACAAGAAATATTTTGTATTTAGCCAAAAATGGATAATAAAGGCCTAGAGGCCTGAAAACACAGATGAAGTTTGACAGAAGGACCCGACCCTATTGTACAGAAGAGCTCATCCAAATGGCAGAGCATGTTAGGGATGGTGTGAGTTATCATACCGACCCGATCTAATGAAGGAATGATGGATTTGGAGTATCAGAGAATTTGTTGAACAACTTGATGATGTCCATATGTGTCGACCGGCCTGATTGAGAAAGTTAGAGAGAGCTTTGATAAGTATCATCTACCTCGGTATACCGACCCGATGAATAAATATGAGATCATAGGACAATCTATATTTGAGTTATATGATGTATGTCGCTTCTAGAAGGCTAATGATGAAAAAGTTGATTAACGGCTCTCATTGAAGGAAGACTTTGCTAGTTGTTCATAACACGAAACAATACTGGAGCATTTGATCTATAGGCTATCGCATCAACGAAGAGTGTGGCATATGGTTGTGATGATGTGTTTTTGTTGACAGAGGTGGTGGAACCATGTGATAGTACAGCTGTTTGTTGAGTGATTGGGAAAAGCAGCATAGAGGCGATGATGATCTGGTGACGACGGTTGACATCATGGGTTGGTAGAATTGTGGATCTGAGAGTCTATATAAAGGGGTTGAAGTCTCATATTCAGGGGTTAGCAAATTTTATATCTCACCTTTTCGAGAGAAATTGAGAGTTGAAGAGTTAGTGATAGAGAGAAAAAGCATGTCAGCACCAGACGAGAGATTTATACCGGACTTGTTGTACTTATTTTTGTATTCTTGTACTCCCAGCCCCGACTTGTAGCTTGGGTCGGTCTTAACCCTGAGCGAGTAATAAAATAAACCCCCTTTCTCCCGTGGTCGTAGGGTGGAGCCTCTCTCCGTCAAACCACGTAAGTCATTGTCTTTATGTTTTTCTTGTTTGCTTGCTAAATTTATTTTCAGATCCCTAACTAAACAAACAAATTCACCGTTTGAGTGAAGTTTGTTTGAGGGGTTAATTTCCCATATTGCCCTTAAAACGAGAAACGGCCGTTAACATCAGGATGTGTGTTTGTCCATTATATGAAATTTTGGGGGTGTATATATATTTTCCCTAAAACTTTAAAAAAAAAATGCTGTTATATAAACTAATCTCTAATTTACGATTTGAATTTTTTTAAAAAAAAAAATGACTGCCGTTCAGGCGATTCTTTGATACTAATTCATAAGAACATCCATTTTGGGTACCTTAAAGAATAAACGTAGTGGGGACTCTCGGATTAAAAGAAAGTTGCTCAAACTAATACGCTACTACCAACTTAGATTCATTGAATAATAGAGGACTTGATTACCACAATCATGCAAATGGGGCTCAATGTAGAAACCAAACACCATACCAGTAAATGAAACAAATTTCTCATAAAGGAAAAGAGGAAATTGAGGACTAACCATGGAGAGTATCTGAAACAAATCTTATTATGTCTAACTTGAGAGAAAGATTTGTATGAGATGAGTGTATAAATGATTGGATAAATGTACATTAAATTTGGAATTAGTCAATAACAATGGAGAGATAAATTTAACAATTAACACGTAACATATATTCATTGGATGATAAAATTAGTCTGGTATAAATTTTTCTCCTACCTCCTTTCTGGATCCTCAAGTGAAGACACTGTCATGGTGATGGGCAAAATTCAGCAAATTTTTCAGCTACACTAACACCAAAACCATTATATAAGTAAAATTAAACACTGCCCTTATAATGTCTGATCATAGAAGTCAAAACCACAAACCTTTAAAATAAATCAGTACAAACTAACTAGAGAAAATCTCAGAATTAATTAAGAACCAAGTTGAAACATCAGAAATAATGAACAAAATATCTAAAATGTTGTCCCAAAACTTTACTAAATATCAGTTTTATATAAATATTTGACGGTATTCATATAACTGAAAATTTTACAACTTAAAAAAGCATCATCACTACAATCAGCGATCCACCACTCTTCTTTTATGGCGACACATTCCCTTATGTAAGTATGGTAGTTTTTACATAAAAATCGTCATTATAAAGTATAAAGATGATGGTTCTTATAACAATGATGATCGTCAATATATAGTATAAAGATGATGGTCATCAATATGTAATATAAAGATTATGGTTCTTATAACAATGAAGGTTCTTACATTCTAATCGTCATTAAACGTATATGAATAGTCTAAGTACGAAGATGACAGTATCAACTTCTTATTTGTGGGAGACAAATGGTTCCGGCTCAAATTACCCTAATTGTTTGCCATAGGTGAACCACGCAAAATCGATCCTTGTTCATTACAAGTTAACAAGCCATTACACAATCAGCAACAAAAGCACATACCACCACAATTGTTATCAAAAGATTCAAAATAGAGAAACTATATATACAATATCAAGCATGCTATTGCTATCTGCTTTGTAAATTTTTTAAAACATGGAGAAAAATATCTCACGAGCATAATCCACTTAGATACAGGAGCAGGACAGTTGTTAACGGGGATTTTAAAAAACAAGTGCACAAATTTGGCTAGTTAAACACAGTTCACAAAGTTGAGAAGCAAGAAACCATCCCAGTTTTATGCTTTAGCTCTCCAGTTCCCCCTGCGTTTCCGTGTCAGCAACAACTTGGTCTTCACTCCGCCCATTTCCTCCTCACTGTCTTCACTGTCTAGAACAACTACTGCCTCAGGAATTGGTGATCCTTCTGTTTTTTGTTGTTCATTCTCCCCAGTACATTTTGCATTGTGATCTAGATTACACTGATTTTCATTACATCCACGATCCTGTTTCAAGGTCAAGGACATACCATCTATGGAGAGGTACTCAGAGGGTTGAAGCAACTGGCTGTTATTATCATTGTTTCCCGCCAACTGGGTCAGAGGACCAAGGGACAGTTTTCGATCAATCCCATTCTTTCTACACGACCTTTTGGGGCTTGAGACCGGCATTTTGTGAATCAGGGCCACATTCTCTTTGTTATCCTTCTCCTGTCCCTGTGATGAACCTTTGGATCCCAGTGAAAGCTTCTGACCAATTAAGAATGTCCTCTTACATGTTGTATCAGTAGATCCATTGCTCATTCTAATTAGAAAATCCTTATGAGGCTGTAGTTCATTGCACTTAACCGGCAGGAGCTTTGATGAAGTACAATGTGATGCATTAGAATGGGACTGGAAGAGAAATACTTGAGACTCAGTAAGCATTTTCTTATTATTGCCGTCACTTGTTGGGGAAGTGTCAAAAGATGCCTGTTTCTGGTTTAACTGACAAGGCTGCTCTGAACTCATGCCTAAGCTGCCAATCAGTGATTCACTGGTTTCATGAAGATGAAATTTTTGCTGGCTACAGATGTTATGCTGCAGAACAGATGACCTTGAATAATCTATGGAGACGGTTGGGGGTGTAACTGGAGATTGATTTGACACCACATTCTCCTTTCCATGGCCATTTCTCTTCTGAATTTGACAAGATGACTGCAGTGATAGCTGTCGCCTAGTTCCACATAGTCTCTCTCGACTCAAGTTGCATTCATCGAAAGTAATGTTTATCTCTTTTCTTTTTCCTTTATCTTCCATCTGTTTTTATAGAAAGAGCAATGGTTACATCCCCTCTTGTCCTTTTAAACCCTTCTAGATTTCAAAGACATATATAATGTCATTATGTACCTCATTCAGTTCCACATCATTGCCCCTACTTTGGGTTGAGCTTGAAGACTCTAGTGACAACTTCCGGTTAATACCACATGGCTTCTTATGAATTGAAACAATTTCATTTGCTCCAAGTCTCGACTCCTGTGATCCTCCAAATTCTGTCTGTGGCAATAAACTTCTGAATTAAGGGAAAATCATATCTTAAAAAACAGCATTAAAGCAATTATATATCATCATACCACATTTGAATTCAAGCTTTGAACGCCTTGAGTGCTGCAACTATTCCCACCAGCGCCTGCCTTAGCATATTTCTCAGTCATAGATCGTGCTTTAAGGTCAAAAGCATGTCGGTTATATTTGTACTCCTGGCTCTGCACCACACATATCACACATCAAATAGACCTCTTTATTGACCATTGTTGCCCAATTTAACTGTGCATATAACACCTACCACTTCATGCATTAGACCATCATCAGGATTTGGTTCACTTAATAACAACCCTATGCTAGTAAGCACAGTTGAAATGTTCAGTGATGGTTGCCATGCCCCCTGTTTGGATAACGAATTAAACCTTGTCATAAATTAGAGTTATGAAAGAAACAAAAGTTTGGTAGTTTCACAACAAAGACAATAGAATAAGAAACAAACACGCATGCAGTTTCCAGGCCAACTAAGAATTGCAGATAAAAAAACTAGTTAATCTTCAGGTCATTAATCTCTAGTTACAGCAAAAAACTAGCTAATCTTCAGGTCATTATCTCTAGAAATACTAGTATATCATGCTAATACAAATGGCCATTCTTACAGGAACATCGGCACACATATAACCAAACAAAAGCATTTTCCCACTAGGTGGGGTCAACTACATGGATCCTCTAGTGTAATTGTGCTCTATCCAAAATCAGTGTCTCATTAAGATTAGTAAAGTATATGTCTCTCTTTGTGGTTTTATCCACGTCAACTTAAGCCTTCACATTTAAAGGTCATACCTAGTGCACAAAGCTCCCACTACTTGATGTACGCAACGTTTTCTCATAGAGATTATTTCCAAGGTCCAAACCCATGACCAAGCAAATACAAGTTAACACTTGAGAGTTAGGCACAAACTTCTTAGGTATTTACATATATAAGAAAGAAATTACATATATAAAAAATATGTGTTACAAATGTACGAAATTAAGAGTTGGAAAAATAAATCTGACTCTTTAGACTACTATGAAATTAACTAGCAAATCAACTGTATAAGAATAAAGTCTAATATGCAGTAATGAGATACTCACTCACCTTTGGAGGAAGATTGAGAATGTCAAGGCAAATTCGGCCTCCATTGTCAATATTAGGATGGTAAATTGGTGTGGCAAATGTCACACTTGGTGGCTGAAATGGGTACCTATCTAAGCCACCCAAAAAATAATAAAAATAAAATAATAAAAATTCAAACCATTAAAAAAACACACACACTTAATAACACCTTTCAGGAATTTGGATCTTGACCTCGAAAACCCCTTTAGCATATACAGTCCCATCAGGGCCTTCAATCTCTGCAACAACAAAAATTAGTATCGAAACAATTATAGCAAATAAAAAGGAATTTTGACAAAAAGAAAATCGAGAAACTAACGGCCATGGATTGTAGACAGTGAAGAGAGGTCAGAATCTGCGGAGAGAAAGGGAAACGAAGCGCCGGGAGGCGGGTCGTTAAGGAGAAGTTTCAGTTCCTTTTGCATTCTCAGGTTCAGCCTCGCGGCTTGAGCCATTGTTTTTTCTTTTTGGTTTTTTAATCGTTTTCTCGCTTCTTTTTTTTTGGCCAATTTAAGCTATTGTGGTAAAAATGAGCGGGATTTAAAGAGAGCGGGTAGGGAAATTTGGGAATTCAAATATTTTCATATAATTGGGGAACTGAGAAGATTAAGAAAAATGAAATTAATGTTAACAATAGGGGTTTACGGTTATTTTATTAGTACTCAATCCACTTATCCAATTCATAAATAGTATGGGTTGAAAAAAATCCAACTCACACTCGGTCAGTAAATAGAGTATAATCCAATCCAACCCTATTTGTATATTTGCGGATTGAGTTATATAGATTAGATTTTTTAGCCAATTTTAAATTAAATATTAAAATAATTTATAAATACATTTACTTAAATACAACATAATAAATTAATAAAATATGATTAATATTAAAACAGCACACATAATCATTTTCACGTACATAATTAAATTATAATTTTTTTTAAAAAAATAGCAAAAATAAAACCCTAATTACTGAAACCCATCTCAGGCGACTATCAGCCGTCGTTGCCGCCGCTAAACCGATTTGAGTTATGTTTTAGGAGAAAACTGATTCGAACTGCTAACCCATTTGAAAATCCAAATCAAATCAAATCCAATTAGTTCGGTTCTTCAATTCGATTGCTATTCGGTTACAACTCAAGCCAACTAAACAGTTTTAAGTTCAACCGAAACTAATTTTACCTACCCCTAATTAAAGAATGCGAAACTTTATTTTTAAATACTTTACAAATTTATAAATATACAATCAGAAATTTGCTATGACATTAAATACATACATTTATAGTAAAGTCTAGATGTCTATATCTATTAGAGAATTTCTAAACTAAAAATATGTCAAATTTTACTCAAATATGGGGAGAATATATACTCCCTAAGTGGGAGATTTGAGTCACTATATCTGCCACGAAGAATGTGAAACATAATAATTTTAAAGTCAAATTAGAGATTTCTTTTGGAAAATTTATGGTGGATTACAAGTCCAAATCGTAATACCTTACAACTTTATTATGTAAGAATATTATTCGATTTGGCGGCCCAAGATGGCCAAACTTCGAAGCTTTGTCCCTCATTTGTTGTGGTTATCAAGCTTTGGCCTCTCTCAAATGAAGGAGTTGGGAGAGGTAAGTTATGTTCTTGGATCCAGATCATAAGAGATTACAAGAAACAACTATTAGCATTATCTTAAACATTGTATATTGACAAGATGCTTATGTGATGTGCGATGCAGAATTCTAATAAAGGTAATCTACTTGTGAGATTTGTGATGCATAATTCTAAGAAAAGTAAATCTACCTCTTCAGCATGAAGTCCATTTATCAAGGGAACAATGTCCCAAGCCACCTCAAGAAATTAAAGATATGAGAAGGATTACGTATGCTTCAACAGTAAACATCCTCAGGCATGCTATGTTGTGCACGAGACCTGATATCTATTATATGGTTAGAGTATCCATTAGATATATGTCTAACCCAAGATTATATTAATGAGTGGTTTTTAAGGCTATTCTCCAGCATCTTCAGAGAACGATAAATCATATGATTGTGTATTCCGGAGAGAATTTGATCCTTAAAAGATATATTGATTATGATTTTCAATCGGATAGAGATTCTAAGAAATCCACATCCATATTAGTATTATCATAATTGGTGGAGCCATAGTATGGATTAGCATAAAGAAATCTTACATTTCAGACTATGCCATAAAAACTGAATTCTAGCAACTTGTTAGCGGCTAAAGATTAGTATGGCTACGAAAATTATTGACAAATCTGAAAGTTTTTCTAGATATGGATAAACCGTTCATTTATTTATTGTGATAATAGTGGTGTAGTAGCCAACTTCAAATAATCAAGAAGCAAAAAACGAGGGAATCATATAGAAAAAGTATCATCTCATCCAAGAGATATCGTAAATGAGAGATATGACGGTTACGAAAATTGTATCTCAAGAAAACATGGATGATCCATTTATAAAGACCTTCATGGCTAAAGTGTTTGAAAGTCATCTAAATGGTCTAGACTTGCAATACATGTCTCATTTGCTCTATGGGAAAATGGGAGATTGTTATTATGCCATAAGAGTTTCATGAATTATGTAAATGTTGAAATAAACAAAGACGTGTATTATACATTAATATTTTTGTTTAAATTTTCAAATTATAAATTATCAAAAATATCCTAAATTACTTATGTAATCTCATACTCAATATATATGCAACAAATACATGAGAATTTATATTTGAGATCAGTAACCTTAAATAGTCTGTAGATAGTAAACAAAATGATCAGTAACCTTAAATAGTCCGTAGATAGTAAACAAAATGGAGTACCTTATTTACAGTTTATCTACAATTGGTATATTTAGTGTTTAATACGATGGTGAAATCTTAAGTCATTCATGTTGCGATATTTAAATGGAGGTAGCTTGTATAATATGATTAATACAGGACTTGACACTGATAGAGATGAATTTCTTTATAAGACCCGTTAGAAAAAAAATTCACATATATCTAAATGATGATCATGTACATGTTGATCTTAATCTAGAATATTCTATGAACTCTTGCATGTTGAATTATGTCTTTTGATTTACATGACTGTGATTAATATGGATTACGTTCAATAACTTCGTATTTGGAAACACGGCTTAATATGTACATGAAAATATTTTAACACAATAATGGAATCATTATTTCTTATTGCGAAGTAAATAAGTATTTCCTTTAAGTGTTGATTTGGTATTTGAATAATAAAATCACTAATATTTTTGTTATTTCAACGGAAATAAATATTCGTAAATATTATGAATATATATTATTTATTAGAGAATCAATGGTATTTAATGATATAAGATGTAATTGTTAGGAATAGTGATTAAGTACCTTTCACTTTTTTGTACGAATATTTTATTATTTATGCATTATAATATTTATTTATCATGATTATTTATTCATATTTATGGTGGATTATTAATTTTCTTTATATATATTGTAAATCGAAGAGTTAAAGATTATCTGTTTCACTCGGGAACATTATATAAATTAGTAAATACTTGAGAGTTTTGACATATGGTGATATAGTTGCAAGAGTTGAAAATGGTGTTGCAAAATACCACACATACTTTCAAATATAAATTCATATAGAAGTACAGATATTCAATAATGGAATGAATATCGAATAAACTCACAAAAGATAACTAATAAATATTCCATAAAATAGTCAATAGTTAGCTTCTCGAGTTGAGTAATTATTATGGTTCTTTGACTTGAGACACCATAGTGGTCTTGTGAGTGAGTCTCTATGCTTGATTACATGTATGTCAGAAACCTTTTACAGTCTGACCACTAGATGACTGTTAGGTATGGACCAATGCTCATGGAGATTGATGCATGTTAATAATAGGATTTGTCAGTCCATATGGTTTGATTATGTCTTCTGGTGCTTTAAGTTATATTTCGGAAATCTTTCGGCGGAAAGTACGTCTTGGAAAATATTTTTAAAATATTATGAATAATATCGGAAAATAGTTTTATATATATATTATTTATTATTAGAATATAATCATGAAGATAAGATATATTAAGTAGATAACGTTTTGAAAGTAAGAATATAATATTACTAAATAAGAAATGGTCTGATGGAAGAACTATACATTTGCGTTATAACCTCAACTTGTATGGTTCAGGTCATCGTGATTGTTTTACTATAATTTGTAAGTGGAAAGGACTTCATGGATATGTATATATAAGATATATATGTATATATAATAACCACGCGTAAACTTAGAGAGTTCCACTATATTAAGTATATTTGTTAAACATTATGGCAATTTTTGTCAAATATTTACTATATGTATTGGGTTAAACAGTTAAGGATCAAATTGTTCGATCCGATAATTTATAAGATGAATTAAATTAATTAGTATTTTTTTAATAGTTGATATAAGATTATTGTATAATTTAATTATTAAAATTAATGCAAATATTTTTTTGTATTAATGTAGTAATTAAATTA